>OZ005659.1:220356852-220949352 GCA_963930645.1 Salticus scenicus
TTTTTGAACACTGGAAATTTCGAAAAGAGTTCTCTCAAAGAAATTTTTTAAAATTGGCCTTAATTCATTGTTAAAAAATATAAAGAAAAAAAAATACAATTAAAAATTTCCGATGCACAGAAAAATGGCAGGTGGGAAGTCTTAATTTAAATTTACTGCCAAATAGAAGAGAAAGAGTAAAGAGAAAGAGAGAGAGAGAGAGAGAGAGGAAAAGAGAAAGAAAGAAAGAGATCACAGAAACACGAGAAATAATACAGCTTATCAAAAACTTAAACAGAAAATCATAATAGCTAGAAATTTTAAGATCAGCGTTACACAGCTCACAAAAAGTTCAGGGATTGAAAAAAAAAAATTTTTTTTTTTTTCAATGTGCATTTCGTTTTTTTGTGGAATCACACAAACCGTCCCTGACGCAGCTCGAACTGACACAATCAGCCTGTTTCTTTTTTATTAATATTAATATTATTATTAATAACCCTTCACAACTGTCATTCTTCTTTTAGTTAAACTAAATATGGTAATAGTAAGTTTGTGATAATAAATGAAACATTAGTATAAAATAAATACACACATAAATAAACAGCATTAAATGCATTTGGAGATGTAGGCGGAGTGATGTACTAAATCCTGTTTCTGTGAATAGATTGGCATATTTAAAAAATATAATTATAGAAACAAAAACAACTACTTTCTTTCCCTCTTATTATTTATTTCTTTTCTTTCTTTTTTTTCTTTTCCACTTTATTTCTTTTATTTTTTTCCGCTTTTTATTATTTTATAATTTATTATATTTTCATTTTTTTTTTTCTTTTAAAATAAAATGAATATTCCTTCAAAAATTTAAGAATTCTTCTTAAAATAAACAAAGAAAGAAAGAAAGAAAAGGGGGAAAAAAAATTGCGGGCAGTCTCTGGGGACTGCCGATAGAAGAGAAAACTAAATAACTTGTGAATTGTATCGTCGCGCTATTAGATTATTATTTTTGAATTATTTTTGGTTTGTAAAGAAGTGTTAATGACCAATTTAAGCTTTAATCATTTAAACTTTAAATTTATATTGAAAGCAAAAAGAAGACTATAACAGTCTATATAAAAACACGTGCTTGTACTTTGTGAACTATTTATATACTGTGCGAAAAGTACATACATACATAGTCCAGAACTAGAAAGAGACAGATGTCAGTAGCCAGTACACTGCTCGTATTAGTATACATTTCATACATATATATATCTGTATGGAATGTATATATATATATATATATATATATGTATGTATGTATATGAGGTTTGCCGCGCCGTGCGCTACATATATGGATACATACGTAGAGAGATATACTCTTTGTATATATATAATGTATACTAATAGCGCACGGAGGTATATCTATGTACATATATACACTGTATACATACAGCTCATGGAAAGCGTTCGATGACGATGACACGAGTTCCATGATTTTTGTTCATCCAGAAGTGCTCAACGCGCCTAAAGAAGTTTTCACCTGAAACAAAATATACATACTTTAACATGAGAAAAATAATATATTTATATTAAAATGCATTTTCGCTGCATGCGGCGGTTTTAACAGATATTTGATAAAATCTTCATAGCTTTTCAAGTACGCTGCATTTCGAGACAGTATGAAAATTAACCGTCTGCTATCTAAGACTCTTTCGTGCGGGTAGATCAAGCACTCGAAAGGATTTTCCACATATTTGGTAATCGGCATATAAAACATCCTAATTTTTTCGGTACTGAAGGAATAATTTTTTGTACTAAGAAATGCTTCCTAAAAGGGCGCGGCTTATGCACAGAATTAGAACTGTGTAAGAGATTATTCAAAAGTATAGAAGTACAGCAAGGGTTGTAGTCGCTACCTTTTTTCCAATACACATACAAAAAGGTGAAATTTAAGACTTTATATTTCCACGATTTTTACACAATAACTTCTACCTTGTTTAACCACGATATATAACTTTAAAAATACATTCAAGATTTCAGTTTAAAAAAAAAAAAAAGGAAAGAAAGAAAGTGGTAGATAATGGGACGGAAATTTCTTATCCCTGAAAATGTCCTGGAAAAAATGCGGGGACTACGACCCCTGATACAGGGTACCCTGCGTAAAATACAGCGTTATAGAAGATCTGGTTGTCCTTATGTTATGCTGGCCACGTAATAAAAGGCTAGTATAATACATGTTCAGAGCTGCCAACCTAATACGGCAAATTGTTAGTACCGCCCCTTTATCTACACCACTTAATTTTTAGAGTATTTTTCTACTTAATTCATCATAGATATATTTGAAGAGAATTGCTCTAAAATTTAAGTGGTGTAGAAAAAGGGGCGTTTTTTAATATGCGTTAACAATTTGCCGGATTAGGTTGGCAGCTCTGCATGTTTATACCCGTTTTATAAAGGCCACGCCTTCTTTTTTTGTCAGTGATTCCTTTTCCGTATTGACCAAATGTGCGGGCCTGTAGTTTATGGAAAACTTACCTTTTTGCATTCGAACCTTCTTTTAATAAGAGTCATGAGCTACACGACAATAGTTTTAATAAAAAAATGCAAAATATAAAACATAAGAATTTTAAATATAAATATTTTATTTCTATATTTCATGTATATTTACATAATATGAATATTGTGATTTATAATTTTCCATTGTGTGATATTTTACAAAGCATTCTTCAAGGTGTAGCCTCGGTTTTTCCAGACAATTATCACAATAATATACCGTTTCGTGCCTTCTGCGTTTCTTAGTATTCACAGAGCACACTCGACAATCTGTGTTTTTTTCTCTTTTATAATCATATATATTCAAACGGACACTGTTATCGGTAGTTGCAGATGCAGAAACGCGGCCAGCTCCAAGATCTTTTCGATAATCACCTTTTAACTAATTTACTAATAACTTTACATATTTAAAATGGCTGATTGAAATCTCATTTCTCTGCTTTTGCACCATTTTATATAAAATTTAGGAATTGATCACGCATATTTTCAATCCCCAGAGAAATAACTTGCTCCATCACTTCAGCGATTTCCGCAAGAAATATCATGTAGACGCAGAGGTGAAAGTTTTCCGTTTTCTTTGACGGAACTCTTCCACCGGAAATTTTTTGTGTCTAAAATTCTCCAATTAGAAGATACAGAATTAAGCTCCATAATTTTCCCCAACACTCCAATACAACATCTTACATGCAGTTGGTCCCCTAATAACCAATACGTCTAAGAATAGCTTCTCCCCGTCAGCTCCAGTGGCGGTCTACACGGATGGATCTAAGACGGATGCTGGGGTGGGCGCAGCTTTCTGCGTTATAGCCTCAGGCGTCGTAACCCATCAGTGGGCGGGCAAACTGGAAGACTATAATTCAGTATTCCAAGCTGAACTACTAGCAATTCAAAAAGGCCTCGACTGGATTGCCACAGCTACACACGCAGACATCAAAATGTACAGTGACAGTCTCTCAGGCTTGCTCGCCATTGCCCGCCTCAGGAGCAGACACCCCCAGGTGATTGCCATCAAAAATTCCCTAAGTGCTCTAAACTGTAACTGCTCCCTGGCTCACGTTTCAGCCCACAGGGGTGTGACCGGCAATGAATTAGCTGATTCGCTGGCAAAGGCCGCGACGGAGTCGGAAGAGATAGCTGTCTCCCTCCCTGCTCCCCCCTCCTTCGTCAAAAGAAAAATCAAAAATTTATTTCAGCAAAAATGGCAAGACCTATGGTCATAACCTCTGAAAAAGGAAGGCACACTTTTGATTTGATTCCAATTGCAAGCTCCAACACATGGACCCTGTCACCCCCAATCACCGCCTTCTTAAGTGGTCACGGTCCATTCCCATCCTACCTCAACAGGTTTCATTGCCGGCGCTCGCCTCTGTGTCCCTGTGGAGAGGAGGGAACACCGGCTCATTATTACTTCTCCTGCCCCCTCACAGTAAATTTCCATTTAAGGAATCCTAATCTAAGGCCAATAAATTGGCTGCCCAATATTTTATCCAGGAAACCTCTAATTCATAAACTTAATAAAATTTACTCCCTCTTAAAAGACATCTCTAATCGAACCAATTAATACCTTTTCTTTTTAGTCTTGTTTTGTCTCTTTTTGTTTCTTTTGTTCCTTTTTCAACCCTTTCCTCCCCCCCTTCCCTCCTTGTGGCGTCAGCAGCACAGCAAAGACCACCATGACAAGCAATTCAGCAAAAGCCTAGCCAACTGTGTAAAATCACATGATCCAGATTCCAGAAATGTTTAAGAGCCACACTTCAACTGCTGGTGTCAACCCGTCAATGCTACATGGCTTGAAGCCTTTAACAGCACTACAATGCAATACACCCAGGGCCTGATTAAGGGGGAAGCTCGCTCATACCGGAATATTTTTACAATTATTTTTTACTTCATGTCATAGAAATTCCACGCTTTGACGAGGAAATATTTTTTATAAAAAATGAACGGTGTAAATCAATCCAATTTACTCACCGTTATTAGACACCAGAATTCTTTTAAAATAATTTTTAATGAAAATTTTCTGTTTATTATAGCAGGAAAGTATTTGTTAAAAAATAACGGTGTAAGTACAAATAATGTGTGAAGAGCGAGCTTCCCCCTTAATCAGGCCCTGAGTACACCAGCATGCTCTCTGTCGCGAGGAGCCGGCTGGGCTCGGCAAGCTGATCAACAAAAGACTGTGTATATAAAAACTTGTCTCTCTCATCGCCCATTGTCGCGGGTAGGATCTAAGCCTGGCGATGAATTCTGTAATTTTTTTTTTCTTTTGTTTTTCAATAAACGTCTCGGGACAGCCCATGTGGACTTCGGTCCTAGCATAGCTCAACACCGCTCTTCGAGCGGTGAGCCGGGGCTGCTCCCCTGTTCAATTCAATAATCTGTATACTATTTAATCAAATGATGTTAGAGTAAAAATACACTCATTTTTCTAAATAAAGATAGTGGTGCCGATGACAATAACCATTTTTACCCCTGTGTAGACGTATATTTATTAGCACAATCAACACCTCCCATATATTTCATGTTTTTTTTTTTTTTTTTTTTTTTTTTTTTTAACAACATTTGGTTTTTTAACCATAATTTTAATACCACCTCGTTAAAACCTTTTTACAGTAGTCATGTCTGCATCACACCAGTTCATCAACATGGTCACAACCCGTTTACCTTTCCAAACCAAGATCAAAGTATTATTTTTAGGATATGCTCCTCTTTTTTTTCCACATTTTTGTTTCTTTACAGCAATCTGTAATCCTTTCCGGTTTGCTTGCATTATGTCGGTCAGGCGACACTTCCTTTTAGTGAATTCTTCTGCCAGTACAACACTGGTATAGTATATATGGCATATATGGTGATATATTGTACGAACATATGGTGGCCTTGTGCACCAGGAACAGAATTTAATATCATTTAATACAAGTGGGATGGAATTCTAGTAGTCACCTGTAGGTCAGGTTTTACAAAAGGTTCTGTTCTTACGTGTCCATAATATGGAAGAATCCTACAAATATATCCAGCTTCTAAATCGCAGAGTACATAAATCCTAATTCCCCACTTTGTTGGTTTTACAGGATTTTAAGTTATAAAAAAAAATTTCTCTTGAAAATGCACAACGGATTCATGACACATATATTTTCGCCAGGAATAAAAAAAAATTTCAAAAATTTCGTGTTGATTTCATTTAAGTAGTTACTAACTCGCTGTAAAGAGTTTATACATCTGTAGGTCCGAGTGTGATTGTCTTCAAATGTAGCATCCAAAAAATTTGGTTAAATTTGTCTCGTGAAAACACATTGGGGAAATAAGGAATTCAACTATTATCATCCGTCGACCAATATTGTTCGATGTTTGCAAGTGGCATGGTTCCCATATTTAGGATGACCGCTATGAATGCCAGGAATTCTTGCGTTGTTACTTCTTTCCAGGAAGAGAGAAAGAAAGAAAGAGATTACAGAAACATGAGGAATAATACAGCTCATAGAAAATGAAACAGAAAATCATGATAGCTAGAAAGTTTAAGGTCAGCGTTACACAGCTTACAAAAAGCTCAGGGATAGAAAAAAAAAAAAAATTCCATGTGTTTTTCGCTTTTCAGTGGAATCACACAAACCGACTCTAACGCAGCTGGAACTGACAATATCAGCATGTTTCTTTCCTTATCAATAACTTTTCACAAGTGTCATTCTTCTATTAAGGTAAACTAAATATGGTAATAATAAATTTGTGATAATAAATGAAACATTACTATGAAATAAATACATACATACATAAGTAAACAGGATTAAATGCATTTGGATATGTTGTCGTGATGAAATACTAAACCTTGATTTTTGTGAATAGATTGGGATATTTTGGTAAGTATAATAATAGAAACTAAAGCATCCGCATTCTTTCTTTATTATTATTTCCACTTTAAAGTTTTATTCTTTTTCTTGCACTTATTTGTTGTCTTATTCATTCCAAATAATACTTATTTCTATCTTTTAAAATATTATATATGGAACTAATACATTATATGCATTTGTAACAGGAGGTCGGCGAGGTCTTTTTGAAAACAGCATCTTTTTCAACAGAAGAATGTACACATCATTTTCAGAGTTATGTTCGATTGAATAATTTAGAGATTGTTTTATAAAAACCTTGTTAAACAAAAAAGCGACTGTGCTGAGCATTTTTTTTTTTTTTTAAATTTATTATAGTTTCTTTCTTTCTTTTTTTTTTCTTTTTTTAATCTAAATTAAAATGAATATTCCATCAAAAATTTCATTAAAAATTCTTATTAATGTAAATAACGAAAGAAAGAATGAAAATAAAAAAATATATATCTTAACACCAGAAAAATAATATATTTATATAAAATTGCTTTTTCGCTGCATGCAGTGGGCTATCAGAAACTTTAAAAAAATTTACAAACTTTTCAAGTGCGCTGTCTTTTGAGGCAGTATTAAAATTAAAGCAGATAGTGGAAAAAAAACTGAGGTCTTCCTCGGCGTAAAATGTTTTCACACTTACTTAATTTTCTACCACGTTTAGCTATTCTTCGAATGCAAGCTCCTATTCCTTATTTTTAGCCGGTGTTTAATTTTGTCACTTTAAAGTTTTATACTTTTTTCTTACTCTTATTTGTAATCTTATTACTTTCTTCTATATTTAACAGAAAAAATGTATTGATTTCATAAAAATTCTCAACCTCAGTTTTTTATGGATTTACACGTTTGGAGAGGTCAAGAACGATTTGACCATTTTTAGAAAATCGCTGTCTGTGTGTCCGACAAAATTTTGTGTCAACTGTATCTCAGGAACCACTGTACAGAACTTCATACAAATTGGAATGTAGTTGCTTAATACCTGTGAAAATTGTCCAAAAAGTGGCGATGCCATCCTGCTTTTTCTAAAATTTTAAAACATGATTTACTATATTACTGAAACATAATGTATTCCAATTAATTGGAATGGACATCTTATTATTATTATCTTTTTTTTTTTTTTTTTTTCTTCTTAATGGATTTATTATTACGTCTTCTGCATGTATAAGAATGTAAAAGACTTGAAAAAACTTTTGATTTCCGGATTCAGATGAATTTACACCTTTTGAGATTTCCTTGCATTTCAATGAAATGAAATGGACTACTTATTTTTAAAAAATGTGGATTTATTACTGACTTCTGCATATATAAGAAGAAAGTAGAAGATACGCAAAAAAATTTCGATTTCCGGTTTTCGATGAATATACACGTTATGAGATATACTTGCATTTAAATTAAGAGAAATTTACTACTTTTTTCTTTTTTTCTTTTTCTTTTTTTTTTTTTTTTTTTTTTTTTTTTTAATAAGGTTCATTATTAAGTAGGTTTATTAAAATATACAATTCAGAAAAAATTTTAGATTTCCGGTTACACGTTTTGAGATATGCGGAACTCAATTCGACCAGCTTCAATTCAACTTCTGTATTGCATAAACTTACCAAACCAAACATGGTGTATGAGATGGATATTATGTAAAACTATGCTGTTTTAATGTGGGTGCATATCGACCGACAAGTGATTGCTGTGCTGCAACGTATTTCTGATTATGTGAAGGCAGTTATTTTGCTTTGCATTGAAAAAAGTGATCGAGCTTCGGAGACTGGGAGATATTAGTTCATAGTAAATTACTTGATTCTTACCCTTAGCAAACAATGCGATAAGGGCTACTGATGTATATACACATTTAATATATGGACGATAGTTAAAATATTAAAATAGAATACAAGAAATCCTGTTGTAAGATAATGTGGAATTTTAGAAAAACACCGAAAAGCTGCTTTATTATTATTTTTTTTTTTCCTTTTCCTTGATGAGAGGGGGAGGGGGTAGGGAGTCAGCACACTGCAAGCAGATGTGAGTAAATTTCATTTTATGTGTGTAGTGAACATGGTTTCCACAACCTAATTAATATTTCTTAGCATTTTTAGAGCTTGTCTTTTTTTTTTCTTTTTTTTTTTAATCCCACAGCAGTCTCTTTTTATGGTATTTTTCTTTAATCGTAATTACATTTAGGGATAATTACTCTAAAAATAAAGAGTGCGGAAAAAGGGGTAGGTACCAACAATATTATAGAATATTAATTAAGATGTTAGCAGCTATGATAGTAATCGATTAATTCGTAAGGAAAGCTAAAAGTCTCTTTAAAGTAGGAAAATGCCCTAGCTATAATATCTTAAAGTAGGCGGGGCTTGCTTTTCATATATATCACGATTTTTTTTTTTTTTTTTTTTTTTTTTTAGCTAGAGAATTTCAGAAATGATTCTACATTCTTGCTACACCATTAATTCAATGCTGCCAAAACAACAGTGTTCTAGATCCACTTGTCGACTCCTAATTTTCTTGTTACAGTAAACCACCGTTTACACGTCTTTCAAGAGACTGACGTAAAATGATGTATAAATGAAAAGATGTATAAACGAAATTTTAATAATAACGTTTTGATTACTACAAATTTAATGACACTTAAGCAAAATTGATATGAATATTGTGATTAATAAAGTTTCTTACGTTAGTAAACGCATATTATAATTTTATTTAAGACAATAATTAATTTAAAAAATAAAATAATAAAACTAAATAAAAGTGAGAAATATCATACTATTAAAGGGCATAACTGGGTATTAAGTACATATATCATAATATTGAGTATTATATTACATTTCTCAAGAACTATATGAACACATATTGAATATTAATTATATATATTTCGCATATATAATAATAAGCATACGATTTTGGTCCATACATATAGTTATTTAATAATATTAAAAAATCTTTAATATTCGTCTGATTTCCGTAGTATGTTTCCACGATTAATTAAAGGAAAGTTCTTCACATGATTATATTTGTGGGGGAGAAGGAATCGTACTCTCCGTCTTTTTTTCAGGACACACTCAAAAATTAAAAAAAAAAAAAAAAATTAATTTATTCCTACTACTACTTTTATGCATTAATATCCGTTCTCTATAATCATTCCACATTACTAGAAATATATATATATATGTATTTTTGAATAAAATTAGCAGTGGTAGGAAAAGGTGGAACGTTTTTATCTTTGAGAGTGTCCTGAAAAAAGGGAGGAGAGTACGACCCCTGTGAGACTCAAGAAAAAAAAAAAAAAAAAGCGGGTCAGTGAACCTGAACACCCTGACTTGTGACTGAGTCACGCATATTCTTCAGCAGAAGGATAGTTGCTAATTGTAGAGTTCCCACTTGTCAGTTTATTGAGCACGGAAAATTTCGAAAAGAATATCTTAAGATCAACCTTAATTAATCGTGAAAAAATATTTATATATACATGTATATACTATTAAAAATTACCGTGTCCAGAAAAGTGACGGGTTGGAACCCTATAATGGGATGGGAAGTCTTGAATTTAAATTCACTGCCAAATATAAGTTAAAGGGGAAAAAGAAAGAAAGAGAGAGAGAGAGAGAGAGATCACAGAAACATGAGGAATAATACAGCTTATCATAAAATGAAGCAGAAAATCATAATAATATGCATTTGTTACAGGAGGTCGGCGTGCTCTTTATTTAAACCTTTTTCAACAGAAAAAGTTTAGAAATCCATTTCAAATTTATATTCGATTGAATAATTCGGAGATTGTTTTACAAAAACGTTGGAAACAAAAAAGTGACTGCGCTGAGGCTTTTTATTATTTTATAATTTATTATACAATCTTTTTTTTTTCTTCTTTTAAAATAAAATGAGTAGTCCTTTAAAAATTTAAAAATTCTTCTTAAATTAAATAAAGAAAGAAAAAGAAGGGAAAAAAAATTATATATTTTAGCACCAGAAAAATAATATATTTATATAACATTGCTTTTTCGCTGCAAGCGGTTGTAACTAGAATTTTAAAATCAGTCAAATTTTTTTCAAATACGCTGTCTTTCGAGATAGTATCAAAATTAAATCTGATAGTGGAAAACAAACCGAAATCTTCGGCATAAAATGTTCTCGCTTACCATCAGCAGCTGTTTAATTTTCTACCACATTTAGCATTCAGAACAGGGGTCTCCGTCTTTTTTCAGAACACTCTCAGGAATATATATTTTTTTAAAATTTATTCGTACTACTACTTTCATGCATTAATCTCCGCCCTATATAATCATAGCACATTACTATAAATATATATATAGATGTATTTCTGCATAAAGTCAGTGGTGGTAAAAAAGGCGGAACTATTTTATCTTTGTGAGTGTCTTAAAAAAGGGTGGAGAGTATGACCCCTGGGAGAATCAGGGGAAAAAGGCGGGTTCCTAGACACCTTGACTTGTGACCACGAATTAGGATACAGGATGATAAACCAGATAGGGCGGTCAGCGTGGGAACGGAGCTTTATTTTCCGCATTAATTCAGCCGAGCGGAGTAAGCGATCCGATCGCCGCCTGGTGTAGTATCTTTGAAACTTAGCGGAAGAAAGGGAAAGCCCGCCCCTTCGGCTTCAGTCATCCAACGAACGAACAGCCAGAAATGTAAAAACGTGCTGATTGGTGTATTTTCGAGATTTGGTCGCCCTCTATCTGTAAGATGAAAATTACTACCTTTCCGTAACATTAGTAATACATCCTTCTCTTTTAATCCGTGCTTGTGACTGATTTACGCATCATCTACTTATGCAGAAGGTTGGTTGCTAATGACAGAGTTTCCGCTTGTCTGTGTTTTGAACACTGGAAATTTCGAAAAGAGTTCTCATAAAGGATTTTCTTAAGATTGACCTTAATTAATCGTTAAAAAATATAAAGAAAAAAGAATACAATTAAAAATTCCCGGTGCCCAGAAAAGTGGCGGGTGGAAAGTCATAATATAAAATCACTGCCAAATAGAAGATAAAGAGAAAAAAAAAAAGAGAGAGAGAGAGTGGAAAACAGAAAGAAAGAAAGAGATCACAGAAACATGAGAAATAATACAGCTTATCAAAAAATTAAACAGAAAATCATAATAGCTGGAAAGTTTAAGGTCAGCGTTACACAGCTCACAAAAAGTTCAGGGATTTGAAAAAAAAAAAAATTATTTTCTATGTGTGTTTCGTTTTCCTGTGGAATCACACAAACCGTCCCTGACGCAGCTCGAACTGACACAATCAGCCTGTTTCTTTTTTATTAGTATTAATATTATTATTAATAACCCTTCACAAGTGTCGTTCTTCATTTAGTTAAACTAAATATGGTAATAATAAATTTGTGATAATAAATGAAACATTAGTGCGAAATAAATACACACATAAATAAACAGGATTAAATGCATTTGGAGATGTTGGCGTAATGATGTACTAAATCCTGTTTTTGTGAATAGATTGGCATATTTAATAAATATAATTATAGAAACGAAAACAACTACTTTCTTTCCCTCTTATTATTTATTTCTTTTATTTCTTTTCCACTTTAAAGTTTTATTCTTTTCCATGCTCTTATTCGTAGTTTTATTCTTTCCAAATAATATTTAATTCTATCGTTTAAAGTATTATATATGGGACTAATGCATTATATGCATTTGACACAGGAGTTAGGCGTGGTCTTTTTTAAAACAGCACCTTTTTCAACAGACGAAATTTAGAAATCATTTTCAGAATTATATTCGATTTAATAATTCGGATATTGTTTTACGAAAACATTGGTAAATAAAAAAATGTGACCTCGCTGAGGCTTTTTATTATTTTATAATTTATTATATTTTCTTTTTTTTTTTTTTTTTTTTTTTTTTTTTTCATTTAAAATAAAATGAATATTTCTTTATAAATTTAAAAATTCTTCTTAAAATAAACAAAGAAAGAAAGAAAGGGAAGGAAAGAAAGAAAAATGCGGGGCAGTCTTTGGGGACTGCCGATAGAAGTGAAAACTAAGTAACTTGTAAATTGTATCGTCGAGCTTATTAGATTTTTATTTTTGAATTATTTTTGGTTTGTAAAGAAGTGTTAATGACCAATTTAAACTTTAATCATTAAAACTTTAAATTTATATTGAAAGCAAAAAGAAGAATATCAAAGTCCGTATAAAAACACTACTTGTACTTTGGGAACTATTTATATACTGTGAAAAAAGTACATACATACAGAGTATAGACTAGAAAGAGACAGATGGCAGTAGCCAGTATACTACTCGTATTAGTATACATTTCATACATACATATATATATATGTATATGAGGCATGCCGCGCAGTGCGCTACATATATGGATATATATGTAGAGAGATATACTCTTTGTATATATATAATGTATACTAACAGCGCACGGAGGTATATCTATGTGCATATATATACAGTCTACATACAGCTCATGGAAAGCGTTCGATGACGATGACGCGAGTTCCATGATTTTTTTTCACACAAAAGTGCTTAACGCGCCTAAAGAAGTTTTCACTTCAAATGGAAAGCGTTCGGTGACGATGACGCGAGTTCCCTGATTTTTATTCATCCAAAAGTGCTCAACGCACCTAAAGAAGTTTTCACTTCATAAAAATATATACTTTAACATCAGAAAAATAATATATATATATTAAATTGCATTTTCTCTGCATGCGGTGGTTTTAATAAACATTTGATAAAATCGCTGAACTTCTCAAGTATGCTGCCTTTTGTGACAGTATGAAAAATGACCGTTTGCTGTTTAAGACTTTTCTGTGCGGGTAAACCAAGCACTCAGTGATGCCAGATTGGGGATTTTGTCCCCATTTTGGGGATTTTTGAGGCTTCTGGGGACAATTTTGGGGACCGAATGTTTGTGGGGACTTTTTTGGGGAATTCTAAAATTTTTGGGGACTTTTTTGGGGAATTCTAAAATTTTTGGGGACAAATCTGGGGAATTCTTCAACTTTCTGTCAATGTTGGCAACGTAATGATTTATCCCTACGATCAGGGATTTTCAATAGCTTTATTGTTATTTGGGGATTTTTTTCAAAAATTGCCTTCATTTGGGGAAAAATTTGCACTTAAATCCATTTAAATCTGCTTGATATTTCTTTTTGAAAAAATTTTTATTTTCCCTTTTTAGTAAAAATTAAGTTGGGGATTTTTTTGAACAAAACCCCTGATTTGGGGAAATTTTAAGACCTATTTGGGGAAATAATTTTCGACCATCTGGCATCACTGCAAGCACTTGAAACGGTTTTCCAGATATTTGGTAATCGGCATATAAAACTTCCTAATTTTTTCGATACTGAAGGAATAATTTTTTGTACTAGGAAATGCTTCCTAAAACGGCGTGGCTTATGCACAGAATTAGAATTGTGTAAGAGATCTATTCAAAAGTATACAAGTACAGCAGGGGTTGTAGTCGCTACATTTTTTTACAATACACATTCAAGAAGGTGAAATTTAAGCCTTTCTTACTTCCACGATTTTTATACAATAACTTCTACCTTGTTTAACCACGACATATAACTTTAAAAATACATTCAAGATTTCAATTTAAAATAAAAAAGAAAAGAAAGAAAATGGTGGCTAATGGGACGGAAATTTCTTATCCCTGCAAGTGTCCTGGAAAAAATGCGGGGACTGCGACCCCTGGTACAGGGTACCCTGCGTAAAATCCAGCGTTATAGAAGATCTGGTTGTCCTTATGTTATGCTGGCCGCGTAATAAAAGGCTAGTATAAGTATATGTTTATACCCCTTTTACGGAGGCCACGCCTTCTTTTTTTGTCAGTGACCCCTTTTACGTTGACCACTTGTATTTTCCAAATGTGCGGGCCTGAAGTTTGTTTAGAGTATTTTACGTCTTATTTAATCGTAATTGCATTTGGAGAATAATACTCTTCAAATTTACTGGTATGAGAAAAAGGGCGGGGCTAACGATACTACGGAATATTGCAACTATTATCATCCGTCGACCAATATTGTTGGATATTTGCAAGTGGCATGGTTCCCATATTTAGGATGACCGCTATGAATGCCAAGAATTCTTGCGTTGTTACTTCTTTCCAGTTCTTCCATATAGACTTTTTCGACAATTTTTTGACTTTCAATTTATTATGGGCATATTTAATTGTTTCATTTACAACTATATCAAGTAGCTGATTAGTAAAAAATAATATAAAGAAATGCAATGGTTCCGTGGCATTTGCACCAATTTGGGGACCTGCAGAATTTTCATCATTTTTAAATAGTACTCTTTGAGGTAATTCTGTAATATCTTCCCATTTAATAATAAAGCACCACAGACTGTCGTTTTAAAGTAATAATTGCAGAACTTTGGATAAACACCAAAAAATGCAAGAAACACGCAACAATTGTTTTGGGGCGTTGCCGCTTTGACTGCAGCACTCGTGCCTACTTTGTTCGCCTGATATAAATGTCCATAAAAAGAATTATTTTTTGAGAATTATTATGAAATTAAAAAGAATTATATATAATAATTACAGTTAACTTCCAAAGATTATTTCAGTATATAGTAACATCTCTTCCCCCGGGAGGGAAAAAAGGAATGGGGTGGGGAAAACACGCATTTTTGACACTTTTCAACATGGTTGAAAAGTGTTAATGACTTCGGTTTGTCTGTCCGTTTGTCTGTCTGCGCTCTAACTCCCGTAAATATTAATGGAATTCCTTGAAACTAAATACATGTTATTCACCTTCACTATCGGATGCTTCCTATTGAAAATGGAATGCATAACTCTACTGGTTTGTGTACAGGGACACCCACAGGTATTCCAAAGCATTGTTTTCTACGTTAGGTATTTCTATAACCTATATTTTAATGCCTTTACTTTACACAAATATTAATGAAATTGAAATATGTTATTTAAGTTCACTATCGGATGTTCCCCACTGAAAATGAAGTAAATACCATCACTAGTTTGTATACAGGGACACCTGAAAGTATTCCAAAACATTGCATTCTATGAAAAGTATTCCCCTAAACCAAATATTTATAACTTTACTTTGCACAAATCTTAATAAAATGTAAATATGTTATTCATACGAACAAAAGAATACTTGCCATAGAATGCAGTATGATTAGCATTATATTTACTGGGCCACACAAAAATATTCATTTACATTAAAAGGTAATATAAATTAATTGCTGGAATTTCCTTTTTGTTTACATTAGACGTTTTTATCACTTTCTACATATTTTTAACGCTCTCCAACAAGGTTGAAATGTGTAAATGACTTCGGTTTTCCTGTCTTTCTGTCCGTTCGTCCATCTGTCTGTCTGCACTCTAACTCCGGTAAATATTATTGGAATTTCTTGAAAATCAAATATATTGTTCTAGTTCACTATCGGATGTTGCCTATTGAAAATGAAATGCATACCTCTACTGGTTTGAGCACAGGAACACCCAAACTATTCCAAAGCAGCGTGCTGTATGAGAGAAATTTCTATGAATTGTATTTTAGTTCCTTTATTTTACACAATTTTTAACGGAATTGAAATAGACTATTCAAGTTCGCTATCGGATATTTACTACAGAAAATGAAGTAAATACCACCACTGGTTTGTGTACAAGGTTGGTTGTAGGATTTAATGACGATTGACTCCTGATGTGTCCTAGGCCTAGAGGGGGAATGCCCTCCGTGGGGGTCTTTCTAAGGGGTCCTAGCCCGTATTTACGCAAGTTTCGGAGGAAACCACGGAAAACTCCGAACGGCTAGGTCGATGAGCGCGACCTGGGATCGAACCCGGCACCTCCCATCTACAAGCTTTGAGCGCAGAACCGCTCGGCCGCGAAAATTGTGTACAAGGACACCCGAAAGTATTCCAAAGCACTGCGTTCAATGAGGGAGAAGTATTTCTATAAACCAAATTTTAATAACTTTAATTTGCACAAATAGTAATGAAATTTAAATATGTTATTCATATGCAAAAGCTTTCTACAGAATGCAGTATGATCAGCATCAGAATTACAGGGTTACACCAAAAATATTCAATTACATTGAGGACCTTTATTGGAAATTTGGTGGAATTGCATTTTCATTTACATTAAGCGATTTAACACTTTATAACAATATTTTAATGTGAATATCGTTTCAATTTGTGAGTTTATCTACCCTATTGTCCATCTGTCTTATCTGTCCGTCAGCTCACCCCCATCGTCCGTAAATATTTTGAGAATTAAAAAAAAAAATTATATATGTTATTCAAATTTACTATGGAATGATTCCTATTTCAAATAGCATTAATAGGTACTGTGCAACTGGTTTCTGCACAGGGTCACCCAAAAAAATTTAGTGCATCGCTTTTTAGGACAGACATGTTTTATAAATTACATTTAAACAACTTCCTGCTGTAAAAATACTAAAGAAATTGACATTTATTATTAATATGCTAAAATAATGCTTTATATGGAATATGATATTGTTAACATTCAGATTTAGAGGGCCGTACTGAAATATTCAGATACATTAAAGGCTGCAATTATAATCAAATGGATACGTTTTCTCTTGTGATAAGCATTTTCAATAATTACTAATAATATTTAAGAATGATTATAAATTCAATTAGTCTATCTGTATGTCTTTCAGAAGTCATTCTGTCTGTTGTGTAATAACGTAGGCAAAGAGCATTGACAGTTATACAATACAACGTTTGCGTACAATTGGAAAGTGTTAATAATCAATGCGTACCGCGTGATTTTTCTTTCTTGTTTTAAGAGGTCATATAGAGTATAAAATTAACTTTCTTTGGCTATTTAGCGTTATACTTCTCTAGAATGAAAACCATCTGCGTTCATCATGAAAATTAATTTGAATAAATAATAATTTGAATAAATTATTTTTACTGAGGGAATTTGTAAAGGAAAATATAGAAGAAAGTCATCTGGTGGCCACAGCATACTAGTTTTTCATAACTGTACTGAACTCTCACAATTTTCATGCAAAATAAATGATGCAGATAGTTTCAGTCATATTTTATCTAGCACCCTTCCATGCCTTCTATTATAAGACTGTCACGTTATTTTCAACTATGTTTTAGGAAAATATTTACTGTAGTGTGTCACTTAAACGACTTTTTTTTACCTTGAAATTTAATACTATAAGTACCGATTGGAGATAAAGGGTTAAGATATCGAGTATTTTTATATGAACATATGCTAAAATAATTCAAATAAGGCATTTGAACAGATTTATTTGACAAATAATTCTATATGGGATGGGGGTGGCTACCGCTCCCTCAACCCCCCGTTTCATTATTGTATCTACTTTTCTATAGAATTCAAACCTCTTATTAAATTCAAAGGTTCATTTAAAATTATTCAGACAACTTCACACTTATCATTCTTTAAAACTTATCAACCTTAATCAAACTTTTCTAATAAGAAATATATTAACTTAAAAATACAACATTTGCGGATCGCCTAAAATTATTTGTTTTTAATTTACTCTAACAGACACAGACAAAGATCAAACTATAAAACTTGACTTCGTTATTCAGGAAGCCTTAAAACGTGTAAATAATAATAATAAAAAAAACAAGCGATGAATATTTAGCTTAAAAAAATAATTATTTACCACATGACTATGAGGAATTAATTTCAGTTTCTGAACAGATTTCCTGGACAAGGTAAAATATTCTAGAAAAGCATTTCCACTAACAAATAAAAACGAATGCTATGGCTTAAATATTGGCAGTCCTGTATAACTTCTGAAAGTTATGTACACATCACATGGCACACATAAATATAATCCTATATTAATAACACACGGCACAACTTAAAGTGCACTTCCATCAATTTTCAAGTATTGTCGCATTATAATACAGTTCTTTTCTACAGCCTTGTAAGCGAACAGTGAATGATTTCTACACCATATTCTACATGAAACATGTTTTTACGCATATAAAAAATATATAGTCGTTTCATTTGGTTTAGTGTAGTCTATAGATGTTAACCTGTAATTTCCCCCATAGACGTACTGTATTTGAATTCTCTTGGGTGTCCCTGTACACGAACCATTTGCTTGATCTCAACGAAAAGATTACTGTAGCATCCATATATGATACACAATTAGAATACCAAGTTTGAAATTTCTGCTATAATTTCTTTTTGCGATATGCTGATAACAGATTGACACACAGACAGATACACACACAGACCAACCGCTAAGAACAATATTTTTGCACCTCAAAACATAAATGTAACAAAAATTCATTTTCGAAAACTTGACCCAAAAATGATGCATTCTCTACCTTATGGATACAAGAAAGTAAAAAAATTACATTTATTATTAAGCCATCGCCGAAAAATGATTTACAATCATGCATTTTATGCCTGACCAAATAAATTTTCGTAATTTTTCTTATAAAATCTCTACATCTAAACACTTTAGAACTTCTTAATTGAAATAGAATTTTCGCATTCATTCTTTAAAATGCATAGAAAAATCTACTAATGCATTTTGTTTCATTTTTACTTTCCGAACACTGTAGTGAGGAAAGTATTGTAATCATGTCAAAAATCCGAATTCGAGATTTTGATGTTTCTATACGTTTCGAGGTCCAACGAGTCCGTTTTCACTATTTTTACGATGATATATGTATGTGTGTGTGTATGTATGTGTGTATGTATGTGTGTATGTATGTGTGTATGTCTGTGAGTGAACACGCTAGCGTCTAAACGCTTTGTTCGAATAAGCTGAAAGTTGGTACGTATATTGTAAGTCACCATAGTACGAACCCTATAGATTTTGGTGAATCTAGCACTTATAGTTTTTTTACAGGGACACAAAGAATAATTCTTTATCATTATGGCCAAGGGACCAAAATCTTAAAAGTGCGATAGCATCTAAACGCCTTATTCAATTGAGCAAAAACTTTATACACATATTATAGGTCACAGATACTCAATCTGTATAGATTTTGGAGAATCTAGAACTTATAGTTTTTTTACAGGGCACAAAGAAAAATTCTTTGCCAAATTTTTAAAAGTGCGATAGCATCTAAACGCCTTATTCAATTGAGCAAAAGCTTTATACACATATTATAGGTCACAGATACTCAATCTGTATAGATTTTGGTGAATCTAGCACTTACAGTTTTTTTACAGGGAGACAAAGAAAAATTCTTTATCTTTATGGCCTATGAGACCAGCGATAGCATCTAAACGCCTTATTTAATTGAGCTGAAAATTTGTATGAATATTATAAATCACTGTTGCACTAACTATAAGAATTTTGGTGAATTTAACATTTATAGACTTTTACAGGGACACAACGAAAAATTCTTTATCCTTATGATCTAAGGGCTCAAAGTTCAGTAGCGTTAAATAAAACCTCGTGTGATATATGGAGAAAAATACTCAAACACTCTGTTATGGTTTTCTCTTTTTTGTTTGTTTAGCAACTCCTCTTTCTTTATTTTATCTACAAAACTGTTAGTTACTCAATGTTCGGAAAGTCGAGTGGAGTCACTCCAGATTTTTTTTTTTTTTAACTATCACATATTTTTCTGAGAATCCCAAATCGTGTAAATACATCGAAATCCAGAAGTCAAAACTTTTACGACTAAAATACTTTCTTTTATTAAATACAGAAGAAATTAATAACGAATAGAATTTTATAAAATTTCGCATCTACTCTGATTCTCAGACAGGGTTGTTCGGTTTTTTTCATAGTGGAAAAAACCGTCCAGGACAAAATACCGTTTTGTCCAATTTTGTCCACTATTAATTATTTGCCTGTACTAGATTAAAAATTATCTTTATTCTTTCCATATTAAAAGAATTCTTTAATTATATGTGTAAACGTGTAAGGCTTATGAAATACAGTCACCTGGTTGCCATTGGCGACCATTATTTTTACTTTCCGAACACTATAGTGAGGAAAGTATTGTAATCATGTCAAAAATCCGAATTCGAGATTTTGATGTTTCTATACGTTTCGAGGTCCAACGAGTCCGTTTTCACTATTTTTACGATGATATATGTGTGTGTGTATGTATGTGTGTATGTCTGTGAGTGAACACGCTAGCGTCTAAACGCTTTGTTCGAATAAGCTGAAAGTTGGTACGTATATTGTAAGTCACCATAGTACGAACCCTATAGATTTTGGTGAATCTAGCACTTATAGTTTTTTTACAGGGACACAAAGAAAAATTCTTTATCATTATGGCCAAGGGACCAAAATCTTAAAAGTGCGATAGCATCTAAACGCCCTATTCAATTGAGCAAAAACTTTATACACATATTATAGGTCACAGATACTCAATCTGTATAGATTTTGGAGAATCTAGCACTTATAGTTTTTTTACAGGGACACAAAGAAAAATTCTTTGCCAAATTTTTAAAAGTGTGATAGCGTCTAAACGCCTTATTAATCTCAGCAAAGAATTTGTACACATGTTATAGGTCACATTTGAACCAGCTGTATAGATTTTGGTGAATCTAGCACTTACAGTTTTTTTTTACAGGGACACAAAGATAAATTCTTTATCTTTATGGCCTATGAGACCAGCGATAGCATCTAAACGCCTTATTCAATTGAGCTGAAAATTTGTATGAATATTATAAATCACTGTTGCACTAACTATAAGCATTTTGGTGAATCCAGCATTTATAGATTTTTACAGGGACACAACGAAAAATTCTTTATCCTTATGATCTAAGGGCTCAAAGTTCAGTAGCGTTAAATAAAACCTCGTGTGATATATGGAGAAAAATACTCAAACACTCTGTTATGGTTTTCTCTTTTTTGTTTGTTTAGCAACACCTCTTTCTTTATTTTATCTACAAAACTGTTAGTTACTCAATGTTCGCAAAGTCGAGTGGAGCCACTCCAGATTTTTCATAATTAAATGTTATTATTTTGATTTTCAAAATATGCATAAATAATGAGATCAATTGACAAAAGTTTAAGCTTTTAAGCGATTTATCGAATGGCGATATTCGCATTATAACATAAATTAAGTCTGATCAGTCGTTTTAACATTTTATGTAGCCATTATAATTACTTTCTCTTATTCATATAAACGGTATAGAGAAAGTATTGTTTTGGTTCAAATTTTCGGAATTGAATTTTTGTTATATTCACACGTTTTGAGGTTCAATGAATCCAAAAATCATGTTTTTAGCAGTTGGTCTGTGCATCTGTCTGTGAGTCTCTGTGTATGGGTGTCTGTGTGTCTGTCTGTTATCAGGATATCTCAAGAACAAATAATAGGAGAAAGTCCAAATTTGTTATTCTAAATGTGTATCATATAAGGATGCTACACTGAACTTTTCGTTGAGATTAAGCGAATGGTTCGTGTACAGGGACATCCAAGAGAATACATAACGTTATGTCTGTTGGGAAATATCTGGTAAGTACTGTGAATTTTTGTTATATTTACACTATGCATTATTTATTATCCATAGGCTGACTTATTCCATATCGTACCAAAAATTGAAAAAATATTTTTTTCCTTATAAAATCTTAAATATATGTTTCTTAAAGGCTATGTACATACACGAAATCAAAAACCTTACCAACCTTTCCTTAGCTTAATTGGTACAGGCTGTCCTAAAAATAGAACAGTGGTTTAGGACAGTCGGCAATATAAAGAAAACAGACCATCTATCTATATATTTTTTTTTATATAATTGTTTTACCAGTACAAAAGTGTAGAACATTACCTCAATAAATTTATATGTCCATTATTCTTGAACGTAAAATCTTTTTAAGTAATAATGTGTTGAAAGTGTAGTGAATAAATCTTCGAAAATCGACATTTTAAAAATTAAAAAAATATATTTAACGTTAATTTAAACTAACAATAAAGACACATATGTATTTATTGGACTTTTAAATAATATATCGCCTATTAATTTGAATTAAAATATTCAAAAGAATTTATTTAAATACCACTTATGCACGGTGCCCTATTTTTAGGACGATGGTGAAATATGGGTTAAACGAAACGACATAAATAAAATTTATTGCATGTAGATTGTTGTATGGAAATCATTCATCATTCATTTACAGGGCTACCCAAAGTATTTGAATATATTACGGCTATACTTGTAAATCGCTGGAACTGTTATTCCTTTTGTGTTAGATATTTTTCGAGTAAGGCTATATTTAAAGACTAAACAAATGCATAATATTGTTTTATAGTGTATAAAGGATTAAAGACAATATACAAGGCTACCCAAAATTAAGCTAAACGTTCTTTTCTATTGAATGTAATCGATGGAAGTGCTTTTCTATATTTTACTATGTAAACGAACACTGCTCAGGAAGTTAAAGTAGTTTTCCATACATATACTGTAAACAAAGTATTTTTTTAAATGAGATGCTCGGATTACAAAAGTCCAATTTTTACCGGTCGATCTATATGCATACCTGTTATCAGCATGACTTAAAACAAATAATTGCAGGAAATTCTAATTTGGTATTTTGAAGTCCGTATTTGGTTGCCGCTTGCAAATTTGATCAAGATTGGAAAGTTTGAAGGCAAATTAACAACGTCATTGATTTTTTAATAATAATAATAATAATAATAATAATAATAATCGTATGCACTATAATTGAACGGGACCCTCACAGAGAATTACATGTCAAATAAAACCATTCCTGAAACTATTTTAAATTATTTTTAAAGTACATCGAACTTTATTATCATACGCAATTATTTTAAGACTTAACGGCACTTTTCACTTACCGTCGGCGGAAGCCCGAGCCAACGTTATTCTATGGGGAAATTTTCTTTATAAATAACTTATTAACTAATACATATTTTTAAATTCTGTTTTCACATTCAGAAAATTCTCAACTGTTAAATTGACGGACCTTTTCTAATAATGTATTTTTTTAATTTTTAATATTTTATTTTGAAATTTCAAAATGAAAAAAATTCACATATTGAAAATTCGTATTTTGGAGCTTCAAAATAAAATATTAAAAATTAAAGAAATAATTTTTTAAAAAAAGGTCCGTCAATTTAAGAGCTGAGAATTTTCAGAATGTGAAAACAGAATTTAAAAATATGTATTAGTTAATAAGATATTTTTAAAGAAAAATTTCCCATAGAATAACATTAGTTTCGGCTTCCGGCGGCGGCGAGTGAAGCGGGCCCTGGGGGTAAGAGAAGTCGTGTGACTGACACACCAGATTATCTATAAAGGGGCAAGGCACGATTAAATTAATTATTTATATTTTACATTCCTTTGCTTCTCAAACCAACTACTGCCATGAAATTTGTCATTTTTATGCATATAGCGTATTTTTTTAATAATAAAAAGCAATATTTGAGATGGAAAGACCTCTTCTACGGGTAAAATAATGCAAAATAATCGTCCAATCTCGATATATTCCATACAAATTCTAAAATATTTTAAAGACTTTTTTTTTTTACTGTGTGCCTTTTGTATGTAACTGAAAACATATGTGTATTGCATTTTTTTTTTTTTTTTTTTTTTTTTTTTTTAAGTGAGTTACAGCATCAGTTATATGCAAAAAAAAAAAAAGTATAAATTTTGAAATCTGCATGAATTTCGTGCAACGATTAAATTTAAGATTTGCAACTAATGTAACAAAAGTTTAAATTTTGAAATCTTCATTAAATTATGTGTAGCGACTAAATTTAAGATTTGCAACTAATGTAACAAAAGTTTAAATTTTTAAATCTTCATGAAATTTTATGTAGCGAATAAATTTAAGAGTTTACAACTAATGTAACAAAAGTTTAAATTTTGAAATCTTCATGAAATTTTGTGTAGCGACTAAATTTAAGATTTGCAACTAATGTAACAAAAGTTTAAATTTTGAAATCTTCATGAATTTTTGTGTAACGACTAAATTTAAGTGTTTACAACTAATGTAACAAAAGTTTAAATTTTGAAATCTTCATGAAATTTTGTGTAGCGACTAAATTTAAGAGTTTGCAACTAATGTAACAAAAGTTTAAATTTTGAAATCGTCATGAATTTTTGTGTAACGACTAAATTTAAGAGTTTGCAACTAATGTAACAACAGTTTAAATTTTGAAATGTTCATGAATTTTTGTGTAACGACTAAATTTAAGAGTTTGCAACAAATGTAACAAAAGTTTAAATTTTGAAATCTTCATGAATTTTTGTGTAAAGACTAAATTTAAGAGTTTGCAACTAATGTAACAAAAGTTTAAATATTGAAATCGTCATGAATTTTTGTGTAACGACTAAATTTAAGAGTTTGCAACTAATGTAACAAAAGTTTAAATTTTGAAATCTTCATGAATTTTTGTGTAACGACTAAATTTAAGAATTGCAACTAATGTAACAAAAGTTTAAATTTTGAAATCTTCATGAATTTTTGTGTAACGACTAAATTTAAGAATTGCAACTAATGTAACAAAAGTTTAAATTTTGAAATCTTCATGAAATTTTGTGCAGCGACTAAATTTAAGAGTTTGCAACTAATGTAACAAAAGTTTAAATTTTGAAATCGTCATGAATTTTTGTGTAACGACTAAATTTAAGAGTTTGAAACTAATGTAACAAAAGTTTAAATTTTGAAATGTTCATGAATTTTTGTGTAACGACTAAATTTAAGAGTTTGCAACTAATGCAACAAAAGTTTAAATTTTGAAATCTTCATGAATTTTTGTGTAACGACTAAATTTAAGAGTTTGCAATTAATGTAACAATTTCTTGATTTCAAAATGAATGCGCAGTTTTTCACACAAATTTTTAAGGGGGTTAACTGAAAACAAATTAGGATGGAGCATTACAAGTAACTAGTTCTTCCCGAAATTTCGAAACTAAGAAAAATAAAATTAATGTTAAAATTTTTAAATAATGTTTGAGGAGCTATAGAATGATATTATACTTTAAAAGTATTATAGATTAATACGCTTTATAATAACTAACTAGATATTTTTAAAGAGGCAACCTATTTTTAAAAATAGGAAAATTAAGAAATTTTCGGTCAACTATCAGAATTTATAAAAAAGTATGAATGCGTAGAAACAAATTTGTTTTTTGTGTTAACTAGTACGGCATTACTCTATTGATTTAAAATGTTATTTTGGTTTATTTTAAAATAGAAAATTATTTTTATTGTTGATTATTAAAAAAATAAAATAAAATAAAATAAAATAAAATAAAATAAAAAATCAATGGTGCTTTCTTACTGCGCGCATAATATTTCCAAAAAGTATTTGAGATAGGAACTTAAAAATTTTCTCAACAACACATTTTGACATAATGAATAAAACGAACTAAAAATAAACAGTTCTATTCATTGAAAAATAATCTGGTGTGTCACTCACACGACTTTCTCTTACCATGAAATTTAATACTATAAATACAGATTGGAGATTTAGGGGTAAGATAACGAGAACTGTTATACAAACATATGTTAAAACAATTCGAACAGCTTTATTTGGCAAATAACTCTGTGTGTGTAGGGGGGGGGAGCTACTCTGCCATCTCACCCCCGTTTCCTTACTGTACCTACATTTATATAGAATTTAAATCTCTTATTAAATTCAAAAGTTCATTCAAAATTATTCAGAGAACTTTCATACCTACATTCCTTGAAACTTATCAACCTTAATCAAACTTTTCTAATTAGTAATATACTAACATAAAAATACAGCATTTGGATCGCCTGAAATTATTTGTTTTTAATTTACTCTAACAGATACATACAAAGATCAAACGTAAAAAATTTGACTTCGATATTCAGGAAGCCTCAAAACGTGCAAATATGCAAAAAACCAAGCGATGAGTATTTAGCGTTAAAAAAATGCATTATTTACCATATGGCTGTGAGGAATTTATATCAAATCCTGAGCAGCTTTCCTGGGCATAGTAAAATATTACAGTAAAACACTTCCATTAACAATAAAAAAGAATGTTATGACTTAAATATTGGCAGCCCTGTATATCTTCCGAAAGTTATGTACACATCACATGGTGTACATAAATATAATCTTCTATTAGTTACACACGGCACAACCTGAAATACACTTCCATCAATTTTCATGTATTATCGCATTATAATTTAGTTCTTTTGTGTAACCCTGTAAACGAACAGTGGATGATTTCTAAACGATATTCTACATGAAATATGTTTTTACGTATACAATATATATATATTCCCTTCACTTGGTTTAATGCAGTATTTAGATGTATAACTCTGTTTACCTGCAATTTCTCCATAAACGCAATGTCTTGCAATTCTCTTGGGTGTCCCTGTACACAAACTGTTTGATTGACCTCAACGAAAAGTTTAGTGTAGCATCCCTATGTGATACACATCTAGAATACCAAGTTTGGATTTTCTGCTATAATTTGTTTTTGAGATATGCTGATAACAGACAGACACACAGACCAACCACTAAAAACGTGATTTTTGGATTCAGGGGACCTCAAAACGTGTAAATATAGCAAAAACTCAATTTCAGAAATTTGACCCCAAAACAATACTTTTTCTACCTTATGGGTAATAGAAAGTAAAAAAATTAAGGATGTGTAATTATAAAAACTTTAATGGTAATTTCATATTTCAAATTTTATTATTAACCATAGTATTAAAATAATTAAAACTTTTTAGTTCAGATTCTTAGTATGAATGTTTTGTTTCATTGAATGCAAAAATTATAAGGATAATGGAAATTGTAATTGAGATATCCTGCGCGCAGTGAAAAAGCACTCTTGAAAATAATCTACAATAAAATAATTTTTTTAAAGTTTTCTATTTTAAAGTAAACAAAAGTATGATTTTTTAATCAATAGAGTCATGTCATACTAGTTAACACACACACACACACACAGAAAAAAAAAAGAACATGCATTCATTCTTTTTAACACTTTCTAACAAGGTTTTAAAGTGTTAATTACTTCGATTTCTCTATCCGTCTGTCTGTCCATCTATCTCTCCGCGCTCTAACTCCCGTAAATAATCATGGATTTTCTTGGTTGGTTGGTGTCGTGTCCAATTGAAGTCAAATCAAATCATTCCATGTGCCAAAATCACGGCCTTGGCAATGTCCACAATTTTGTCACTATAGAGATTTCCCTGAAAGGGAAATTCGTCAAAAGCCTGTAAGCTTCTTATGATGGCCGGGCAGTTGAAAATGTGTTCTGGAGTGAGTTCCTCCTCCAGGCAGTTCCTACATTATTTGTATGTTCTGGTGCCATCTGTATTTATTGTCATTCCACCAAAGTGTTGGGTTCTAAGTATGGAGATAGTCTTGGTAATCATCCTGTCTGCATTGATAACGCATAGTTGATGCTCCTTTTTGATGTGTTTTTCTTTCAGTCTGTATCTAGCAACTGCATTAGCGTCACCTAAAATGGAATTTCTTGAAACTGATATATCTTATTCAAGTTTACTATCGGATGTTCCCTATGGAAAATGGAGTAATATCTCTAATGATTTGTGTACAGGGACACCTAAAAGTATTCCAAAGCATAGTATTCTATGAGTGGTACTTCTATAAATCACATTTTAATACCTTTACACAAATTTTAACGAAATTGAAATATGTTATTCAAGTTCACTATCAGATGTTCCATATTGAAAATGGAGTTACCTCTACTAGTTTGTGTACAGGGACACCCGAAAGTATTCCAAAGCACTGCTTACTATGAGAGGCATTTCTATAAAGCATATTTTAATACCTTTACTTTACACAAATTTTAATGAAATTGAAATAATATGTTATTCAAGTTCACTATCGTATGTTCCCTATTGAAAATGTAGAGAACACCTCTGTTAGTTTACGTACAGGGACACCCGAAAGTATTCCAAACCATTGTGTACTATGAGAGGCATTTCTATAAAGCATATTTTAATACCTTTACTTTACACAAATTTTAATGAAATTGAAATATTTTATTCAAGTTCACTATCGGATGTTCCCCATTGAAATGGAGTAAATACTACCACTGGTTTGTATACAGGGACACCTGAAATTATTTCAAAGCATTGCGTTCTATGAGAGGTATTTCTATAAACCAAATTTTAATAACTTTACTTTGCACAAATCTTAATGAAATTAAAATATGTTATTCATGTGCACAAAAAAAAAAAAAAATAAATAAAAAAAAATAAATGCTTTTCATTGAATACAGTATGACTAGCATGATATTTATAGGACCACAGAAAAATATAGAGTTACTTTAAGGGCTATTATTGAAAATTTGGTGGAATTGAGTATTAGTTTATATTAGACGTTTTCATCATTTTCTAAATGTTTTTCAACTGTGAATATGGTTTCACTTTGTGCATCTGTCTGTCCGGTTATCCATCTCTCTATATGTCTGTCGGCCTATCCCGGTTGCCCTTAAATATTTTCAGAATTTTAAAAAATAAATATATGTTATTTAAGTTCACTAAGAAATGTCTCCTATTTAAAATGGCTTTAATAGGTCCTGTGTAACTGGTTTGTGTACAAGAACACCCTGAAAAATCCCAATGCACTGCGTTTTAGACAGACATTTTTAATAAACCACATTTAAATAACTTCCTACTGTAAAAATTATAAAGAAATTGACATTTGTTGTTAATATGCTAAAATAATGTTTTGTATATTAACCTTCAGATTTACAGGCTACGCTAAACTATTTAGGTACATTTGAGGCTGCAATTGGAATCTCAGGGCTGCATTTTCTTTTGCATTAAGCCATTTTAACACTTCCCAACAGTGATGCCAGGTTGGGGATTTTGTCCCCATCTTGGGGGTTTTTGAGGCTTCTGGAGATAAGTTTGGGGACCTAATGTTTGTAGGGACTTTTTTGGGGAATTCTAAAATTTTTGGGGACATATCTGGGGAGTTCTTCGACTTTCTGTCAATGTTGGCAACGTAATGATTTATCCCTACTACCAGGGATTTTCAATAGCTTTATTGTTATTTGGGGAATTTTTTGAAAAATTACCTTCATTTGGGGAAAAATCTGAGCTTAAATCCACTTAAATCTGCTTGATTTTTTTTTTTTTTTTTTTTTTTCTTGAAAAAAATTTTATTTTCCCTTTTTAGTAGAAATCAAGTTGGGGTTTTTCCGAAAGAAAAAAAAAAAAAAAAAAAAAACTGATTTGGGGAAATTTGAAGACCTGTTTGGGGAAATAATTTTCTACCATCTGGCATCACTGCTTCCCAACAATGTTTCAGAATGATTATGAGTGCAGTTAGTCTATTTGTATGCCTTTCAGTCCTTCTGTCTGTCCGTTACGGGATAACGCAGGCAAAGAATATTGAAAGTTCACGTACAGTTGGAAAGTGTAATTAATCAATGCGTACCGCGTGATTTTTCTTTCTGGTTTTAAAAATTCTGTAATTTTATCGAAGATTTCTTCATTTTCTCATTTTTAAAAGTAAGCCGTGCCCTTAGTTGCATAGATTTTGATAATTTTCATCTCCCCTTTTCCGCTTAATCCGACCCGATAGAAAATCTAAAGTTCCAGCTCCTATGTAAAATGATCCTCGAGGCCAGAAAATTTTTCAGATATTTAAAGATGTCTCTAAATATATTTTATTTAATAGAAATAAAAAAAAACCTCATGGATATCTTAATTACATCTCTTAAAAATATTTAATTGTGAAAAATATAGGCACATATGAACAACTTTCAGTCACTATGAATTAATTTTACGTGAATTTTTTAGGAACTTCAATGACGAAAAATTATGGGCCTTAAAAAAATAATAATGATGAATAAATAAAAAGTTATAGATATTTGGATAAGATATAATCTCTAATAAAATATTTTCAGTTAATCACATTTCAATTACAACTTATTACACTACAAAATAAATATTCCAAATAAGAAACAAATTTGTTCTATGTTGTGTCACTACAACATAATAAATTATTTTGTGTTTTTAGAAAATTGTTATAACTTTAACATTAGCGATAACTGTGCCAAGTTGGCTGCTCTGTTTCTCTGCATGGATGGCGGGAAAAACGGAAGTAGGGCGGCGGTAAAGAGCAGGTGGAAAATGCGTCCCTGATGTAACGGTTGTCATAGTAACCAGGTAACGGAACTCATCCCATTGGTCAAATGCGCTCATCCTTTGACACCGGCAGGAATCGCATGGCGATTGTTTCATCATTCAACCCTGTTCGAACTCTCAATTGTTGCCCAGTGTTTTTAAGGTCACACGAGAAGTGGACAATTGTAAATTACGGTGTATTGCGTAGTCAAGGTCCTGCCATTTTAAGTGTGGGTGTTTTGATTATGTTTGAAAAACATTACCGAACAAATAAATAAATAAATAAATTTATTGTTTATGACAAGAGTCGTAGCATCCTATATTTTGAGTAGCACAATTTTTCCAAAATAAAACATTGCTTGAATGAAATGTTGAATTTAAGCGTTTAATAATAATAATAATAAATACTTTAAACGGTTAGTGGTCTTCAATATATAAAACGCAGTGACTTCTGATTATAGTAGATAACAATAATAGTAACAAATTAAATTAAAAGTCTGTCCTAAATATAATTTAATTTTCGACAAAAAGGCTTATTATTATTAACGGCCCTCTTCACTCATCGGTCGCCGGAAGCCCGAGCCAATGTTAGTCTATGGGGAAATTTTCTTTACAAATAACTTATTAACTGATGCATATTTTTAAATTCTGTTTTCACAATCAGAAAATTCCCAACTGTTAAACTGACGGACCTTTTTTAAAAATGTATTTTTTTTTTAAATTTTAATATTTTATTTTGAAACTGCAAAATGAAAAAAAAATCACATATTGAAAATTCGTATTTTGCAGCTTCAAAATAAAATATAAAACATTAAAAAAATAATTTTTTAGAAAAGGTGCGTCAATTTAACAGCTGGGAATTTTCAGAATGTGAAAACAGAATTTAAAAATATTTATTAGTTAATAAGTTATTTGTAAAGGAAAATTTCCCCATAGACTAACATCAGGTTCAGCTTCCGGCGGCGGTGAGTGAAGAGGGCCCTTAACTGTATGTTCTGGAACTTCGTTCTTTATTAATGATAGTATACCGCAAAATGCTCAAGATTCTTTTTAGTTACCTGAAAAATAATTATATATATATTTATGTATATACATATATTATATATATATATAGAGAGAGAGAGAGAGAGAGTTTAATTTAGTCTTATTTGTTTCCTATATTCATAAATATTCTTAGACATGTTTTTAAAAAAACACTCGAAAATTTACCTTGACAGAAATCTAAATTAACTGCATATGGTTACAAAATTATCATACATCCAATAGTTCAGTTTTTCTATAAGGTCTCGGAAACCAGGAACCATTAAAAAAAAATTTCAATGAAAATTTTATAAAATATTGCTTAAATCTTGTTCTTTTATGTGCTTAAAATTTTGAATAAAAAAATTCTTTATTATATATATATATTTTTTTTAAAGAAGAAGAAGAAAAAGAGAGGTGTGGGAGTAGATATGCTTTTTTCCTTTTTTTTTTTTTTTTTTTAATCTTTTGAAACTTTTAACCCCTTAATAAATGTTGTTCGTTTATTTGCAATGCTTTTTCAATTAAATATTTTTAAAATAAAATAAATAGAAAGAAAAATTATTAATAGTTTAAATAATTTTTGTGGGACTAATCCCTGATCCATAATGGAAAAAATAATTTCCTATTGCTGGTGTCCAGAGTTAATTCTGTAATGTAATAGTCTGAAAAGTTTTTTACTTTCCGGAAGATTTTCAAGAACTACATTGATTACGCAGTCGTATTACACTAATAATGTAAAATTACATACCTTTTTAGCCTAATCGATTAAACTAATTAGTAGGGACAAAACTAAATTTTCACTCTTTTCATAATCATGTTTTAACTTTTTTTGCAAATAGCACATAAATGTGTCTGCATTTTAAATTATCTTGCTCTATTAGCTGCATTTGGTTTGTACTCATTTAACACAGTGCTATAAAAGTATCGATTTTTCAATATTGTTATGTATTTATTATTTTGAAAATAGCTTCTATTTGTCATTACTTATTAAATTTTCAAACTATTGTTAATATTATTGTTATAAAAAACTGATCTGATAATGAAAAAGTGACTTGTTAACAATTTCCAACAAAGTTGCAAAGTATTTATGACTTCGATTTGTGTATTTGTCCGAACTCTAATTCCCATAAATATCCATGGAAGCTCTTGAAATTGATATAAGTAATTTGAAGTTAACTATAGGGTGCTTCCTACTGCAAATGAGGTAAATATCACCACTGGTTTGTTTACAGGGACACCCAAAAGAATTTCAAAGCGTTACGTTCAGTGAGAGTAATTTTTATAAACAATTTATTTATTTATTTTTTTCACAAATCACAATAAAATTGACATTTATTATTTATACGAATATATATATATATATATATATATATATATATATATATAGAGAGAGAGAGAGAGAGAGAGAGAGAGAGAGAGAGAGCACAGTATGATTAGCATTAAGTTTTATAGGGCACACAAAAATATTCATATACATTAAAGGCTGCATTTAGAAATTATTGCGATTACATTTACGTTCGCTTTAATCTTTTCTAACATTTTCCAGCAATGTTTAAGGCTGATTTTCAATTAAACTTGTGTATCTTCATGTCCTTATATTTGCCCGTTGTGTGATTACATAGGCAAAGTTCATTGAACGTGCACGTACAGTTGCAAAGCGTTAATAATCTATGTGAACCGCAGGACTTTTATCTCTTCTTTGTTGTATTTACAGCGGAGTTATATTTAAACTCCAGCTACAAATAGTCTCCTGCAACTAAAACGAAAGAACGGATTGCCGATAGCTTAATTGGTTTAAATACACTCTTAAAAATGGTTTCTTAAAAATAAGCTAAATTGTCTCAAAATAGCTCCGAAGCAATATATACTTAAATTTGAGAAACCATGTACTCTTTTTCGAGTATATTCACATGTTCAAAAATGGGGTTGACCAATAAGAATTCAAATATCTCCATTTTTGAGCATGTCACCATATTCAAATATGAGTACATGGGTTTTCAAATTTAAGTATATATTGTTTCGGAGCTACTTTGAGTCAATTTTGCTCATTTTTAAGAAACCATTTTTAACAGTGTATACAAAAAGAATAAAAGGGGGAAGAATCTAGTGTCTTAATTTAAATAAAAGAGTATTAAGATGGCGTTAGCTAGCTTTTGTCCTGATTAATAAGTGTACCAATTAACGAGGCGAACGGTTAAACGGCATTGCTTAAAATCTAGAATATTCAAGGTGAAACACCTGCATTGATTCAAAGTGAGCTATTGCAAATTTTAATTAAAATCGATGTCTGAAAGCATTAATTCTGTCGTAATTAATAATGGTAATAGTAAAATAATAACAATAATAATAATAATAATAAATAAAAGCGAACCCCACTTTTAGAGATCCCTTTAAAAATTTGCATTGGCTTGCGAAAGGATTTTTCCTATTCGTATTTAACCCTTTAAATGTCGTCGACATATATACCGGGTGTCGAATCAGTCTGTACACATTTTAAAAATTCATAACTATTGAAGGAATTGGTAGATTTGAATGTGGTTTGCGGGAAAGTTATTCACATGAAGGGGAATTTTTTGTGAAAGGAAAAAAAAAATTAATTAAAACTTTCGTCGATAGAGGGTGCTGTACGTGAGAAAATCACAAATTTCCATGAAAATTTATATTTATTTCCATGCAAATGTTTATGGGCATAAAAATCCTATTTCATGTGTTCGCGATCACTACAAATTACAGTTTGTAAACGAGTTACAGCACCATTTATTATAGCTTCATTCGGCGGGTCTTAGCTCACGGAAAATATCTTCACCAACAACGCATTCTAAACTTAGTCAGCATCGCAATTAAAACTTCATGTATCTACATATAGGAAGCAAAATAGAAAATAAGATGTGTTTATCGTAAAACCGTGTAATTTATAGGACACTGATTTGCATATTTCTCGATACGCGTCCATGCAGTGCCCCCTATCAACAAAAAATTTAACTATTTTTTATTCCTATGGAAAAAAAAAAAAAAAAAATCCTTTTACGAGAATAATTTATTTGTAAATCGCGTTCGATTCTACCAATTCCTTCACATTTTATTATTTTTTAAAAATGTCTACAGGCTTATGGGACACCCAGTATATACGGCAGTGACTATTACTGTGACTATTACTGCAACCGATTCTTAGAGTAAAATCGTTTGTCTAGTTATTGTTGTTATTATATAAACTCTTATCATATTAATACTTCAACATGAATTTACAGATAAGAGAGCTTAATGTTTATTTAGCTTAGAAAATAATCACATCTATATGAAGTGTAATATTAAAGGATAGTATGTTTAGAGAGTATATTAAGATGTAATTAAGAGATAGTTCTTTAATTTTCTAACTTACAATGCTTTTAAATTGTTCACTAAATTCTAAATTTTTATTTTTTTATTAAAATTATTATTATTATTATTATTGTTGTTGTTGTTATTGTTATTATTATTATTATTGTTATTGTTATTATTATTGTTATTATTTTACAGATTTCGAAATTAAGTGGCTATTTATGTTTTATCCGGCCCAGCCCCATTCGTGGACCAGGCTTGATACGCGCTCTACCTAGACCCATGCCCTAGTATATTTTTATTTGAACATCAAACCATAGCCTCCTAAACTAGGTGCCCTCCTCGTGGCTCGGAAACTTGGCAACAGTTCAAGCGGTTGACAGCGCCACCTGGTACAGATGGCGCGACTTTTTTATTCAAGAGCCACCAAAAATTTTTTTAAGTGGGATTTGATAAACATAAAAGTGCGAATACAATCGGAGAATCGTCGATTATATTATATATCCCTTCTTAAAATTATTGGTATGAGAGATGAATAGAAAAGTCGCGCAATCTGTACCAGGTGGCGCTGTCTACCGCTTGAATTGTTGCCAAGTTTCCGAGCCACGCAGAAGGCATCTAGTTTAGGAGGCTATGCTATGATCAAACTATGTGTGGTAAATGGTTGGTTTTGCCAGAGATACTTCCAAATTACACAGACGTCGAAAGAGTAAAATTACAGTTCTTTTTAGTTTTTGAATAAAATTTTCGGACATTTTGTTTCATTAAACTTAGCTTGCTTAAAGGAAACAAAAGATATTGCAATTAATTATTTTTGTTTTATATTTTAACGCTTTATAGTTCATGCATTGTCATGAAATCTATTATTTTTTATCCATATATAGAGGATATTTTAAAGAGTCAAAAGTAATTTTAGAGCTGGAAAAACCTCTTTTCCGGGGAGAATAATGAAATATAACGCCGAATTTCAAAAAGCTCCATGAATATTCTAAATTATTTTAAATTTTAATATTACAGTGCTTTTCTTTGCGTGTGTGTGAATAACTAAACACATGTGGTTATTTAATTTTTTATATCTCAATTACAGAATCAGTTATATTAAAAAAAAAAGAAAGAAAAAAAGAAAAATCTGGTGTGAAACAACCACACGACTTCCATTACCCACTATTACACGCATTATATGCATTTTTTGGAGATAATGTGATCAGAAGACATAAAATTGACCTAAACAAGTAGAAATAAAAAATATTTCCGGTAAAAAAACTTAACAAACGTGTAAAGACATATAAAACAAAGTTCACATAACGAGTTCAAAAACAAAAAATGTAGATTTATTTATTTATTTTTTTTTTTTAAATATCAATTTCCGCGATCTAAAACTGAATTGCCTAATCAGGATGACTGTTAATTTTCCTGTAACAACCACGTAATACATGAGAAAGGATATCTAAAATGAATTTATGTAATAATTTTCAAGAAAATCGTTAGAGCCGTTTTTGAGATATCAACTTTTACCAAAACTTGGCATACTCAATTATTGACCGGAAAACAATAATTACATACAAAAGGATATTTAAAAGGGAGTTAATATGACGAGTTTGAAAAAAATCCGTACAGCCGTTTTTAAAGGAACGCACTTGCGAGACCTGAAATTGAGCTATTTATACGGAACGTCTATCAATTTTCCTGAACTAACCAATTGTATCATTCGAAAGGACATCTAATAGAGTGTTTATATAGCAACTTTGAAGAAAATCGTTAGAGCCGTTTTTGAGATACGGGCTTACGGTTCCACTTCCGGTTTCCGACGACCCACTTCCTGTTTTCCAATTTTCACCAAAATTTGAAAAATTCATCTGTACACCAGACCTGTCTAAATTCTGAAGTTTCGTAGTTCTATCATAATTAGTTTTGAAGATATGGTAGACAGAATATTCCACACATACATAAACACACACTGAGCAATTGCCAAAAACTACTTTTTTGGACTCAGGAGACCTTAAAACGTGTAAATCAAGTGAAAACTGGATATCGAATTTTTGGACTGAATACAGTACTTCCAATATTTACGGTAGCAGGGTAATGGAAGTAAAAAGTGTAAAATTTGAATTGTGTATGAAATCTTGTATTGCGACTGAATTTCAGAGTCAGTAAAAACGCCAAAAATAATTTCTTGATTTTTAAAATGAATACCTAGTTTTGTGACATTCAACAACTGGTTAACATTCGTACAAAATTATAAAAGGATTGGATGAAAAGAAATTCGCATGGAGCATTCATTATAAGTAACTGGTTAATCCTGATTTTTTTTTTTTTTTTTTTTTTTTTTTTTTTTGTCCCGGCAGTGGTCGAGCGGTTCTGCGCTCAAAGATGGTTGACGGGAAGTGCCGGAGTAGATCCGAGATCACGCTCGTCGACCTAGTCGTTCGGAGTTTTCGGTAGTTTTTTTCCGTAACTCACATAAATATGGGATAGGACTCCTTAGAAAGAGCCACCACGGAAGAATTCCTTGCCCAGGCCCCTAGTGTTATCAGTTGGCCTTAACCAACACTCGAAATTTGGAACCCAAGAAATATAAATTCAAAGTTTAAAATTTTGTAAGAGCTTTTAAATAACGTTTGAAGAATAGTAAAATAATATTGTTTTTAAAAAGTATTGTATAACTTCATACCTTTTATAATAATTATCTGGATATTTTTAATTACATCTACTTTGACAATGGGGAATTTGAACAAACTGCTATTTTTCTGGTATTTTTAGGCCCATAAATTTCAAAAAGTTTATTAAAAATGCAAAAAAAGTTCTCATTAGTTTTAAAAATAACTTTAAAATTAACCAAAAATCATGTGGCTTCAAAATGCTGCCTGACATCAAACTTTATGATGCTTCAATGTTTACATTTTGTTAGCCTTGTTAGCAAGCAGCAATTCGTTTTAACTTACGTAATTATCAATCGTTTATGTGATTTCTGAGCATTTTTTCTCATCTTATAATCATTTAATACCATTACCATAATTTTCCATTATCATTTGTTTTATTTTCATGGCGGATCCTGTGGAAATCTAAAGAATAGCTTTTGTGAAGAATTTTAGCCGTTGTATTAGTGCAGAGTGGTAAAATACAATATTTATACTACGATTTTTTAATATCCGACGTTATTATAAAATACAAAACCTATTTCACTGATTCAAGAAGCAAAGCAAAGCACGAAATCGAATGTAAACAACGATTACTCCCGTTTGTTGTCATAAAGAGTGACGTCACGATATATGATACTGCGTTTTCTCGATAGAGTAAATAGTGGGATGTTAAAATTGTTATAAATCCATGATTAGATTTCAAATAAAGAAAATGTATGTATTTACTTTCTTACCTTTTCATTTTCTATCATACAATAATAAAATCAGAAAACGTGAAAATCCTCTATTTGCATCGTCCCTTGTCTCCTTAAAGAATAAAATTTATTTTATACAATAGAATTAATTTGAAATGAAAAATTAATAATTCAGTTGCTATTATTATCCATCAATTCATTCAATTTAAGACGTAAGCCAACTATTGCCAGCATCATCTGTATTATTTGCCCCTGTAAAAGAAGAATCTTTTTATTCGGTAAAAATGTGATAAAGGTTTATGGAGATGTATATTATATTCTTATCTCAAGAAAAAGAGTCTTGCAAGTTTATCACTTTAGGTTTTACTGTTAAATGTCCATGGTAATGAGGGTGTTTCTCTCTTTTGCAAAATAACATTTGCTTGGAATTAATACTTTGTCATTATCTCTATCCCAGATAGAAGTCATTTAATACCATTTATATGTTAATATCTAAGATAAATGCTAATTTTCGTGCTAACATATAATAAATACTTATCTAAATCACAGCGTATTTATTAAAGTTTTACTGTACATAAAATTACCTGAAACCTGCCTTTCCCATAATTACAGAGGTATTATATAATATGATTCATACGTGTGACTCATATTATTCTTTTAACGATTTTGAAAAGCATAGTTAAACGAAAATGTTGCAGAATAAGGGAGAAGGTTCAAATTACTACGTATCTTCATCCTATATAAAATTATATCACAGTCCTTTCTTATAGCAACGTAATTTTGATATAAAACAAATCAGAATAATTCATCATAAAAATACAATAATAATATAAAGTATATTATAAAGTAATAATTAATATAAAGTATATATTGTATATATATATATATATATATATATACAATAATAATAATATATACAATAATACAATAGTCAATATAAAGTTACTATTCAAGTGAATTCATCCTAACTATTAAGGTGTCAGTGTTAAGGTTAAGGCCAATTGACTATACAAGGGTTCTAGATCTGGGTGGTGTGCCTCCGTAGAGGGTATTTTTAAGGGGTATTTACGCGAGTTTCGGGGAAAAGTAGGGAAAATCCGAACGGTCTCGGATTAAACTCCACAGTTTTCGTTTACCAGCTTCAAGTGCAGATCCTCTCGTCCGCTGTTAGGGTCGTAACTATAAAAAAATTTATTTATGACTTGAGCCAAAATTTGATGATCATTATTTCGAGATTTGAAAAAAAGATCAAAACATGGATAGAGAGAAGCATCAGTGATAGCATTCAGATATCTTATTCCCGTAGCAACTGAAAACTAACTACAAGTTAAGATCAGTGGAATATTAATCCAACAAACTAATAAACAAACAAAAAGACATATTGTGATTAAAACTTAGTTTTGACTGTTGAAGTAAAACAAAACTCTATAAGTTGGTAACGCCGAATTTAAAGAGTTATTTTAAGTTTAATTAGAGCAAGTTTTTTTTTTTTTCGCATCTACTCCTTTAGTTTTACGGCATGAACCAGTAATTAAAATTACAATCAAGTAAACTTTAAATATTTTATGCGAAATTTTATAAAATTATAAAATGATTGAATATTCGTGAACACTTTTTACAACCGACTTAATCGTGTTTTTAAGGATGGTCACATAGTCTCTAATATTAATGGTGACATGTCGTAATGAATATTAAAAAAATAAAAAAATAAAAAAAGTAATTTGATCGATGCATCACAAAAAATTAGCAAATTAAATGCCCATAAAAGTGTTTTAAAACATTAAGTTGTTCTTTATAATGGTATGAATCTTTTCATGATAATCCTTATGCTTGGAGTTAGAGTTTAATTAAGGCAAAGGCATGCAGGATAATCGCCTGAGCTCTTAGCTAGTTTAGGCCTTGGTATCAACTGTAAAATTCCTTAATATTTATTATTATTATTATTATTTCTTTTTAGTAAATTTAAGTAATGTAAAAGCCACCGTAGAGAATTGTCTATGCCAGGTTCTAGTTAGAATAAGAAAGGCCCTACTTAAAATAATATTAATAATAATAATAATAATAATAATAATAATAATAAAATCTGGATCATCAATATCATCATCACGGGAGCTTTGGGAGTGCCTGCAGTGATCGAGACCACCGCTTACCTCCACCTGAAGCTGTTGTAAGCATGAGTAGATGCTGCATGATCAAGCAATTCGGTCTTCATAACTGAAGTGAGCTTAGGAGAGCCCGACGTGATTATATGATGAAACAAAAAAAAAAAAAAGGCCAACCTGAGGAGAGGCAGTAAACTAAAGGGGGTTGGGAAGGATCTAAAAGCTCGATTCTCCAAATATTTCGTGGAGATCAAACCTTTGAACAAACTTAAACCACCGAATAATTCAGTAAATAATCAAAAGAGAAAAACACAATAGGGTATTTGAATATTTCTTCTCAAATTCGAATTTTTGTACAATAGACGCCAATGTATGCGAATTCTTTTATGCGTATCTGTGAAAGAGTATAAATTTTAAGCAAGCCATTTGCAGTAACGATCCTTCTGCAGCAAAATTCTAAAATATATATCTGTTTTAGTCTCTTATAAATAATTTAACGATTTTCATACAACTGGCCCTGAGCAAATTATTTTAGACTTCGCTATAAAAGAACTATACGTAATACGCTCATAATTTACTATAATGATCACATATTAGCGAAGTAGTGTAACGTATGTAAATTTATTTTATGTTTTAAATAATTTAACATTGTTAAAACTAAATTCAATTAATTCGAGTCCATAGATCACATTGCATAAACATTCTAATTTGTATCCATATGAAAAATACTTTAAATCATACACTTGCAAATGTTGATGTAGTTCTTGCGATGAACATCTAAAACATTAACATGTCTACCTAATTTTATCTTAATCGAATGTAGAATTTATACGCTAAGGCGCTTCAAAGAATTTGAACCGATAGGCCGTACTGATAAAGAATTTTTCTTTGTGTCCCTTAAAAGAACTCTAGCCCTACACTCATCAAAATCTATAGAGGTCGTGCGACTGAGCCTGTTGCTCATCAACTTTGTGGTAAATCGAATGAAGCTCACATTGTGATGATCACTCAGACATATACACACACAAGCATGCATACAACATAAAAAAAATTGCAAAAGTAAATTCATGAGGTTTCAAAACAAATAGATACACCAAAACCTCATAGTCAATTTTTTCATGATTATAATAATTTCCTTATGTAGTACATGTTTGGAAACTAAAAATATGGAGTGTACGACTGAGTGCGCACCAGGAGATATTTGCTGATTCAGATACATATCATCCAGAGGATCAATTTTATACCCATTTGAGTCGTTGAATACAGAATCATAGCTTAACCCTTTCGCTACCAGAGCCTCAGGAGAAAAACCGCCACCACAGCCCAGACGTCTTACTATTTAAATATGATAAAATTGTCATTTATTTTTGTGGGATGTATCTATGACGTTCTAACTAAAATCAATAACATCCTGTATCTATTTTATCGTTTTATAACATAACCCGTCTGTGTGCGACACTATTTGATGCAAACAATTATCATAAACTGATAATGAACACCCGTCACATATTTGTGACGCCGGGCTCAGGTAAGAAAATCGGATCGTCACATATATGTGACGCTGGTAGCGAAAGGGTTAAACAAAATATTACAAAAAATTATTTTATTCCGAAAAAGAAAAGAAAAAAATCTTTTCTATTTGCAAAACTCAACTACTTTTTTTTTTTCTAGTTTTCTAGCATATTGAACATACAGGGTGTTTATAATTAAACTTCCCCTATAAACAGCCTCCTACAGCGCAAACGAGTGACCAGAATGCAAAGAAATTTGGTATACACACTATACACGAGATGCGCTCACGGATTTCCGTTTTGGTCGTTTATTGTGTTAAATTTAATGTTTTTCAGGAAAAGGTGTCCTGTAAGGGACATTTTGGAACTATTTTTTTTTTTTTTTTTTTTTTTTTAAATTCTGTGAGTGCATCTCGTGTATATTCTACCATAGCCTCCTCAACTAGATGCCTGTCGCATAGCTCGTAAACTAGGCAACAGTTGAAACAGTAGACAGCGCCACCTGGTACAGATTGCACTACTCTTTTATTCAACAGCCCCCAAAAACCTTTAAAAGTGGGATATAATATACATAAAAGGCGAATAGAATCGAAGAAACGTCAATTATATATATTATGTATCACTTCTTTAAATTATTGGTGACAGTTGAGTAAACAAGTCCCATAATCTTACTAGGTGGCGCTGTCTACCGCTTCAACTGTTGCCTAGTTTCCGAGCTACGCGACAGGCATCTGGTTAAGGAGGCTATGATTCTACATACCAAATTTGCTTTCAGTTCACCCGTTTGCGCTATAGGTTGCTATTTATAGGGGAAGTTTAATTATAACCACCCTGGCGAGAAAAGTGAAAAAGCTGACAGAAAGAAAAGCAAAATAAACATATAAAATATTTCTGGTGTTAAAACTAATTTTAGAAATTTTGTAAATGTTAACCCCGCAGTTGTCATTTAGTAAAATTAGTTTTAACATCGGAGCATTTTTCAAGATTTAAAAAATAATAATTTTGCTTAAGTGTGGGATTCTGTATTAAATACATCAGAAAACTTTTTTTTTTTTTTAAACAGCTGAAGTTTCAACTAATTTTATCCACAAGAATTTATCAGATTTTCGGGAAAAAATAAATAAATAAATAAATAATAAAAACTATGATGAATATCAAAATGCTTGTTTGGGTGACATCTGTTAGGATCTGCAAAAATATCACATCGCGTACAGGGACCCTTCACAAAATTCAATTTTATAAAATGAGCCCCTTCACAAGATTTTGTTTTATAAAAATGAAAATGTTTTCATGTTTTTTGTTTTTTATTTTTTTGTAATTAATTGGTTCAATGAAACTCTATTAACTTTATAATAAACACTATATAGAATGACGGTTAAAATAGAAGGTTTTACAAGACTTTTTTTCCCCCCACAGAAATAAACAAAAGATTCACAAAAAAGGATATAAAAATTATATCTGAATTGATCCCTGGTGTACCTAGTGAAACATAGCGTAAGATTTAGTTTAGTACTTCTATTCTAATTATTTTGGAAAATGTTTCATAATTTTTGCGTTAAGCATTATTTTTCTTTCTTGAATATATTGATTATAGCTATTTACATTCCTTAAAAGGTAGCTAAAATACAATACCTAAATTAACACAAGCCAATAATTTTATATATTTCCTTTCATATTTTTAAATTAAATCTTGGATACTCCTTACGATAAAAGCTGAATAGTTTTTATTGGTGTAAAGAATGTTTATGGTTCGTTTATGGAAACACACAAAAGAATTTCGTAACATTAGAGCCTATGAACAAATTTTTATTTAAGCGCACTTTAATGCATTTATGCTGCATTCAACATAATGGAATTAACACGCATTATAAAGATGCCTAAAAGCATGTTTACTCTAGAAAAAGGACTATGTTTACTCTAGAAAAAGACTAAATAATTTATTTACGGGACCCCACAAAAGAATTCCTAGGACGTACTGTAATCATCTAAATGATGCCAAATTAGGTTTAAATATTAATGAATTATAATTAATTAAATAGGTGTATTCTTTTTAGTGCATATATAATTACTGTGGCCTTTTTTCTGGGATACATAAAAGAATTTCGTACTATTACGGTCTATAGTCGGTATTTCTTAAAAGTGTATTTTAACATGGTTACACCTCGTTCAATTTAATGAAATTTTATTAGAATTTTAAAAGAATGTTTTTCAGTGGAGAAGTGTGGACATAGAATTTGTAATTCATTTACAGGGTTACACAAAATATTTCCGATATACGTTATGTAATCATTTTGCATAAAATTTGGTACAAGTATTTATGAATTAAATGGAATTAATACAACACAATCAGTTATTAGAAATATATATATATATACAAATAGTTATAGAAAAAGAGATATAGCGGGGGGTTGAGGGGGGCGGCAGCCCCCCTCAGAAACAGTTTCTGTTTATGTAGCAAATCAATCGAAACAATATATATATATATATATATATATATATAATATAACAAAGAATAAATAAAAAAGATCCATTGAATAATGTGATGGAAATAGGACGTTGAGGCTCCTGATCTGCAGATCCACTAGTCCAGAATTTTTGTAAAGCCTTGTATACGAACTACTCGTTTTCAAAGATGCAGTGCAGTACCACTTTATAAAATCAATATTAATTCTATTTTTCGTTTGATATTATATCATGCCTTTTCAACATTGCAAGTAATAGAGTCTTTAACCGCTTTATTATTTATGATACTGTCAAATAATATCGTAAGTTTTGTCCATAAATCCCATTCTTTTTCGGCATAAAATTGTTCCAACCTGATAACCCTGTCTACTATTTTACTCATCTTATCGCATAAATTAGCTAAAGTTTTCAAACTTCTTAATTTAGTGGAAATTGAAACCCATCAATAAAATCCATTTTCCTTTAAATATATTCTAAGTTCCAATCGCTTTTCAGGAAATGGGGCATTTATTACATACCTTGAAAATTTTCAATTTATCTAACAATCGCTAGAGAAAGCATTGATTAAAAGAGCAATATATGAATACCATGAAAGTATAAAACTACGTTTTCTATTAATAATGTTTGAAATTTTAATGTTACGATAAATTTTATCTTGTATTATATATAATTATAGAAATATAGAAATATAATTAGAATTTGGAATAATATATTTAAATTATACGCTTCAATAAAATTAAATAACTGAATTTCTTGTAAATATTGATATTTTTATTATATATTTATTGTTTCATTACAGAAATACTAAACAATTAAATAATATTATTTAAATTAAAATTTGAGAAAATATCGTTGGAACACTTCAGTTAAACATATTATTTATTTATTTATTCCAACGTTGATATATTTAAAAATAATTAATTGCATATTTTAAACATATAATTAAGTAAATATGTTTTCTCTGTTAGATAATTTTACTTAATTAAAAGTGCTTAGTTATATAAGTATTTTAAATTATTAAAAGCATTTTTTTTTTAATATCATAAATAAATGTAAGAATCTAATAATGACTGAAATTTATAATTACACTTAATTTAGAGTTTTTAATTTTTTTTATAACTAGAAAACGGTAATTGATTTTTATTTAAAGATAAAATAATAAGTTAATAAATATAATTATTTATGAAAAAAAAAATGCAACCTGACCGAGTTGTATTCAAAATGCGTTATTTGCAGTTTCACAATTTTTGAATAATGATCTGATACCTATATTTTTGAGTATGTGGCGAACGCAAGGGAGGGGGGGGGGAGCAGAATTACATAAATCATTATTATTTGAAAATCGTGATGCTTTACAATACGTTTTCAGATACCCTGGAACGTTAGCTGAATGTGCCCAAGCAAGACAGCCCAATCTCTAAACAGCCAGATTGTTCGCTTAGTGTCTAATGTGTGTCCTAGACCGTCGCCAATCACTTTCAGCGTAGCACTAGAGCTGTGTAAAAACTCAGTCATTCACTCTTCGCTTAGAGTACATAATAAATGCTCAAAATGTTACATAGTACATGCGGTAGAGCGAAGAGAGTATGAAAAATATGAGGATCCAATTTCTTTTATTCCCTCTTCCTCTTATTTGTAAAGGAAATCTATGGATTACATGCTATGAAGTCCATTTAATGATGATTTCAGTTATAATTTATAGTTTATTTTAATGATATGAAAGTGATGATGGGTTGTTCAATAATATATATATATATATATATATATATATATATATATATATATAGTAATAAACATTTTTTTTTTATTAATAAATAATAATTTGTAAGAGAAAACAGCAAATTGAAATTGAAATATACGCAAGCAAGGTAAACAATTACTCCTTTTTTTCCAAAGAAATGTTTGTACTGTAGCCATTAACAAATAGAAATGCTAAACATCTGACGAGCATATCATTTTCATTAAATTAAAACAGAAACCTATGTTTTGAGAAATCAGTTTATATCGAGGTTTTCATCAGCAGTTTCTTTCTTTTTTTTTTTTTTTTTTTTTTTAATATATGTACAAACGATTTCTAACTGTTTTAAATGTTCATTATTTAATTCAAGATTTCCTAAAGATAAAAGGGCTGTTTGCACAAAACCCTCAGTTGCAGCTTTCAAACATTGTATTTTGCTACCAAATCTGCTGGTAATATGCACTGAAAAAAAAAAAAAAAATCCGTTAAAATTACAGGAAAAATCTGGCAGCTGGGGTGCCAGTATTTCTCTGGCCAAATATACAGGGTAAAACTGTACTTTTAACAAAAACCTGTTTGATTTACAGGATTTCTGCGTAAAATATATGTCAGTGATACAATTTTTCTGTTTTAAACTGTATATTTGACGGAAAAATACTGGCACCCCAGCTGCCAGATTTTTCCTGTAATTTTTTACAGTTTATTTTTTGCAGTGTGGCAACCACATATAGCATGTAATATTGGCGAAATATTACATATGCTTTCACCCAGGGATTTAGCAGCCAAAGGGCAACCTAGAAGATACTTTTTTGCACGATAACCGGCGAACCATAGACCTAGACAACCAATATTGTCTAGTTCTTTTCAGTAGTAAATTGCCAACGTGAATACATCTGTATCGGCGCTGAGGATAATAACATTAGCTGACTGAATTCTTATTGCATGAAATATGTGACAAAACAACCTTGTATCAATTTCTAAATAGTTTGTTTATAATTCAGGTACTTCTTACAGTAAAGACCCTGGTACCTTATAACATTTCGTTGAATCCGATTGTTTCATTGGATTTTATTGTACCGGTAAAAATATTGCGAAGCACACAACCTCCCCTTTTGAATGGATTACAAGCACTGAAATACTTAATAAAGGGTCTTTACTTTATGCGGTACATGAATCACAATCCTGAATTACAGAAAAACCGTATATAAACCAATCATCACAAATACGCTTACTGTCGTATCTAACATATCATTCTGTCCTAACAAAAGTTCCATAATTTTACAGTGGCGCCATTCACTGCCAAATCTATGTAATATATTTAAAAATACTGCTTTAAAGGTCTGCAAAACAGGGTACTTAAGTTTCAATTCAAAAGGAGTGAGAGATTTAGAATTACGGGTCGGAGCGGTCGCTTTTTTAATACAACTTTTTCTTAAATAGAAAAATTAAGTAATCGTTTGTCGTAGTTCTCTTTAATTTGATAATACGAAAAGTGCTTTATAAAAAAAAAAAAAAAAAAAAAAAAAAATACCGGTGATAAAAGGACACTGTGTCAGCTTGTGATGTCTTCGTTCCGACTTCTACTTGATTCATTTTGCTTAACTTAGTGCAAGACACAATCGGGAGAGACTTAATTTAAAGAGACATCTATCTTTATTATAACTTTAAAGTGAAGAGGGGCGTAAAGATATGAAAGAACTCGCTAATAAACTTAACCTAAGTAATTTAAACTATCATAAAAAAAATAGGTCATCACTTGCAGCTAGCAAAAGTATAGTGGAAAGGACTGAGGACCTTTTATGGAGAGAGAAGAAACACTTTATATCACCAGCAATACAACTACCAACTCACAATACTTCTATCTCCAATAACAGAATAACCACCAACAACAACAACACATCATCAACAACGACAACCGGGTTTTCATTAAGTGCTCTACTTAAAGTCCTCCAAAATAGAAAATACGATTCACTTCATTTTACCAAACTATTTCTTTAAAGACTATTCGCATTCAGTTTTTAAACACCTTTCACAATCTACGTAGATCCTGCTTTCAAATTATAAAGCTAACTATCCAATAACAAGACACTCCATGCTAACCCAAATTCACCTCAGCTCTACACCTTCAACTAGCTATCTCACCCACAACCTCGCCCATATATGCTAGATCCAGCTAGAAACCTTCCCACTCTCAACCAAACATTTTATCCCAACTCGACGCTACCACCTTACACTACTTTCAATACTGAATTCCCTTGGAAACCTTTACTACCTTAACTCGACGCCACTCAAAAAAAAAAAAAAAAAGGATAAATTTATTTTAAACTGTCACAGATTTACAGTTCAATTACTGGATTTAAAGTTACTGACGAGTTCTTTTTAAAAATACTCGTATCGAAAATTTATACCCAAGAGAGGGAAAGCGATACACCTATATAGAAAAATTTTATCCTGTTGAATAGGGCCGCAGTAGCCCAGTCGGTAGAGCACCGGCCTCGTAATTGGAAGATTGCGGGTTCGGTACTCGAGCCAGCCAAAGACAGTCGTGTACACTAATGGTGGCTGGTACACGTAAAATCTGTCGTGGCCGCAATTTCCTCCATGTTTCCATAAAAAAATTATGCCTCTGGGGGTCACCGAAGCGGGAGAGCCATCCCTTCCGTGGAGGATCAAAATTGTGATGGCATGTCTCCGGACCACCTCTGCCCACCAGCGGCCGAGCGGTTCTGCGCTCAAAGCTGGTAGATGGGAGGTGCCGGGTTCGATCCCAGGTCGCGCTCATCGACCTAGCCGTTCGGAGTTTTCCGTGGTTTCCTCCGAAACTTGCGTAAATACGGGCTAGGACCCCTTAGAAAGACCCCCACGGAGGGCATTCCCCCTCTAGGCCTAGGACACATCAGGAGTCAATCGGCCTTAAAACCTACAACCAACCAACCGGACCACCTCTAGGGGTGTGTCCCAGATCGTCGCCAATTGCCCATCTGCGCAGCACTAGTGCGACGTAAAACCCAACCATCCATCCATCCTGTAGAATATTACTATAATAAATAAAAAAATTTAACTTTTAATTAGTTCGGGAAAAATTGTATTCATGTGTCGATTTATATGAAATTTTGTCCTATCCTGCTATTTTAAAAATTGTATGAAAATGGAAAGCCAGCACCACCTTTAATGCACCAAAGTTTGATAGTCACCAATTTACATTAAGATGCAAATAAATATAAAAATTCCTTAAATTTGGTACTCTGGATCTTTATCTAGAGCTGTTACAATTCTTTTTATCACACACACAAAAACAGACAGACAGATATCATTTCATAAATGGTCAAAATGCGCCCATGACCTCTTAAAACTGACCAATTCAGGGAAAACTGGAAGTAAAATTTTTTTACAAATCCAATACTTTCTTCTTACAAACAAAGAAAAAAGTAATAAATTTAATAAAGGGAATATTAATGTAGTTAAGTATTAATATTACAGTTGGATAATCTATGAGTGAATTCCTGAAAATATATTGGCTTGATTTTCCAGAAAACATAATTAAATTTGTCTGTGGTAGCTTTATAAATTTGTTCCTAAAAGCTGATATTCGAGACAAAGACTATTAATCTTTTCTTTCTTAAGTCCTTTTATTAAAAGCAAACAAGTGGACTAAATTTATTGCTTATTCTCTCTCTGAATGCAGACGATAATTTTTAGAAGTTCCTTCTTTGTCTTTTGTTCTCACTAAAGGAGAACAAATTAGACGAAGCAAAATCAGCGTAAACGAAGATATATCGACGTAATTTAAGAGAACTCAAATTACATGAAGAAATTACAGGAATAATCTTACCTGAAATCTTAGTTTAACTGAATACTCTTGAGAAAATAATGCCATTTGTTTCTAAAACCATATTTTTCCTTCTCACCTGAATTATTATGGGGAGAAAACGCATCGGAGAATTAGATTGCATTATGTTCGAATATTCTCATTTTGCCATAAAAAATGGTGCTTTACCGAGAAATTCCAAGCGCTTAGAATTTATTATAAGCAGTAAAAGATGAATATCAGATGTATCATTTCATGTGGAATAGAACTACATTTACTTAGAAATATAATGTCTTAGCGGTTGCGATTTATATATTATATTAACAATATTAGAGAAATATTAACATTTATGAAATTCAGTTAAATTAATTTGATAAATATAATTAATTTAAGAAATTCGTAAATTATCAGTAATACGAACGTGAATGTACAATTACTTTTCAAGTAAAAACTAATCACAAGTATATATAAACAAGTCATAAATATAATAATATAAGAGAGTTTGTTTTAATACTCTACAATCACAATAGGTGTGAAAAGTTTGCGAACAAAAAGCAATTAAATATAATTAATTATTCATTCTAATCATAAATATAATAAGACATAGATTGATCAGCGAGAGGGAAAAAGTGATACCTTTTTTTTTTTTTTCGGGAAAAGTCACTCTAATGGCTGCCTTTCCCCGAATAAATCACACACAGGAATACACACGGATAATTTAGTAAATAAAATTTATGAATAATTTATTTACTAAAGGTGAATGAAAAACTCCAGATACAGCTTCAAATTGATTTTTCTTTTTAATCTTTTTTTTTTTTAATACTCTCTAATGGCGGATTTCAGAACTTTTTTTCGGCATCAAAATTTTTTGCTCGATAACATGGGGATGATAGATCTATATATATATATATATTACTATATCTATGATTCTAATTGGAAAATTCATATGATTTGTTTGTCTACGACCGCATCTCCTCATGAACAAGAGAATCTTCAGCATTGCAAAACGTACCGATGTTTGCCGAATAATCCAAGGAACACGTTTATCTTGGTTAGAAATTTCTATCACACTAACTAACAAAGCTATTAATTTAAAACATCATGTTAATAAAGGTACTCTAATTACTAACTTGCAAATAGTTTCTCCGAGCACATCCGAAAGCCTTTCCACGGACAGGAATAAGGAAGTAGAAATTTTTGAGCGTTTTTGAAAAGTCTAATAGTTCAAAACGAAAAGTACTTTTAGAAAAACCATTTAATCTTCTTTCTGACTCTATAAAATTTTTAACAAAATATACATGAGCAATTTGTAACTTTTAAAATTTACGAAACGTCAGCTTTCAAGATAAATGTTTTTAAGTCGATCTCAATGAGAGGAACAAACCCTAAAAAGATTGAAATCTAATTGAAAAAATTTAGCGAGTTAAGACTTTTTTTGTGAGACGTGTGCATAGATTTTCCGAAACTTTCATTTTGAGCTCCTTTTTTAAAAGCTTTGTTCTTAAATTCAAATTCTGTGTAAACGAATAAAAATACAGATAGTACATTTGCACCATTCGAAAATTTCGTCCCAATTCCAACTTTTTTTTTTTTTTTTTTTTTTTTTTTTTTTAAATACGGATATTTAAATTTTTTTAATATTTAAAATGAAAAACTCCTACATTTCTGATTGATTTTTTCGGCTCTCATTCGCTCATCTATTTTTGAATCACCCTCTACTAAAAACAAATGGTTCAATTTCTTAACTATAGGTCTCACCAGAAAAGCTGTTTAATTATATTTCTAACCGTATAAAACTTTTAACAAAATACGGATCAGTGCGTTACATTTTTTTAAATTTAAGAGACATTGAATTTTTCACTAAACGTTTTATAACTCAAAACGTTTTTGAGATGAATAAATTGATTTTTGTCTATATATTTAAAAAAAAAAAAAAAAAAAATTACTACTATCGCAGTTCTTTTTTTTTTTTTAAATTCTCTCCCGAGTTGTGAATAGGCGGGTGTAGAGCAATCGAATGATATCGAGTTGTGAAACTTTGCAGCATAATATCTTTAAATCTAATAACTTGATATATATAGTGTCCTCACAAAAAAAAAAAAAAAAAAAAAAAAAAAAAAATGAACTGTTTGAAGAGCTCTTTTAAAAAAGTATAACATTTATGCAACATCTTTTTTAAAAATTCATCAGTTTTTACTAAAAAAATGGCCGACTTTCATCACCAAAGTAGTTAAATCTAGACCAATCAAAAATAGGAACGGTCCACCCGGATGTGTTCACCGACAAACTCTTTGCTTTATTTATATAGATTAGTTTATTGTAAGTAGTAAAAGATGCATGCCAGATGTGGGATTTCATACGAAATAGAACAGCATATATATAGAAATATAATGTAATAGCGGTTGTGATTTCTAAGAGTAAATATTACATTTATGCAATCCAAAAAGATCATTAACTAAAATAAATAAATAAATAAATAATAAGATTAATTTTCAAAATTAATAAATTATTTTTAAAACAAACATAAATGAGTATTTATTTCCGGAGCAAAATCTTGTTTAATTATTTCAATAAAAGAAAGTTTAATTTTTCAAAACCACAGTGCATGTCAAAAGTTTGAGTACAAAAAAAGAATTATTTTTTCTTTTTCCTATCCTTTTTATAAAAAGCAAACAAGTAAAATAAATTTATCTTTTATTCTCTTTGAGATTGCAGACGATAATTTTTAGAAGCTCATTCTCTGTTTTTTGTTCTCAACTGAGGTGAACAAATTAAAAGAAGCAATTGTCAGCGTAAACGAAGATGTATTGACATCATTTAAGAACACTCAAATTGCAAGAAAAAAATTCTATGGGTAAATCCACCTTAAATCTTAGCATAACTGAATATCCTCAAGAAACTAATGACATTTGTTTCTAAAACCCTATTTTTCCTTCTTGCATGAATTATTATGGAGAGAAGACGTATCGGAGAGTGAGATTGCATTACGTTCGATTATTCTCATCCTACCATAAAAATGGCGCTTTACAGTGAAATTCCACGCGCTAGGATTTATTATACTATAAGCAGTAAAAGGTAAATGTCAAATGTGAGATATCGTAGGGAACAGAATATCATTTATTTAGAAATATAATGTCGTAGCGGTTGTGATTTGCAAGGGAAAATATTAACATTTATGAAATCAAAGTATACTATTAACTTAAAAAAAAAAAATCGAAATCGAAAATTATAAAATGATATTAATGTAAATGTAAATGTGTAAGGACTGGTCATCAGTCCTGTTTGTGTGAGCCTTTCTAGTTTCTTAAATCTCAACTAAATGCAAATCAAGACAAATCATGTAAAAACTAACTTTTTTCTTTTAATCTTTAATGGAGGGGGATGTTGAGATTTTCACACAAGTGTGGAGCTTAGATTTGAATTGTCTAAGAAATGAGCTCGCAATAAAACACATGTGTAAATAATGAACTCCGAAGTTATTCCGAATCATTTTAGTAACATGTAGAAGCTTGAATATTAACGTCGTCAAAATACTTCATCTGGAAAACAAAAACTTCCCTAATTCGGAAGTCTCATTTTAAAGAAATAGATTCACTTCATTATCTCTGAAATATCCATCCTAAAATTACCTAAATTCACCTGAATACGAAAAGATCCGAAAGTTCTCTTAAACTCTTTCCATATCAGCGTTTGTAATGATCGATAGATGGCGCTTTTTCAGCTTTTGTTGTTATTAAATATAATAGCCACGTGTATTTATTATTGTTCTTTTTGTTATTCTACTTAATATTCGTACTATAATTTCTCCGCCATTACATCATGGAAAATTGATTGCTTATGGAAAAAAAAATATTTCAGCTTATTCAAAGTTCGATCGGAAGTACATTTTTAACTGAAGTTGAACAAATATTAGTTTCAAATCATCTGATTAATTCTTTACTTCCATTAGCCGAAGCAACTGAAATTTTAAATTTGTCCTTTGGAAATAAATGGAAGCTTAATTCTGGATTTCTTGATCCTTTGGAGTTACACTGTAGCACACAACAGCATGTGTTATCTTTTTTACCGGATTTATTCATTTTTATTCAATAAATATATGTGAAACTAAACATCGGCAAGCAATGGCGGCTTGATGAAAGCCGAATTAAACCATGTTAATTGTAATTTCACCTTAGCCCACCAGAGGGCGGGCATTTCATTACAATCGCGGATCTACACTGGAATTAGAAGAAAAATTAATTCATAAATATAGTATTTTGTGTAGCTCTATCATCCCCGTGTTATCATGCAAAAATGTCAGTCATTAACCGGTATTGAAACTCGGCAATTGTAATAGAATAGAATGTTGATGAATTTTTAAAATGTCGATGTATTGCACTGCTTTCAACTGACTAATAAATGGATGAAAGGAGAGGTAATAGGTTTTCATAAGTAAGTTATATTTGATTAATTTATGAAAAATGTAATTTTTTATAATCAGTTGCTTTATTATTATCATGAAATAATCACCGTCTTCATATTCAATGGAATACTTTTTTTCCAATTTCAATATTTTTTAATATTTTAAATTAGTAAGCAATATAGTATTTTCAAAATTCTTTTAAGTATAGTTATCAGCGGCGCAGGTAAAGTTCCTTAGTTTTAATATATAAAAAAGAATATATAAGAAAGTAAAAGGAATTTCAAACAATATCTAGCTTGAGTACATAAATTATTCATAAATTTTAATTGCTAAATTATCCCTGTGTATTCCCGTGTGTATTTACTTGGAGAAAGACAGCCATTAACTGGTAAAAATGATCGTCTTTCTCAGAGTAAAAAGTATCACCTCCCCCACCTCCATGATCAATCTATGTCTTATTACCATATCTATGAGTTAATTTCGAATGACAGGCTGCCTTCTTTTACACTAACCCAACACTTCTATGGTCAACCAGACATTTTCACCGAGACCATCACCAGCTAACACTATATCCAACTGGTGACTAACTCTTCCAACCAAACACTCCATGGACAGCTAGAACACTTGAATACGAAAGAGACTGCATGAGGTCTCACACCTTATAAATGTACTCTGTAATAAAATCTTACAACAAAAGAAAAGAAAACGTAAATATTTTAATAAAAATATTTTAATTTAAAAAATGATTCATAATACCTTAATTTTGCTCAATAATTATTTTGGATCTCTCTGCTTAATACTACTTAACTGCTTATAAAACATGAATGGAAAGATCAATTTACATAATTTATATGAATGGCAGAAAATTCAAAAATAGTGAACTGTCATAGCCGTAACATCTTTGTTATTAATTAATCCTCAATCTTTTCCTAAGGATTAAGGATTAAATATAATACGCTGTATTCAATCCATTCATTTTAAAAGATTTCATAAGAAAATTTTAACTTTAAACTTTTAGTAAACAATTTGCGTCCAAATATTTAGAAAGTATATAAAATGAGTTTTTTTTTTTTTTTTTTTTTTTTTTTTCGAACTAAATTAACATGTTTTTATGCATAAAAGGGTATATATTCATTTCATTTTTTTTAGTGCAGCCTACATAGTTGTTAAAATATACCTTCCAGAAATTTCACTCATAGACGTAATTTATTTGAATTCTTCTGGGTATCCCTGTATGCGAACCATTTATTTGATTTCAACGGAAAGTTTAGTGCAGAATTCCTATATGACACATTTTTAGAATACGGAATTTGGACTTCCTGCTACTTTTTGTTCTTTAGATATGCTGTTAACAGACACACGCACACACACACACAGACCAACCGCTAAAAACCAATATTTCGTGTTCAGAAGACTTTAAAACGTGTAAATATAACAAAAACAGAAGTTCGAAAATTTGATCCAAAAACAATATTTTCTCTGCCATACATATGGGTAAGTGAAAGTAAAAATCTGATACATCACAGAAAAATAAATATTATTTAAATTCAGACATCTAGAATTGTGAATCAATTATAGGAAAAATACTATATTTCATCTGGATTGCTATACTTTACGTTTAAAAAAATATCCAAGTAATATTTTTTTAGGAATTTTATCAGCATATATAGTTACTCTCATCACTGACTGACTGACTCTGTCACGCTTAAAAAGGCTAAGAGATTTCCTTGGACTCTGCCTGTGTGTGAACGCAAGTTGCCACCTAATTTCTATACTTTAGTTAATTTAAAAAAATCTAATTGTCCGATTGATAAGCTGTTTAATCCGACGCATTCAGAAAATCGGCCCTTTCATTTGGTACCTTATTTGTAACGAATTTGTGATTAAATTTATTTAAATTAATTGAAATATGAAAATAGACATAGCTTTAAAATAGACATTTAAATTTTTAATTGTTACCAATTATTATTATTATTTTATTTTATTATTATTATTATTTTTTTTTTTGTTGTTGTTTCAGCATAAAATGAAATACGCTTTCACGTGAAATATATATATATATATAATATTAAATATTAAATTTGCTCATGCATATGAAAAAGTTACGTCTATAAAATAATAATAATAATTTTTAATTTTAAAGGTAACAAAGAGATAAATAAAGTGCGAGAATTTCGCACGGGCTTGCTTGCAAATGAATTATTTGAAGTGAGAAATAAATAAAATGAAATGATCATTTTTCAAAAGGAAACCTTAGTCGCTGTACAAGTAACTGGTTCGGTATATATATAAAACAAATATTGGTCTGAGGAAATATCAATGTCTGATTATAGTGGTACTTGAAAATAAGTACAGTAAAAACCTATTTAACAAGCCTATATAAAAAAAAGCAGCGCTTCAGATGATTAGGAAAATAAGTTATCCTATTCTGAAAACTATAAAAGAAAGTTTTAAAAAGAAGCAAAAAGGAAATGCGTAGCACGTTACCTATTTCGTATGACACGACACCCTACATACGCCATTAACTTAAATGGAAGCCCTTAAATGCAAGTGTCCCAGCATTAAATAACTGGTATAAATGCGTCACATATTGCGTGCGAGATTAAAAGATGGAGTAAATTTAATTCTAAAACTAATTGGTGTCAACAAAAGACGTTGCGCAAAAATATCATAATAAATTAAAGTTAAAAAATCCGACAAAAGAGAAGCCCTAATATTCTCTCTTAAAATAAATCAACTTGTAACAATCACATAAAAATTTATTTTTACTTTCTCTTACCTATATGTGGTGGGGTAGGTAGGTAGGTTGGGTTTTAACGTCGCACTAGTACTGCGCTATGGGTAATTGGCGACGGTCTGAGACGCACCCCCAAGGATGGTCCGGAGACATGCCATCACAATTTTGATCTTACATGTAGGAGATGACTTCTCCGCTTCGGTGACCCCCAGAGGTATAATTTGGATGGGGACATGGAGGACATTGCGGCCACGACAGATTTTACGTGCACCAGCCACCATCAGTGTACACGGCGGTCTTTGGCCGGCTCGAGTACCGAACCCGCAATCTTCCAATTACGAGGCCTGCGCTCTACCCACTGGGCTACCGCGGGCCCCATATGTAGTAGGGAAAGTATTGATTGCGAAATGAATTTTTGAAACTGATTCTTTGGTATAATTCCAAGTTTTGGGGTCCCTTGAACCCGAAAATCAGGTTTTAGCGATTGGTCTGTGTGGATCTCTGTTTCTGTACATGTGTCTGTAAAATTGTTATCAGCATAATTCAAAAACAAGTATTAGCAAAAAGTCCTAACTAGATATTCTTAAGCTGCTATCACACGAAAGAACGTACATTCTAAAGTATAAGATATTGCCTCTCAAAACTACTGAACGACTTTGTTGAGCTGCATGCAGGGTTATTTTTAAGCATAAACGAAATTCACAAATGTAAAAATTGGCGATAAGTCACTTCAGTGAGGTTTTTAAAGAATAAGGATAGAAAATATCGCGATCCACACAATTGGAGGAGTTCATGCTGAAAGCATACTGTATGAGATATAAACAGTCGAAAATTCGTGATTGATAATACGTGAGGCAAATTGTATCAAAATACGAAATTTAGTATTCTAAATGTATATCATATAGGGATGCTACACTAAACTTTTCGTTAAGATGAAGCAAATGGTTCGTTTACAGGGACACCCAAGAGAATTCAAATACATTACGTCTATGGGGGAAATTGCCGATAAGTAGAGTTTGACATCTATAGACTGCACTAAACCAAATGAAACGAATATAGATTGTGTATTTGCGTAAAAGCATGTTTCATGTAGAATATGGTATGGAAATCAATCAATGATCGTGTACAGGGCTACACAAAAGAACTAGATTATAGTGCGACAATGCTTGAAAATCGAGGAAAGTGTATTTCAGGTTGTACCGTGTGTTATTAATATAGGATTACTAGTATATAACCCGTCAAAAATGACGGAATGTGAACGATAAATCTTCAAAACGATGTTTAGATCATGATGGTTACCACGTGATCATTTAAATGTATTTTCAATTTTTTGTTTATAAATCAAATGTGTTTCGATATTTTATAATTTTCGTTCTTTGTGAGGTCTAACTGTAATAGAGACAGTATCCGGAGATGAGAGAAGTCGTGTAGAGCCACACCAGATCGTAAAAACGTGAGAAAAATTGCAACTTTGGCCTTTATCATGGTTTTGTGAGGTCTAACTGGAACGTTTCCGGCTGCAATCTTTAAGAGACAGTGTCCGGAGATGAGAGAAGTCGTGTAGAACCGCACCAGATTTTAAAAACGTGAGAAAAATGGCGGCTTTGGTCTTTCTCATGGTTCTGTGAAGTCTAATTGCAACGATTCCGGATGCAACCGTTAAGAGACAGTGTCCGGAGTTAAGTGAAGTCGTGATAAGCCGCACCAGATTGTAAAAACGTGAGAAAAATGGCGGCTTTGGCCTTCCTCACGGTTTTGTGAGGTCTAACTGTAATAGAGACAGTGTCCAGAGATGAGAGAAGTCGTGTAGAGCCGCACCAGATTGTAAAAACGTGAGAAAAATGGAGGCTTTGGTCTTTCTCACGGTTCTGTGAGGCCTAACTGCAACGTTTCCGGCTGCAATCTTTAAGAGACAGTGTCCGGAGATGAGAGAAGTCGTGTAGAGCCGCACCAGATTGTAAAAACGTGAGAAAAATGGCAGCTTTGGGCTTTCTCACTGTTTTGTGAGGTCTAACTGCAATAGAGACAGTGCCCGGAGATGAGAGAAGTCGTGTAACGCCGCACCAGATTTTAAAACAATATACAGTATATAATTATTAACACATCACATTAGCAAGTTAATTGTGTGATACATTATTTGTATCATACAAGGATGGAAAGCGTTTGCTGACGATGACGCGAATTCAATGATTTTTCTTCACCCAAAAGTTTTCACTTCAAATGGAAAGCGTTAGCTGACGATGATGGGAGTTCAATGATTTTATTAACCCAAAAGTGCTCAACGCGCCTAAAGAAGTTTTCACTTCAAAAATTTTACCCGATCAACAAATATGAATGACAATAAAAAAACTGCTGGTTGACAAAAAATATAGGCCCGACAACACAACAGCAACAACACATCCCAGTGTTCCATTAAGTGCTCTATACGCAAGCGAAGTGTGACGTCACTGACCGTCCATGTATGTAAGAAAATGATTTCCTATGTTAATCGCCCACTGGATTTTTTGTAAAAAATTATTAAAAATCGAGGAAAATTATTTCCCGATTTTAATCCCCATATTTGGGTATATATATATGTATTAGTTATCATGTGCATATGTTAGATTGAGTTATTTTGCTGTCAAATTGACAAAATTTTAATTTTAAATTTCAAAACTCTGATGTCCTTGGCGTTTTTGTATTTGGCGATCAAAAACGTACTACGAAAATATACATGCCAGATGTATATTTTCGTAATTTGTGTTGTGCGAAATATTGTTTCATATTATTCCTTACTCTCTTAATATAAATTTTTAAAATAACCATGATTTTTGAAAGGAATTAAATTATATTCGCCAGATAATTTGGCGATATATATATATATATATTTTTTTTTTTTTTTCAGCCAAGGATGACCGATATCAAATCTATTCCGCTGCAACATATTAGTATTTTATATCGGATACTTTATTTAGACATTTGAAAACAAATTTCACTTCAAATTATAATAGAATATTTATCATTTTCCTTTTAATTAGTATATTAGTTGGATTTGGATATTTATTGTGTAATATCATCCTTTGAAATGAAATGTTTATGTTTTCAATGGGATATGGAAGTTTTTTGAAATTTAAAGTTTTGAAATTTAAAATTCAAATTTTATCAATTTTAGAACAAAAACAACTTAATCTAACGCATGCACATGATAACTAATACATATCTAAACGTAAATATTCGGGAAATAAATTCCCTCGATTTTTAATATTTTTTTACGAAAAATCCATTGGGCGTTTAATATAGGAAATATTTTTCTTGTATCCACGAACCTGCCAGTGACGTCATCACTTCGCTTGCCTATTTAAAGTCCTCATAATAAGAAAAAACGATTCTCTTCATTTTACCAAAATACTTTTTTTTAAGACTATCGTAGATCCTGTTTTCAAATTTTCTAACTAACTATCCAATAACTACAGACACTCCATGCGAACCCAAATTCACCTCTACTCGATACCTCCAACCAGCTATCTCACCCTCAACATCGCCAAAATATCCAGGATCCAGCTAGGGACTTTCTCATTCTCAACCGAACATTTTACCTTGACTCGACATTATCACATTAGACTACTCTAATTTCAATACTCATTTCAACTGGTGACTTTTACTTGCCCAACCAAACATTCTATCCCAACTATCATTTTACACTAATTTCAAAACTAAAATCAACTGGTGGCATTTACGTACTAAACTCGGCGCCAATCATGCCTTACAATGTAAACAAATAATAAAGTTTGATAAAAATATTTAACCCTTTCAGGGGCACTATGTAAAAATGATTGAATTTCCTTTTAAATATATATACATCATAAAGTAAATATCCCCTACAAGTCATATTTGATGAAGAAAAAAATTCAGCATGTGGGGATTTTTTTGTGGGTGGTGGCTAGACGTTCTAGCCACTGCGCACATACGTCATGTACCTTAATTTTCGTATGGAAATAAATATTTATATATTTAAGGAATAAAAATTGAAACTATGCCTTGAAAATGAAATTATAATAATACAATGTAACAATAATTAATTATTACTTAAATTATAATGCTTCTTTATCCTTTTTTAATGATTTATTATATATATATACACACATATATGGGCTGTTTAAAATTTGTTTAGAAACCTCTATGCATTATTAATAAGAAAAAATTATTCACTATTTAAGTAATAAAAATTATAGTTATTCAATTATATTGTAAGTGCAATAAATTTTGAAATTCAAATTGATTCAGTACATAAACTAAAAGACATAATTTCTTACCTTCATATTGTAATGAAATAATCAATTTACAAATTGCATACACAGAAATATGAAAACTTTTAAAATATTAATGTTCTTTAAAATTTGTTTGTTCCTGATCCAGATACTGCAGAATCATCATCGGAGGGTAGCTCTTCAAACAGAGCAATAGCTTCATCCAAAGATAAGCTTTTTCTAGGCATTATTGTGATAAAAATTAAGATATATACATTTAATTTAAGATCATTTAGAAAAATTAACTAAATTTAAAAGCTGTGGAAATAAAAATTTATTTTTAAAAATCACGATATAAGAGCAATAGAAAAAAGCAACCTCTTTCTATACTGTAAACAGAAATACTGAATAGTAAAGTAAATTTGTAAGAACCCCCCCCCCAAGCTTGTTTACATCTGTATTTACATTCTGCTATCCCTTACTGTTTATATTTATCACAGTTCACTAACCCCAAAAGACCCTCTTTGTTTATCTCAAAGTAAAAGAAATTGAGATTCTTTTCCCCAGCAGAACCTGTCTTATGTGCGCGGTGGCTAGAGGGTCTATCCACCTAAAAGATGCTCCTAAAAATCAAACTAAAATTAATGATCTAAGATAATATGTAAATCTGTTGTATTTAAAAGGTGCATTACAGTATATTTACACTACCAAATACTTTTGAATAAAAAATTATTTTTCATAAAAATATATAAAAGAAACTTCAAAAATTTTCCCCGCAATTTGTCCTTTTAAAAAAGTCATAGGCACATCCTGCTTAAAGTTACTGTAGTGCTGCCGTCTCTATTTCAATTTTAGAAGTACACATTAACTTTTCATAAAAGTGGATAGAAAGCGTAGCCACTGCACACCTAGAGAAAAATTTCTAAAGTAGGTGGATAGACCCTCTAGCCACCGCCCCTGAAAGGGTTAAAGGCTTTAATGCGTTTTTACAAATATTTTAAGATTTTTAAGGCTTTAATATGTTTTAGAAATATTTTAAGCGTTTTTTTAATGAAACACTCAAAGAGTCGTTCATTCGGAATTAAAAAGTTGTCCATTTGGAATTTGTATTTTCTGAATGGCAACAGTTTTGGTTTGTTTTTATTTGGTCTTGCTTTGTTTATAATCATGAAGTTACATAATTCTATTTATAGGTTCATGTTTATAATAGCCCGTGATCCGTTATACTTAATTTAGAGGTTTAAACATTACAATTGAATAGTTTTTCAAGGTTTTATAGGAAACACTGAGCTGAAGAACAACTGGAGGAAATGCTAGACCGGTTTTCGCGTGCCGTTTTTTGAAGGTTTGTCTTTCGAGCGTTGTATGGCAAAAAGCATTTGATATATTTATATTTCAAAGTGAAATTGTGTAAAGGTTGTCAGTTCGAACAATCATATGCTAAACATGACATTACAATTTAAAATTTTAATTCTTTAAAGATTTTAATAGTAATAGATGACCCGACAAATGTTGCTTGCCATACAAGGTCGGCGAAAGATTGCAGAGAAACTGGCACGCACGAACACTGTGTAAAAGTATTGGAAGCATTTGCTCCAGTTGTTCTTCAGCTCAGAGATAGGAAATAAGAATATGTGCGATACAAAACATGTATGAAAATGATATGTATGTTTCCTAAGTTGAATTAAATAAACGGAAAAAAAAAATGGCTGCCAAAATTTTCTGTTTTGAAGCGGTACTAACCGGATTCGTTCATGACAGATGAGGATCATTATATATAGGGCAGTTCCTTGTTTGTAAACAAACATCTCAACTTTTATGAGTGGTTGGCAAAAAGGCTTGGGAAAAGCATAGCGATGGCGATTACTTGATTACTACCAACGGAAAATCAATGGTGGGCGGGGCGCGCGAAAGTCGAGCGCGCTTTTTTGCCAACCACATGACGTCACGAGGAAATGCTCTATATTAATAATTATTTGCACCATGTTGTGCGTACATAACTTTCAGAAGATATACAGGACTGCCAATATTTAAGTCATAAAATTCTTTTTTATTGTTAGTAAAAGTGCTTTAATATAATATTTGACCCTGTCCAGAAAAGCTGCTGTGGAATTGAAATTAATTCCTCATAGCCATATGGTAAATAATGTATTTTTTTAAGCTAAATATTCATCACTTGGTTTTTTGTATATTTACACGTTTTGAGGCTTCCTGAATACCGAAGTCAAATTTTTAACGTTTGGTCTTTATCTGTTTTCTCTTAGAGTAAATTAAAAACAAATAATTTCAGGCGATAGTCAGACGATTCCCCACACACATACACACACGCACACACACACTGACCAATTGCCAAAAAGCGCTTTTTTTGAACTCAGGAGACTTTAAAACATGTAAATCACGTGAAAACTCGATATAGAATTTTCGGACCGAATACAATTCTTCCATTACCTACGGTAGTCGGGTATTGGAAGTAAAAATATAGAATGATTTATCAAAAAAACAAAACAATAAATTGATGAACTAAATAAAACCAGAGAAACCTAACAATGACGTAAACTATAAAATGTATGCAGAAATTTAACAAAAGGTACGACTAAATTCGTTTGCTGAAATCATATTCTTTTTCAATAAAAATCAGTCATATGGAAAATAAAGCGTATTAATTTCATCTTCCGTCTAATCTGTTTATTAAAACCCAGCAAATCGACTAAATTTATCGCTTTTTCTCTGTCTGAATGCAAACGATAAATTTGAAAAGCTCTTTCGTTTTCTGTTTTCATTAATCCGAAAGGAACGATCGTCTGCGTAAATGAAGATATATCGGCTTCATTTAAGATTATACTCAAATTACGAGAAAGAATTTACGAGAAGAGCACCAGTTTCAAATTTTGTCTATGGAGAATATTTTTACGATTAATGAAATTTCTTTAGAAAAATATTTGCTGTTTTTTGTATCATTCTAAAAGCAAAATATACTAAAATTAGATTGTTTTACATTCAGCTATTCTCGGTGTGCACACGCATACAAAAATATATAAATAACTAAAATAAAATAGATTAATAATAATAATAATAGAATAAATAAATAAAAAATAAAAAACATTAAAAAAACAGCCGTTATTCCGAGACATAAAATGCGCACGTTTAATTTTCGCTAAAATATGAGTATTTGTAGTAAATATTTTTTTTACTGCGCATGCGCGAAAGATAGAATTTTTATTTTATTTTTTTATTACATAGATTGAATTATCCGCGTTTGTAATGATCGATAGACGGCGCTTTGTGAACACTGCAGTTGTTAGTAAACATTAGCCACGTGTGTTCCATTAGTGTTCTTAATGTTATTCTACTTAATATTCGTACTATAATTTCTCCGCCATTACATTATGGAAAATTGATTGCTTTTGGAAAAAATACTTCAGTTTATTCAAAGTTCGATCGGAAGTAGATTTTTAACTGAAGTTGAACAAATATTAGCTTCAAATCATCTGATTAATTCTTTACTTCCATTAGCCGAAGCAAGTGAAATTTTAAATTTGTCATTTGGAAATAAATGGAAGCTCAATTCTGGATTTCTTGATCCTTTGGAGTTACACTGTGGCACACAAAAGTATGTGTTATCTTTTTTACCGTATTTATTCATTTTTATTCGATAAATATATGTGAAACTAAATATCGGCAAGCAATGGCGGCTGTATGGAATTCGAATTAAACCATGTTTATTGTAATTTCACCTTAGCCCACCAGAGGGCGAGCATTTCATTACAATCGCGGATTGGGCAACTCATGTAAAAGTTCGTTTGAATAGAGTAAAAATTAAGAAAATTATCGGTAAAAGAATGAAGGAGATTTTAGATATTTTTCACAAACCACGTCATTAATTTGGATATTCAATTTTTTCATTCAAGTTGCAAAAATCATTATTTGTGAAAAACCTCTTTTGAACTCAAAAATCTTAGTAAATAAGCAAAATTACAGTTTGAGTTACAAGCCCATAAAGGATATTTCACACACACACACACACACACACACACACACACACACAAAAAAAAAAAAAAAAAAAAAAAAAGTTTTGAAACTTGGTTTTTAAAAATTAGATCATTAAACTGTTATGAGAAAAACCCCTTATGAAATTTCAATGCTGGAAAATATCAAAAATCTAGCTTATTCTTCTGCCGATAATTTACTTACTGTTTACTCTATTCAAATGAACTTTTGGCATAAGTTGCCCAATATATCAGGCTTTCAACCTGTGTAATAATTTTATATATATATATCGCGCATTTGCAGTGATACAGACAAATAAACAGACGATCAGAAGTCAAAAATATTCTTTAAGTATTGTTAGTAAGTGGTTGGTTGGTTGGTTGACTGACTTTTTATGGCGCATAATCCACAAATGGATATGCTGCGCCAAACATAATTTGTTGGTAAGTGACAATAGTACAAACGATTCAAATCCATAGTTGAAATCGAATTTTAAATTTAAAATTATTATGAAAATTATTAAAAAAATTTTATGGATGTTTTAGTGGATTATGATTTATTTAATTTTTATGCATAAATAACCAAAAATCGTCAACAAATATTTAGAATTAAATAAAAGTTTTTTTTTTTTTTTTTTTTTTTTTTTAAGAACATTTAAAATTTTATTTAAAAAGTTTTTTATTTGATAAAACTTCAAAAGCTCTCCGGGTACACTAAAAATTTTATAATTAATATAACTTTTTTTTTTTTTTAACTTTTTATTTTACGTGTAATATCGCTTAAAAATCCGCTTTTAAACAATGTTTTTATGATTAGCAAATAATCGTACAACTAGTTAGTTATAAACTGCTTAACAAATATCTAAACAAAAATCGCCATTTCGTTTTCATAGACCTTCATTCCATTATTTCTGAGAAATCCAATTTTTATTCTACTTCCGAACTGAATTTTTCTATAACATTTTTGTCACGTATAACAACAAAGAAACGTTTAGCAAAACGCAAACTGTGTCTGTTTTCCCAAAGAAAAATCCGAAGTTTACCTCCGAAAAATAATGAAAAACTTAAAATTTCCACACGCAAATCCTTTTTCTCACGTCCATTCATGCAAAAAGTGTGTTACAGAAAGTTCTTTCTCTTGCTGTTGCCATTTTGAAAAATAGTTTCTGTAAACAATGGGTATGGCTACAAAGACAGTTGTTACTAGAATACGACTCTTCGAAAATTGGCAAGAAATCAACATTTCAATTTCACGCAGCCTAACTTTGATCTCCGATATATCGTTTGATCAATGTAGGACACTCTAATTCAAATTAGAATTGTTCGTTGCTTTTAAAAAAAAAGGTAGAAAGTGGAAGACGTTTTACGATAAGTATCATAATTTTCAAATGCATTAAAGTTTTTGTGTATTTTTATTTTCTACTCTAGTTCGTATTTACTTTCGTTTTAATAGAAGAAAACTTTTTTGCTTTTGGGAAGTGAAATACATTTTAAAGAATTGACAATTTCTTGAAGTAGAACATTTTAAATTTAAAAGGAAATTTTCTTTTCACGCAATTAGTTTTTAACACGATATTTCAAATGCTTTCAGCAATGGAATTTATCGAAGCTATAAAATATGAGATTCGATTGATGTTCAAATGTAAGAAAAGAATTTTACTACAAAATGGGATCGATTTTGACTTTTCCTTATTTTTATAATGATATAACGAAAGGGGCTTTTTGGATGAAGTTTTCAAAACTAAAATTTTGCTATATTTAAACCTTTTGAGGTCTCATTAATTTGAAAATTAGATTTTTAGCTGTTGGTTTATGTGTGTGTGTATCTTCTAAAGCATACATTTGACTAGAGAGCGCATTTGATATTAAAGCTTCTATACAAAGGGTAGCGAAGATTGAGGATAATTTTCATAGGTCATGTGACAAGTGAAAGCGACAAACCGTCAGTAACTGAATGACATAGACCTACTAATTATGTTAGTTTATCCGTAATGGTAATAAGCACCGCCTTTTTTTCACACCATAATAGTTGTAGAGCAATAGACTTCTTATTTAATCATGAGACCATATTGCTGAATATTACTCTACAACAATTCTGGTGTGGGAAAAGGGCGGGGCGTAATACCATTACGAATAAACTAGCATAGTTAGCAGGTCTAATGACACAGAGAAAAATCTTTGACGCCCCTTGTACTAAAGTTGGTTGAGGGGCTTGGCAATTGATATCCATTGGTCGAAACTTCAAAAGCACTCATCATGTGATTTTTTATTTTGGTTACATTCTTCGGGGAAGAATACATGTTTATAATCAAATATGTGCTGTAGGGTATATCTACTATTACCATAATTCAGTAACAAATATTAGAAGGATATCCAGACCCAGTGTCCTAAATTCGTATCATATGAGGATATTACTTGAAGCCTTTTTTTGAAATAGGACTAATAGTTCGTGTACAAGTACAACTACATACACAAGTACCCAAATAGATTATGTGCAGAGGAACTGCCGCTTAATAAATTCACTGGTTAATAAAATCAGCCGCTTAATCTGATCAAATTGCCAGGACCATAATCAAATCAATACAAACTACTTTTAAAGCCGCCGCTTAATGAAATCAGCATCGCCGGTTAATAAATTCAAAAATATCTCCTCAGCAGCCAAAAATATCGCTTATGCACACTAACATTTTTTATGTATATATATATATATATATGTATGTATTAAATGGGAAAAGAAATTAAAGCACAACAAACCCTCCTTTACCGCTCATTGTCAAAGATTTTACTCTTGCAGCACAGTTACAAATTAAACACATAACTTATCTCCGTAACAATTTCAAGGAACGTATTCTTCAAAACGTAGTAAAAAGTTATAAATTTGATTTGAAATGTTTTTTTTTTTTTTTTTTTTTTTTTGAAAATTTAAACTTTAATATAAAATCAAGTAATGAATGACCGAAATTGCGGTTTGTCCTACAGTATGCTTTTTACGATGAAAAATTTTTGTTTGAGAAAAATTTTTCATCTAAATCAAGTTCTAAATATTGTCATAGATGGCGCTTTATTTTAAAAACAGCAACAAGAGGCATAAAAATTGCAAAGCAAGCTGTTAAAGAGCATCTTATTTTGTGAAGTTTATGACATTATTTCAGTATGTGTGTTCTTTATAATTCAGATCGCATCTAAATGGCAATCTGATTTAATCCAGGTCTTCGCTAACATTGGTTGCGGAAGACCTGGATTAAATAAATTATTCGATTCGTCAATACTTTAATGTAACCCTCAGGGAAAACGTACATTCCCCTTTTCGCATAATCCGACAAGAAAAAAATCAAGAAGATTAAGTCCAAGAATCGATGTAGCCAAGCCATTTCAAAACTACAGAAACATTTTTTAATCAAAGTATAATGTACAGCACCATCTGTGAATAAAATTTTTAATTATTTTTTTATTTATTTAAAACAAACTTTTTACTATAAGAACCACTGTAGTGCAAACCGCCCTCTCGTATGCCACTTACTTGGTTTTATATTAAAGTTTAAAATGTGTCAGGAAATTGTGACCTATCCTGTATATTATGATCATGATTTTAATTTTATGTATAGTCATGATTTGTTAGTGTAAATTTTAAGAATAAGAGCCGTATTATTTTAAGCAATGCGAAAATTCTTTAACTTTGTATATTATTATTATTATTATTATTATTATTGCTATTTATTTTTATTATTTTTTATTGTTATTACTGTTGGTAGTAGTAATATGGCAGGACTTTTGCTTTCAATCAGACTTTTCGCATTGTCATCATTTGGTGTGTTCATCTTCAATATGTCAGGATATTTTTCCCTTTGGTAAAAAGTTAAAAAAATATTAAATTTAAATTGAGATAAATTCTACAAAAGAAATTTTAACAAAGGAATATTATAACCGTTTCTAAGGAAGACGAAACTTCATACTTCACGGTTTAAAAAAAAAAAAAAAAAAAGCAGTTTATTTATTTATTTATTTATAACGCTTTTTGTGTATTTAGATTAATTAACGCAGACCTGCCAACCTAATCCGGCAAATTGTTAACGCCCATAGAAAAACGCCCCTTTTTCTACACCACTAAATTTTTAGAGTATTTGTTTTCTTCATTCATCGTAAATATATTTGAAGAGAATTACTCTAAAAATTAAGTGGTGTAGAAAAAGGGGCGGTACTAACAATTTGCCGGATTTGGTTGGCAGCTCTGATTAACGCTTTGACTGCAGCACTCGTGCTTACTTTATTCGCCTGATGAAGGGTCGTGTGTTTTTTCGACCCGAAACAATTGTTGCGAGTTTATTGCATTTTATGGTGTTTATTCAAAGTTTGTAAGTAATAATAAGAAAATAAATGCATACATTTTCTTTATTTGAAATCTAATTACGGATTTATAACAATTTTAACATCGCACTATTTACTCTATATATTGTAACGTCACTCTTTATGACAAGAAACGGGAGTAATCATTGTTTACATTCGACTTCGTGCTTTGCTTTGCTTCTTGAATCAGTGAAATAGGTTTTGTATTTTATAATAACGTCGGATATTAAAAAATCGTAGTATAAATATTGTATTTTCCACTCTGCACTAATACAACGGCTAAAATTCTTCTCAAAAGCTATTCTTTAGCGTTCCACAGGATCCTATTAAACGAAAACATTGGATAACCGCCATGAAAAGAAAACAATTGAAAATAATGATAATGGAAAATTATGATACTGATATTAAATGATTATAAGATGGAAAAGAAATGCTCAGAAACCACATAAAATGATTAATAATTACGTAAGTTAAAACGAATTGCTGCTTGCTAACTAGGCTAACAAAATATAAACATTGAAGCATCATAAAGTGTGACGTCAGGCAGTGTTTTGAAGTCACGTGATTTTTGGTTATTTTTAAAGTTATTTTTAAAATTAATGAGAACTTTTTTTGCATTTTTAATAAACATATTGAATTTTATGGGCCTAAAACTATACCAGAAAAATAGGATTTTATCCAAATCTCCATGTGGGCAATTTCCCCATTGGTTATCATGCATTAGTTTTAAGAATTATAGTCTTATCGCAAAAGGATAGAATTAAGAAAATTTGCAATAGTTTTGTGTTAGTTTTAATTTGGCATTCCGCAATTTGCTTAACACTGCAAAAATTTGTATAACAGAAAAAAAAAAAAATGCCCTTATATAGTGAAAGAAAAAAGGAAGATATAAAATCATAATGAACGAAAATGTTCACAGTAAGAAATGTAAGTACAAAAACAAGGAAGTAAAAGTATGCATTTTCTACCTTCTTCGCTCTGTCTTTCTTTTCATTTTTCTCTCTTTTCACATAGGTAAAAAATGATGACCTTTCCTGTTTTCTACAGAAATTGCATGGTTTTCTAATACATTTGCTGTTGTAAATTTAATTAAGAGTCAATAACACTTTAAGAATGTTTTATTTATTTATTGCTTGTTTGTGTGGTTTCCTTCTTCAGTTGGTAGAAAAGAGGGTAAAAATGTGCAGTGAATATAAACAAAAAGAAAATGCATGCAGTTTCCGAAGATAATAAACCCTTTTAAACTGCACTTATCCATTAAATCATTTAACCTTGACCTTAATGCATCGAAAATATTTTGTAAGTCGACTTTTTTTTTTTGTCTGTTCTTTTTAGACACTTGTCCACAAATAGTTAACATATTATTTGAAACACTAGCAAAGCCCCGGTTCGGGAACGAACCGAATTCCGAATGTGGGAAAAATTTCAAAATCAAACTCGAAATGTACAAAACTCGGCCCGATGCTGCCTGCGTGCCAATAGATGAAAGTTTGTTAACGAAACCATTTTTTAATTCATGAAATCAATGAAGGTAGTGAATCAATGAAGGTAGTGAATCAACGAAGGCTTTTCTTGCTTCGCTGGTCACTATATTTAAAGGAAACTCTTTTCTATATCATATAAAATTACATCTCATATAGAGACATGATATCCCACGTGTATTTGTAAAAAACCACAATTTATAAAAGAATTCACTGTAAAACACGTATAAAAATTATTTAATTAAAATCATTAAAAAATACACATCGTGTCAAGGCCTTTCGCCCTGAACATCAGGGTATCATCAGGACATAGCCATTTTTAACAAGAAGCACAGTAACATTATATATACATAAGTACAGTAACATTATACATACATACTTTTCTATATCGCTTTACAAACAAAAATATAATTTAAAGAAATCATGAAATTGCTTTAAAGTCCGCTTTGGTTTCGCGTTGGTTTATGTTATTTTTTTTTGTTTTTTTGTTTCTTTCTTTTCTTTTCGTTTTTCTTCCCTTTTCATATTTACTGAATTCGATTCTTGTTTTTCTATATCACGTGATTGAGCAGACGACTATTTTATTTATTTAACATTCATTTATATTTCCATTAATTTTTGGAACTCTCGTGGAACTTTATCTAAATTGTTTTTTTACTCCATTTTCAATTTTCATTTTTTCATGTGCATGAGTAAAATATTTTATAATCTTTTTTATTTTTCGCGTGAAAGCATATTTCATTTTATGTTTGGGAAAGAAAAAAAAAGCATCTTTTTTTTTTTTCTTTTTAGCAACAATTAAAATTTTAAATGTCCACATTTAAAGCTTTTACCAGGTTATTATTTTCACATTTTAATTAATTTTAAAAAATCTAATCAAAATTTCGTTACAAATAAGGTACCTAACGAAAGTGGCATTTTTTTTCTGAATCCGTCAGTTTAATTAACTTATCGATCGGATAATTAGATTTTTTTTTTAATTAACTAAAGTATGAAAAGCTGGTGGCAACAACACACAGGCAAACATAAGAAAAACTCTCTTAGCCAATAAACTTGCGTCCAGCCACGGACTTACAGGAAAAAACTCTCTTAGCCATTTATATATAGTAAGATTGCGCTATTGCGACTTTCATTTTGGGGTTAAGATATAATTGCCATTCGATGCTCATTTTTCGCTTATTAAGAGACTTATTTTGGAAACATATATTTGTATACATTTTTATTTTACTCTGAATATTTTATTATATGAAAATCGCTAAATAACTATCTACGAGATAAATAAAATATTCTGCAAGATTACAACTTTTAAGTCATCCTCGTTTTAAGAACCTCGCTTATAGAAATTTGAGCAAGCAACTTCACAAATATTGAATTAAGCTAAATTACAATCTACATTAACTATTATTACTTTATTCTAAATGAAAAAAAGTATTAGATTCGTAAAATTTTTCAATGGTTTTATACGTTTTGAGAAATATAAAATACCATTTGACCGTTTAAGGAAATGTCTGTGTCTTGTGACAAAAATTATTTAGCAGCTCTAACTTATGTTAATTCAGTTTGAATGCATAATAGACCATTGGTGGCGGTACTATGTTGCTAACATCCTTATGAATGATACATGCCATGAATCATGACATGAATGATACATGCCTTATGAATGATACGTCCAATGAATCATACATGCTGTGTGTGTCTCAGCATGTATGGCGAATAAATGTACAAAACTCGATACGTAATATGACCATTATGAAAACAAATTCTTTCTAAATTTCGCTGTTTATTGACCATCAGGTGGCGCTGGTATGCTACAATTTAGCCATAGATATAGTAATAAGACATAGATTGATCAGCGAGAGGGAAAAATGGATACCTTTTTTGGAGGGAAAGCCACTCTAATGGCTGCCTTTGTCCGAGTAAATCACACACAGGAATACACACGGATAATTTAGTAAATAAAATTTATGAATAATTTATTTACTTAAGGTGAATGAAAAACTCCAGATACAGTTTCAAATTCATTTTTCTTTTTATTCTTTTTTTCAATACTCTCTAATGGCTGATTTTAGAACTTTTTTCCGGCATCAAAATTTTTTGCTCGACAACATAGGGATGATAGATCTATATATATATTAGTATATCTATGAATTTAGCTAATAAATAATAAACATATCTCGTCTACTATAGCGCTTAAAAGAACATAAAAAATTATTGTATGTAATGATTATATCATTCAATTACAAATAATTCAATTACTGCGTACACATTTCGAGTTTAGTCAGTTGCATTAATTACCATTTTATGAATGTAAAACATGCACATATGACACAAATTCTTTTTAAACTCATGAAAGGAATTATTGTGTAATACAAAAACACTCTCATTCACACTTCGAAAGACATTTACCCTTGACTTTGGCCTTCAGAGTGTCATAAAAATGGTAAGAGTTTCAGCGAAAAATTCCAAAATGTCTGCTTTTACCGAAAATAACAATGACAGACGATATATTTCGTGGCCGCATAAGTTCACGTGCCAGATGGAAAGTGAAATTTCGCCGTTTCCAGTTCACAAACAAAAGGTTTTTGAATGTATTCTATTTCAAATGGAATTTCGTGTTCTTTTATTTCATTTTATATTTCATGAATAACATTGAGTACATAATTATGAGTTCATGAAAGTGGACTAAATGTTTTCTTTCCGAGGTCTATCCAAGGTAACAATGTACATAAATGTTTTGGTCTAATATCTTCTTTGAAATTATTAGAGATTGTTTTTGCGTGTATGATTGTTGAGTTTAGATGTTTTGGTTGTAATAAAATGTTGTATGGAGATATAAAATATTTTAAAAGAGGAAAGACCTCGTGAAATAATCATAAATGTTTAAGTATAAATACATACACATATATAATACGTGTATAATACGCTTAGTTTAAATATCAGGTAAAATTTTAAAAGGATACCAGGGTTATAAAAAAAAAATCTGATTTACGTACATTTTATTAAAGTGGTTAAAGTTTCAAAAACAGAGTAAAATTAATACAAGAAAATTCTACATCAGTATCCTTTTAGCATTTTCTTCTTAAATTACAGCAGTTTGGTAATTTCTTTTTGCACCACCAATATCCCTACATTATTTATATATATATTATTGTTAATAAATAATTATTATCATAGATATAGTAATCAAGCATAGATTGATCATCGCGGGGGGAAATGTTATTCCTTATCATTCGGGGAAAATCGGTCATTTTACCCTGTAATGACAATTTTTCCCGAATGAATACACGTGGATTATTTGGCAACTAAAATTTATGAATATTTTATGCTCTAAAGGCGAATGAAAAACTTCTGATACATTTTAATTTTTTCCCCTTCTTCTTTCTTTCTTCCTTTTCTCCTTCTTTTTCTTCTTCTTCTTCTTTTTTTTTTTTTTTTTTTTTTTTTTAATAAATAACGACATTTAAAGAATTTTGTCATTTCTGTCTGATAAAATATAATTGCATCTACTTTATTTTTAACACTTACCAACAAAGTTGAAAAGTGTTTATGTGTTTGTTTGTATGTGCGCCCGTGCTCTAATTTCCGTAAGTATTCATGGAATCCCTTAAAACTGATATATGGAAATTGAAAATATTGAAAATGATGCAAATACCACAACTGGCTTGTATATAAGGGTACCCAAAAGTATGCAAATATCTTTAAAAGAATATTGAAAAATATTAAAATATTAAAAATATTAAAATGTTAAAAAAAAAAAAAAAAAAAAAAAAAACATTATACAGGGTGATCAGTTTAAAAGAGTCCCCGTCGATTTTTCTTATCACCCTTAAATCTGACGGATGTGGCAATTATTCTAACACTGAAGTATAATTGTTTGAACCTTGTTTAAGTGTGGGAGACAATTTCTAACACTGTTGGACTGATACAACTTTATTTGTGAGGAAAAACAGAAATGGAGACGCACAGTGTTACTTAATGCTGTGATAATTTTATTTTTGAAAAACATAATTTAATTCAAATTTTTTATATTATCATTCCTTACAGAAAATGTTGAAAATGTTCGTCACCATTTTGATTGCAAGCATGAACACGTCGAACCAAGTTTTTTGACACACTTCGCAGTATTGCTGGTGTTATTGACGAGATTTCTTCAGTTATGATTTGTTTTCATTCATCGATGTTTGCAGGACTTCTCTGGAAAACCCTATGAAATGGTAGTGTAAAAATGACAATGATAATGTAAATGTAATTTAAGAATGGTAATGTAAAAAAATTGAATTAAATTAAGTTTTTCATAAATAAAATTATAACAGGATTAAGTAACACTGTGCGTCTCCCTTTCTGTTTTACCTCACAAATAAAGTTGTATAACAGTCCAACAGTGTTGGAAATTGTCTCCCACACTTAAACAAGGTTCAATCAATTATACTTCAGTGTTAGAATAGTTGCCACATCCGTCATATTTAAGAGTAATAAGAAATACCAACGGGTGCTCTTTCAAATTGATCACCCCGTATATCACATCACAATAAAAGCATTCACATCATAATGATAACAAAGCAACAGGTTTTTAAAACTCGTTGAGTAGTAAATGGTGATAAATTCAAATGAAATCTTAAATTAGAAAAGAAATAACTTTGACTCTTCTTGTGTCAATCATATCTTTTTTTTTTTTTTTTTTTTTTTTTTTTCTTAATATCAACAGTTTTATTAATGAATAATATTTACAAGTATCTTTCCGTTTTCCTTTAGCATTATTTTGAAATTTAGATGAAAAACTCTTAATTTATCTAAATAAGGAAAAACTGTACTTCTGAAAACGCGACAGAGGTGCTTTTAATATTCTAAGGTCGACTTCTCTTTCCTTTTGTTCATTTTCTTGGACTTTATAGTGGTGTTAATGAAACTTATCTACGGTCTCTTTTCATTTTTTCCTTAAATTTTCTTTAAAAAAATATATTGGTAAAATGAAAAACATTCTCCATTGTAAGATGAAGGAAAACTGAACCAAAGAAAAGGAATTATTAAAACGTATGTACAAGAATACATAATAGTATTTCAATAACAAAATTTACATTTAATTTCCGTGTTTTATCATTTAAGTTTATTGTTGTTGGTAAACAATTTACAAGCCGAATAAAATTAAATTTATTTTACACTTTTAAATTTAGACATCCTCGAAAAACTGGATAAATTTCAAACAGATCTTAGATCTTGACTATGTAATTAAATGCTCAATATCACGTTTTCTAATAAGATTTAACCAAGAATCTAATAAGGGACTAAAACCAAATTTAAATTAGTATTTTGCTATAACAAAACGTTCCTTTATATTTTCCTATACAAATTCCCGCAATACAAAGTATTAATTAAAAATATTATTCATAAATTTTTTTTCCATAATAAATGTAGACGATTTTTATCTCAGAGAAGTGTAGCGCTAAAAAAAGTCAATCTTGTGCTCTTATACAAGTCATCTAGGGAAATGTCATATTAAAAATTGTTTTTTGTTAAAATGAGGAAAAAATGATAAGTTTCTGTTAAATGGTCAGAGATCTATAGTTCAATCATTCGTTTTAACCCTTTGAGTGCTGAATACTCACGGCCAGGGACTGAATACTTTATGCGAGTGTTGCATACTACACTGATCATTTTTGCCGGGCGCGTATTTGCGCCCATAGTCCATACTGATAACATCTGCTAAGCGCGTATTTGCGCCCAAAGTCCATACTGATAACATCTGCTAAGCGCGTATTTGCGTCCATAGTCTATATTAATGACTTTCGCTGGACGCATATGTGCGTCCATAGCACTCAAAGGGTTAAAGGTATATAAATTCTTCTGAAAGATACCTAGTCTGAAAATTTACACATCTAGAAGAGGGTACTGCGCTTCAGAAGGTGAAGGGAAGCAATGCCCGTATATAAATTTTTTTTTTTTTTTTTTTTTTGGTTTTATATATATATATATATATATATATATATATATATCAGATTGAAAAGTCAAAAATAACACTGAAAAAAAGATTTTTTTTTTCGAGCTCTGATACCATTCTTGCTGATTTTTATGTAAAATGACCTCCTGAATCCGAATATGGCTCCCATTTTTCCCAGTGACTCACGGTTTTCACGGGACCCCACCCCCTCCCTCGATTTTTATCAATGTTCGGTAACTCTATGGCCATGAATTTGATTTAACGAATGAAAAACTATTAATTTAACACTTAAAAACAAAAAAATATATAATGTTTAATAAATAACATTAATAATAGATTAAAAATATAAAAAAATGTTATACAGAATTTCAGTGGCAAGTTTCTCCCTTGCCGCAAATGTTCATGTTTTAGAATTTTCCAACTCTGTAGCCCCCTCAGAAAATATTTAACAGTTAAAATAATTCTCTACCCCCCCCCCCTAAAAATCAAATTTATAGCCACCAAATTACCGAAAAGTGGTAAAAATAGGGGGGCCGTCCTTAAAAAACAGTGGGTGATAGGGCAAAATGGGCGTCCTATTCGGATTCAGAAGGTCATTTTACATACGAATTTGCAAAAATGGTGTTGAGGCAATTTTCATGCCGAGAAGTGTAATCATCATTTTCTACATTTTTTTCCCCTATACTATTATATTAAAAATTAAGAATAAATGCGACAGCAGAGCCACCTGTTGAGTAACTGAACTTCAAATGTAATCAGCACCAATTTAGTTCAAGATACAACTAAATATCAGGTTTGTTTAAAATCAGTTCGTTATATCGTGCTATACAGCGTCCTTAAATTTTTTGATACACACACACAAAAAGAGGCACAGTCATTTTTTTTTTAAATGATCAAGAGAGGCATACTGTTGTAACAATCACAGCTAAGAACATAATTCGACAAGGATTTATTTTACAAAACAGTATTATTAAGTGTACTTTTTTTTAGACAGGGATTATGGCTATTGCTCGGATACTTTTGCTGCCGAGTGTACGATCCGACTTGCGATCTACGATAGCTGCGATTGTTACAATAGTATGCCTCTCAAAATTATATTCAGAACATCTCAAAACGAGTAAATCTATGAAAAATCGAGTTATTCTTAATCCCATAATTTCTTCTTATGCATACTGAATAAAGTGAAAAAGCTATATTTTATAATTTTTCAGATAAATTCGGTATATTCGGTATATTATATATCCTTATGCATTTTTTTTTTTTTTTTTTTTTTTTTCTTAACAACATAAATATTCTGAAAAATATGAATGATTATTTTTCAAAATAGTTTTTGCTTACAGCAAAACGAAATTTCAGAACAATTTACAGAAACACTAAACAATACAACCGAAATACTTCAACAAAATCAGAAAGGAATACATTAAATTTAACTAAACTATAAGCATTTATAAAGAGAGAAAATAATTTGTAACACCGCATACGTAAATGATAACGCGTTTTCATTTAAGACTTTAGCATTCAACTATATCGAACAACTTATATAATGATTTCAGTTTACTATTATTAAGTGTTAAAAAGATATCGATAATATAAAGCGCTAAATTTTAAATAATTTATACAAGATAGATTGAAAGATTAGAAATTTCCCACGTTACTTATGTAGATAATACTATTTACATAATATAAACTTATGCAGTACAATTTAATATATTCCACGGAATTTTATCTGCATAATTTATATGTATAATTCAGTGTAATTACATTGTTAGTTATTGTAAAAATGTATGACAGTTTGTGACAAATTCCTTATTACTCCCCATTTTTTAAAAAGTAACTTATATAAAATTATTATTATTTTCACATTTTTTCTGTATTTAATAAAAGAAAGTATTGGAATCGTAAAAATTTTCGACTTCCGGTTTTCGACGGATTTACACGTTTTGAGAGGTCGAGAACACGATTTTACGATTTTTAGAAAATGTCTGTCTGTCCGTCTGTCTGTGTGTGTGTGTGACAAAAATTTTGTGGCAACTGTATCTTCAAACTATTGCTCAGAATTGTATATAAATTTATATGTAGATGCACCTTGACCTAAATTAGTGCCTATCAACTATGGTGTCAATCGCTCAACAGGTGCGCTGTTGCACAGCGATTTCCGCAATTTAAAAGGAGGCTATATCTCAGGTTCTATAGCGTATAATTAAACAAAACGTGAAATGTAAAAAGGTTATTATGAGACATTATGCTGATTCAGTTTGAATTGCTTATCGGTCCTCAGGTGGCCCTGCTGTACAGCGATTTCCGCAATTTAAGGGGAGGCTATATCTCAGGAACTGCAGCACAGAATTGAATATAATTTTATATGTAGATGCACCTTGACCTAAATTAGTGTCTATCAACTTTTGGTGTCAATTGCTCAACAGGTGGCGTTGCTACGTAGCAATTTCCGCAGTTTAAGGAAAGGCTATATCTCAGGTTCTATTGCGTATAATCAAACAAAACTTGATATGTGAGAAGGCCATTATGAGACATTATGCTGATTCAAGTTGGATTCTTATCGGCTAATAGGTGGCGCTGCAAAACTGAAAATTTCTTCGATAACGGGATGGCTGTATCTCAACTTGCATGGCATATGACAGTACGAAACTTGATAAGTGAGATAACCATTATAAAAACGCATTTTTAACCCTTTGAGTGCTGTGGACGCACATATGCGTCCAGCGAAAGTCATTAATATAGACTATGGACGCAAATACGCGCTTAGCAGATGTTATCAGTATGGACTATGGACGCAAATACGAGCTTTGCAGATGTTATAAGTATAGACTATAGACGCAAATACGCACCCGGCAAAAATGATTCAAAGTATTCAGCACTCAAAGGGTTAAGATGTTATTTATAGACAATGATACTGTCTTACTTTGGATATTTAGTGTTAGTTTTCTTTAAGATGAAAATCATTTTCATTCGACATTCATCATGTTAGATAATTTTAATATATAATAGTTTTAGTAAATTATTTGCCCTTAGTGAATTTTTATGCAAAAATATAGAAGAAAGTATTGTGGTGGCCATTGTTGTTATTATTAGTAGTAGTAGTAACTAGTCGTTTCCGTCCGCATATCACACTACTTTTACACACGTATTTACATATTCAATTCTCCTTGCTAGTTCAAATTACTAAACATTAATTTTCATGATATTTAAAACAAATGGTTTTATCAATAAATCATGATATTTACAGGATTTACACCGTGACCAATAAGTTCTCATACAACTTTTGAAGCACGTTAAAAAGTTATACATATGTCTTGCTGTAGTCCCAAATATTTTGCAGGCAATTTAGTGTAAGTTATAAAGCTATTCCAAGTGTATATGACGTAGTAATTATAATTTTTCTTTAATTAGGTAGAATGAAGAAATTGAGAGAAATTGTGATAAATAAATTCGTCAAAGAAGAGCAGCCGGTGAAATTTTCAGAGACTTCAAAGCCCTGGGGGTGAAGAGAGATTTCATTTACAGAACTATCAGAAGGTATAATAAGACGTTCTATGTCGATGACAGAAAAAGATCTGGCAGGCCGAGGTCCGTTCGGACAAAAGAGGCTGCGAAAAGGGTCAGGGAAAGGATACGACGAAACGGATAAAGATCTGCTAGAAGATTAGCACGAGAGCTCAAAATATCGAATGAGTCAATGCTAAACATTCTGAAAAAGGACCTTGGGTGCAAGGTTTATAGAAAACTTAAAATTCACGGAGTTTTAGAGTCTGCTAAGATGAAATGGAAGCAAAAGGTGGAAGAAATTCTTGCTTGGCACGCTGGGGATGAATTTGTCTTTTCAGACGAGAAACTATTCAGTTTACAGCAAAGTCTCAACCCCGAAAATGACAGAGTATGATCAGTTTCTATTGATAACATCCCTGAGAACCAACATTACGTTCCGCGTTATCAAAATGCTTCGTCTGTGATGGTTTGGACCGCTATTTCCAAAAGAGGAAAACTCCCGTTAGTCTTCGTTGATAAGGGGTTAAAAATCAATGCCTAATATTATAAAACTGAGGTTTTGGAAAACGTTTTACTCCCAAATGTCCAGAGAATGTATGGGGCGGAATATTTCTGCTTCCAACAAGATGGTACCCCTTCTCATACCGCACGTGTGGTTCAGGAGTGGTTCAGTCAAAATTTAGCTGACTTTTTGCCAAAGAATGAATGGCTCCCCAACTCCCCCGATATCAACCCCCTTCATTATTTTGCGTGGTCATATTTGCTCTCCTAACTGAATAACTATAAAATCACTGATTTGAGCAAATTTAAAAATGTAATTCAAAAGATATAGTAGGAAATGTCAATGGAAGCCGTGCGTGCCGCATGTGATCGATTTCAAAAAAGACTTAAGCTCGTTAAGAAACTAAAAGTCGGAATTATTCCAAAGGATTTATTGTAAAGATACTTAATGATTGTTACTTTAATTTGATACAAAAAGTTTTTGTATGATTTATTTTGTGTTCTTGTAATAAAAATTTGAAAGTGTATGAGAACTTATTGGTCACGGTGTAAAGTCTAAACGTCTGCAAAAAAATTAAAAATTGTATCATAATGCTTTCATTAAATATTTATAGTCACGCATCTGTTTATTTCTTTCTATTATTAATTTCTCGTGACGTGTTTCAATTTTATATGTTTAATTTATAATTATTATTTTCCCCTGATGTATTAAAATTCTGCATAGCAAAATAAAAATTTATTTTATTTATTTCTATACATTGTTGTGACAGTCATGTAAGTTTTTTTCCGTTAAATTATCCTTTTTCATTATTTTATTCAGCAGAAATGTACGCGAAAGCTTTTACTTCCTTTATTCCAATACATTGTTTTAAGTATGACATCATTTTCAGCGTTAATATCGAAACATTTCGCATTTTATTAATTAGATAATATTGGCACTTATGTAAGTTTGCGGACCCCGGTGGCAGTAAGACAGAAGTGACAGGAAATGTTATATAATGAATATAATATGTGTGTAAAGTGTTTTATTAAAATACATATAATTTGTGTATGAAATTTGTAATAATGGATACCTACATATAAATATTTATGAGTGTGGAGTGAGTGTGTGTATTTGATTTTAAAATATGTAAGTAAGCATTTTATCTTAAAATTCGCGTGTGTGTGTGTGTATATATATACAGGGTGATTAAAATTAAAGTTACGCTTTCAAAACAGTATAAATTTAAAACTACCCATCAGAGCGATTTGGTATTTTATCAGAGCAATCGTGAGGCAATGAAATTTTATTTGGCAAAAGAAAAAAAAAGGTTCCAAAATGTGCCGTTAAATATCCGTGAAGTATTTGTTTCGTGAAGCTCCTCTTTTTCTCTTTTCACTATGACTTTTTCCGCTGTAAGCACGTACTCTTGTCTTTTTGCTAAAAACAATTGTAGTAAACCCTTGAAGTCTATTGTTTCCTGCTATTCCATTGTGTTTCTAACAACATTCCTGTGTTTAATGAGTCCATTTAGGCGTTTCCCCTGACATTACCCTGCCAGCGCCATCTATAGGAACATGTTGGAACTACTTTTTTCCTACCCCAAACAAAATTTCATTGCATCACGACTGCTCTGGTAAAATATCAAATCGCTCTGATGGGTAGTTTTAAAATAATAGCGTTTTGAAATCGTAGCTTAAATTATAATCACCCTGTATATCAAAATGTTTATAATGTTTATATGTCGTGTGTTTATACAATATCATGTATATTTCTGATTTACGTGAGTACTTTATTATTATTATCATCATCATCATAATTATTATTAATATTAAACTTACCTCATTGAACTCATCTCATTTATTAAACTTATCTACTGCAATTGAACAAAAAAAGGAAAAAAAAAAAGAAAAAACAAGATTTAATTTCCGTTGGTAATTTTTCCTTAGGGCTGTTAGTTAGCTCCCTTTCTCCCTTCCCATGTTATTCAATGGGATTTTTCCTGCTTCGTTTTATAAAAATATCTCATTCAAATATGAAGTTTTTTGAATTCTGTTTTTTGAATATTACTTTTTGGCCAGGTCGTCTTTTAGCTTAGTGAGCAATTTTTCGAAAAAATAAATTTAAATATTTCACTTAGAGATCCAAACTTAGAGTCCATAATTTACTTACTGAAATAAAATATTTAAATTATTTTTTTCGAAAAATTGCTCACTAAGCTAAAAGACGACCTGTTCAAAAACTAATATTCAAAAAACAGAATTCGAAAAACTTCATTTTTGAATGAGATATTTTTATAAAACAAAGCAACGAAAATTCCATTGGATAACATGGGAAGGGAGAAAGGGGGCTATCTGACTGATGTACAGCCTTAAAGCAAAATCTTCTACAAAAAATAATATTTATTTATAGAATAAACTAGACCAGACATTAAATACACGTTCTCCATCTCTTTTTTAAATTAATTTTAACGAAATGAATCAGATACTCAATCAAATTTTAAACAATAGTTTAATTAAATGTATTTAGACATAAATCTAATTTCAGCTACGTTAGATAAATTGGCGAGAAATTTAATCTGAATTGGAAGAAAATTTAATCTTTATTTATCTTTCAGAACAAATATTTAATTTCATTAACTATAAGGGAAACGTATAAAACTACTCAAACACATTAAATTAACGATTTTATGAACATTTTCATTATGTAAATGTTTTTAAATAAATGTAATGAACGTGAGCAAATACAAAATAAAATAAAATAATATGAAGGTTTATTTATTTTACCTGTCTTAAAATACTAATTATTAATTCAATTAAAGTATTTTTTTATTATTGTTTTTTTAGTATTGTTGAAATATGTTTTGTATCTATAGGAAAAAAAAAAACTGTAGGATAAATGAATAATAGTTAATGATGTATGTAATTTGGTAAAATATTAACCAGTATGGAAAAATAATATAGTAAAATTTTGTTCAAGTGGAACACAAATGAAAATAATAATAGTAAAGCCAAAGAAAAATAAAGCAAAATAAATTAATCAAGGAAATTGCTTTCCTTAAAAATAAATAAATAAATAAATAAAAATAAAAATAAATCAAACTTGCAATAATGAATTTAGTTATAAATGTTAAATAGTTTTATAAAAGTTGAATAGTTTCAGTTGAATAGTTGAAAAATGTTCTGGTCTAAATCGATTCTAGAGCTTACGGCTTGTCACACTGATACTCTAGTACTGAAATATGTCGAATAATTCCTGTTCGACATAATTTTGCTTAGCATAGACTTTATCTTCGTTTTCTTCATTTCATATACTGAAACAAACAGAAGCACAGCCCTCGAATACCACTAATTACATATTTGATCACGATATGTATTAAAAATTAGAGTCTTTTCACTTCAGTTTGATATTTATAAATTTGGAGTTGTAAATTGAATGAATTTATTCAGAGTGAATAATTATAAGATGAAAAAAACTTTTTATATAGTATGTTTTAAATTTTCTGATGAATCATAAAGTACAACTTTTTATAATTTTTTAGCGTTCACGTTTAATTAAATGTATTTATTTTTATGTCGAAAGAAAATGAACTCGTAATTTTTTTTTGGCAACAATTAAATTATAGCTAATATTTTAATGGCTATTTATAAGGTATTAGGAGGTTATTATTTTGATATTTTAATTAATTATAAGAAAACTAATCATAAATTCGAAAATCGGACATCGAAATATTGTGTTGTCACCGGGTTCTGAGCTACTGTGAAAGTTTCAAATGTCTAGCTAGTAGAGAAGTTAGTTAAAATTCGATTTCAAGATTTGTACCGGACAAACAAACAAACATACAAACAAACAAACAAGAATAGAAGTTAATAAAAACATGGTAAAAAAAAATAGGGAATTTGTTGGATAGATCACGGATAGAGCATCGATGCGTTCAATTCTAAGCGATAGATTCGATGCGTAGGTTCTAAGTTTGATTCCTGAACAGGGAAGATTTCACTCTAATAAATTATTCAAATATGAACTCCAATTCTCAACTGCATATTAATGAAGTTAAAACGACAAATTATAATAATAATAATAATAATAATAATAATTCTTAATAGAAATGTATTACTTTCATTGTTAGCATTATTTATTTATTTATTATTATTATTTTGTAATAGATAGATAGTTAAATAAATTTTTTCTTCACGAACATCGTTTTCAATATGATTATGATCATCAATTTTTAATACAATGCTAAGTGTATTTCTCATTTACATTCAGCCCAACAGCGGTTCTGTGCTCAAAGCTGGTAAGTGAGAAATACCGGGTTCGATCCCAAGATGCACTCATCGACCTAGCCGTTCGGAATTTTCCGTGGTTTTCTCTGAAACTCGCGTAAATGCAGACTACGAATCCTTAGAAAAACCCCCACGAAGGGCATTCCACGTATAAGCTTAGGACCCTTGCGTAACCAATCGGCCTTAAAAACCTACAACTAAACAACCTTTAGATTATTTCCATTGTTCAGTAGATAGTAGCTAATACTTCTAAATGATCCAGACTTTTTTTTTTTTACTTTCTGAGGCGAATACATGCTATTTATTGAAAGTATTGTAGTCATAAAAGATTCGACTATGAATTTTTTGGATATCTATATGTTTATGGTGTCTTGGATTCATTATTGATACTTTTATGAAGACATATCTATGTTTTGTGCATGTGCGTGAGAGAGAAACTTTTAAAAGTGTTCCTACGCGTAGGAACTTTTAACAGAGACAAATTCCTGCAGTTGACAATGCTGTAAACTTAACAGGTAGACTATAATAAGTAAAAAAAAGTTGAAAATTTCCCCAGATTTCTCCCCCAAAATTTCAAAAATTTTCTCAAATTTCCCCACAAACGTTCAGTCTCCAAAATAGTCCCCAGAAGCCCAAATAATCCCCAAAATAGAAAAAATCCCCAATCTGGCAACACTGGTGATAGGAAGAATACAGCAGCATTTCTGAATTCAGCGTATCAAAAAATCACAAACATCCAAAGCAGTGAAAAAAAAAAAAAATTATAATAATAATCTGGTGTGTTACTCACACGACTTTCTCTTACCCTGAAATTTAATACTATAAATACAGGTTGGAGATTAAGAGGTAAGATAACGAGTACTATTATGTAAACCTGTGTTTAACAATTCAAATTAGGCTTCGGAAGAGTTTTATATGATAATTAGTTCTTTGTGAGGGGGCTACTGCTCCCTCAACCCCCCGTTTCATTATGCACCTACATTTATATAGAATTTAATTCGGTTATTAAAAAATAATTCTGTTTTTAAAAAATAATTTATTAAAATTATTTAAACAAATTATCTTTTATGATAATGCAGACGATTTTCATATTAGAGTAGTAATATAACGCTAAATATCGAAAAAAAAAAAAGGTTGAATTTATTCTCAATATTACATTAATTTTTTTTTTCTTTTTTTTTGTTAAAAAAGGCGAGGCTCTTACATACGCAATTTTTTTTTCCCAGTTGACTATCTCTATTACAAAAGATATATATTCGTTTCATTTGCTTTAGTGCAGTCTATAGATGTTAAACTCTACTTACCTGCAATTTCCCCCATAGACGTAATGTATTTGAATACTTTTGAGTGTCCCTGTACACGAACCATTTGCTTCATCTGAACGAAAAGCATACTGTAGCGCAAAATTTTGCGTAAATGTGTTTTATGAGGATTATTTTCACCCTAAACAGGTTTGGTTAGTTACTAAATTTGATTTATGATACATAGTAGCATGAATGAAAATCTCATCTCCATTAGACTTTAAAACTTTCATATGTTATTCAAAACTAAAGGTTTTGAATGCATTGAGCATGGCAGAACAGGGCAATATTTTGCATAAACTTGGATTATAGAGATTACTAGATGGAAAATGGTGGAGAATTGCATTAAAACTAAAATACTATAAAGCAGTATTTTATTTTTAACCAACATTAAAAGCAGGAGGATCCGAATTCAAACCGAATGTTTTCTTTTTCTTGTTTTTTTTTTTTTTTTTTTTGTTAAATCATAATTTTTTAACACATGTTCCTATTTTGATATTGTTTTTTACCTCTTTTAAAAAAAGGTCCTGACCTGATAAAGGCCTTATTATGATATCATTAAGACCTAAACAAATAAAAGTTTCCCTCTAAAGCCTGTTCCCATTCTTTTAAATGCTGAACGATAGTAGTTATATACAGCCGGTAACAAAAGTGTCCGAACACTAGCAAAAATTCCTATGTAAAAAAAGTACACTTCATAAGGTTTTGTTAAATAAATCCTTGTTGAATCCTGTTCTTAGTCAGTGTAAGAACACGATTCGATAAGGATTTATTTAACAAAACCGTATAAAGTGTACTTTTTTTACATAGGAAATTTTTCTAGTGTTCGGACACTTTTGTTACCGACTGTACATAAAACTGGTGGCTAAGGTATAATAAAGGGACAATTGCGTTAGAAGATGCAATCCCTTACAGCATGACCTGGTGAAAAATCGCAGAGTTAGCGTTCCTATATCGAAAAAGAACAAGATAAGGAAAAAAAGTGAATTACAAAGTTGTAGAGCATCAAATATTTAGCACGAAAAGACACTTTATAGACATGAATGCTGTAAACAGAACGGTTAAAACGTTCATTTTTTTTGTTCCCAATGTCCTACATTGTGGCATGCATAAGCGTTCTTAGAAAGAAAATGCCAACTATATATCAGGAAATACCTTTGCATTCGAAACTAAAACTTCTGTCCGTCAGCTGCAATGCACAGTTGTACCCTTGTTGGAAATTTACGACGAAAGAGGTTTAGAATGACGAAACTTCAGAACTAAGACAGGTACAGATACAGATAATTTTGTCAGATTTTGGAGAAAATTGGGAAACCGGAACTGGGGCCTTTGAATATTGCAAAAGAACCGCAAGTCTATATCAAAATCCGTTCTATCTATTTTCTTCAAACATTCTCCTTATTACTACCCTTTTAGTTGTCCTTTAATACGCATTAGTTGGTCAGTTCAGAAAATTTGATCGACGCCTTGTTTATGCAGATGAATTTTAGGTTCTCATAAGTGCGTTCCTTTAAAATCGGCTCTAGAAGTTTCTTCAAACTAGCCATATTAAATCCCTTTTAGATAACCTTTCGTATGTAACTTATGGTTTTCGGTGAACATATGAATTTGCCCCAAGTTCTGGCGAAAATCGGAAATGGGGTCGAAAGTCAGCATCTCAAAAACGGCTCTAACGATCTTTTTTTTTTTTTTTTTTCAAAACTGCTACATAAACCCCATTTAAGATATCCTTTAGCATGTATTGCTTGTTACTACAGGAAAATTGACAGGCGTTCTGATTAAGTAGGTGAGTTTTAGACTGCAAAAATGGGTGTTTCAACAAACGATTCTACTGATTTTTTTTTTTTTTTTTTTTAACTCTGTGTAAACTCTGTTTTATGTGTCTAAACGACGTATGTATCAGTTTTCTCTTTCAAAAAAATTGTCATGTGTCTGATTTGTTAAATTAGTTTTGTGTCTTCTGATCACATTAGCTCTATAAAGAGTGCATTTTATGTTTATTAGTAGCATGGCTCCCTGCGATTTAATTCCATTGAATGGCAGGGAGCCATGTTGGTAGGTTATATAAGTCGTTTGCTTTTTACACACACCAGATTTTTTAAAAGAATGTTGTAAGTGTTCAAATACACACACAAATACAGTGTCTGTTATCTCAAACTTTAAACTATAATATTTATTCATTTATTCATTTTTTAATAGAAATGCGGTGGGATAAGTAAAACTGAAATACAATACAATAAAATGCATGGTGGTAAATAAATGTTGATGTGAAATAATGTGATGTGTGTGTCACACCAGATTATTAAATTCTGATCCTAAAAGAGGACGTGTTTTAAGTTTGAAGTAGTTGGTGTTTGTTTGCGCGCATGTGTCTGTCTGCTTATGGCACTGTAACTCCCAAACGAACAGACCAAATTTTTTTGTGGTTTATTATTATTAGCATTATTATTAGAAAGTAAATTAATTCAGGATAGTTTTAAGCTTTAATAAAAATATGTTTGGTAGGTTTCTTATTTTTTTAATTACTTAAAATGTGAATTTGTTTTCCGAACACATTGCAATAATATTTTATAAAAAAAATTGTGAACTGCTAATCTTCCAATTAATAATTTAATGTTAAGCCATGCATTTTTTTTTTTTTTTTTTTTTTTTAATTATTAAAGTATAAAAACCCTCATTTAAGAACTTTCGATTTTTAAACAGATTTTAATAAAAATTAAAAATTGGCTATGAATAGCGATTATGAGTTTACAGTTATGAAATCACTAAATTCAGTTGAAAATTAGAAATTAATTTAAATTGACTAAAATGCAAATAAATTAGATCCTCTTGCATTCATATTTTAAATTTTCGTAGTCCAGAAGTTTCTAAATTCACAGAGGTGCCAAGATATGATGGATTGTCCGTAATCTTAATACCGGAAGTTTTTTTATTGTATACTTTTATAATAACTATCTGCGATTAAATAGGGCAAGTTTTTCTTTTTTTTCTTTTTTCTTTTTCTTTTTATTTTATTTTTAGTGGTATAAATTGATTTTTCGTTAGTAATAGCTTGGCACCTCTGAATTCGGTTGAACATTAAGATATTTTAAAGAAAATTAATATTTTCAAAACTGGTGCACACTCAATAATTAAACTTTAAAACTTCTTCACACATCATAAAATTCAAGACAGCACAATCGGTTTTGAAAGGACGTGGCCTTTTTTCATCAGGTGCAAAAAACACGTGCTACTGCCTAGGAGGCAAAAGCAAGAGTCTTGCGGTTGTGCTATCTTTAATTTTTTGGTGTGTGAAGAAGTTTTAAAGTTTAAATAATTAATATTTGATTAAATTCGAGGTCAACCCTGTATTGACATATTAAAATTTACAAGCTAACGTTCTTCAATCTAAAAATTTTAAATTGTATAGACAAACAATGCTAATTAAATTGAAGGTCGGAGATTTTTATAAAGCTATTCTAATAGTGGACATAATTTAAATATTTAATGAATTTCTAGGGCGCCTTTTCTATACTATAAGTAATTCATTTATGTATGCTGTGTAATTGCATGTAAATTTACACTTCATAAATATTTTTGCATGTTAGAAAAATACATAACATGCACTAAGTAATGCTAGATCTGATTTTTTTTTTTTTTTTTTTTTTTTTAGTACGGAGGACTATTAGTCTGAATCTACGGATAAAACGTTGTCGCCAGTATTACGATGGTTGGACATTTATCGAAATAGATGCTATAATAATAAAAAAATAATAATAATAAATAAATAAAAAATAAAACGAATAGTCCTCTGTACTAAACTAAATTCTACTTTTGCCAGAATTTCATCTTTTTTTTTTTTTTTTTTTTTTTTTTTTTTTTTTTTTGTTGTTTCTATACATCTTTGTGCAATTCATTTATCACCATAGAAACTGCAATAGAAACTTAACGCATTTGTCTTGGAACGTATACACATCTGTGTTACTATGGGAGTATGTTTGCAGTCACTTTGAAACCCGCCCCACCAGTAGCCGAAAGGTTTTGTTCTCGAAGCTGATAGGTGGGAGGTGCCATGCTAGAACCCAGGTCGCACTCGTAGACCCAAGCGTTCGGAATTTTCTTCGGTTTCCGAAACGCGTGAATACTGTCAATGGCCACTTAGAAATACTTATACGGAAAGAATTGCCCTCTGGCATAGGTTCTACACTTAGCCAATTGACCTTAACTCTTATACCTGTACCAACACACTTTAAAACCTGACCTGATGTTGACGTATGATGTAGGTTAAGACCGATTGACTGCACTCTGTCCTTAGCCCTGGGTGGAACGACCCCGTTAGTAAATTTTTAAGGCGGTCCTAAATTCATCTACGCTAGTTTTGAAGAGAACCATGAACAACTGTAAACAGATAGATTGACGAGCATGACCTGGAATCGGACGCATCACTTCCCATCAATCAACACAGAGCCAAACTCTCTGGTCACTTGAAAACTGCACTGAATTAACTTTTAAAGTATCTTTATGCTAAGACATTTACCAAAAGATGGCAGCACTAAAACTGTTAGTTTATTTATTTATTATTATTATTTTATATTAATGTTAATTTATTTTTATTCGGTGAACTTTATGATTTTTATTTTAGAACAGAAAACTATTTTGTATAGTGATTTCAATAAATAATGAAGTTAATGCTTATAAAATAGGGAAAATAAAAATGTTTGTTTTAATATTTTGCATTCAAAGTTCGAAAATAAAAATCAAGGCTTCCTGTATAATATCGGAAGCCTTGATAAAAGTGGTAGGTTTTGTGGCAGGAAATATATAAGTAAATTTATGATAATATTTATGGAGCCTTTTTACAATCCCATTAAATTTAAATTAAATTTTTCCATGAATATTTAGTGTCTATAAATGGTAGAACAGTATATATATAAAAGGTGAAAATCAGAGGAAAATAATAAAATAGAAGATGAATATTCATATATAAAGGTTTATAAGATAATTTTATTGAAATTGGTAACTTTTCTAAGTAAAGATAAGTTAGAAAAAAATGTATTTCATTTTTAAAAATGGCTTGCGGTTGCAATGTGGAATACCTTGTATAATATGTGAGTTGATATGCTAGTTATGTTTTGTTTAATTAGTTTTATATTATTAAAACCAGTAAAAACTACAACGTCAGAAACACTTAAGGCTACCGAAACAGCTGTATGGCTCCTAACCGGATGTGGAATCAACTTATGGAATCTATAAAAGACCACAACTCTAAGAGATCCGGCACAGATGAAGATCGTTTGAAAAGGTCTGGGCACCCAGATGAAAATATTAACAACATAACATGAGGTACATTTAAAGGTTTTTATATTTAATTAATTAGCTGTATGCTTCCCAAATATATTTCTTTTGCGTTTCTGACGTTGTAGTTTTCACTGGTCTTAATAATCCAACGCCAAGTATTCTTTTAGTATTTTAATATTAGTTTTATATTATTTTATCTAACATTATTATAAAAAAATTTTATTTAAAATAATTATTAATAATTCATTTTTTTTTTTTTTTAAGAAAATAGTTTAAAATGAAATAAATAACTCAATTTGGTAATTTTTTAAAAATCCGTTTAAAATATTATAATTTATCAATATCATAGTAGATGGCAGCACTAAAACTCTTTAAAAATCGTTGAAATAGAATTATAAGAAATTGTGCGGCCTAGGAGTTTTAATATATTGAACCTTCTTGGACAAGTCGTACTATTTCTTTCAATCTGGGATATTGCTTCCTCGCCGTTTGTAGTATTACATCTTGAGTTTTGTTTTACATTTCTTTTTATGTCGAAAAAATAAAAATAAATAAATATTTCAAGAAATGTGAATATTTTTACAAAGTACTTTTTCTCTACGCATGAAAAAAATTTAACGAAATTTCATTTGCATAACTTACACTGCTCTTAAATATCTTCTGAGGGGCTACAGAGTTAGGGAATTGTAAAACATGAACATTTGCGAGAAAGGGAATTTTTTTTTTTTTTTTTTTTTTTGGGGGGGGGGGGGTATTTGCCATTGAAGTTATGCATTACATATATATTTTTTTATTATTTGTTATTAACGTTATTTATTAAACTTTATGTTTTTTTTTTTTTTTTTTTTTTTTTAGATGTTAAATTAATTATTTTTTCTTTAAATCAAATTCATGGTCATAAAATTATCGAACAGGGAAAGAAATTGAGGGAGGGAGGGAGGGGGTGGCATTTCTAGATAAGGTGGGTGACTGGGCAAAATTGGAGTCATATTCGGATTCAGGAGGTCATTTTACATAAGAATCAGCAAAAATGGTATCAGACCTCGTTTTTTTTTTGCAGAGCAGCGTTATTAATCAAATGTATACTTATATAAAACACCAATAAAAATATCGTATAATTCAAAAACATTTTATCTATGTTTATGCTTACAATAACGCAGTAAAAAATTATTGCCGAAACGTCGGTGGATGGCTCTATGTGGAGACTCAAAAGGATTTGGGGTTTTCTCTGTTTATCAGTGTGTCTGTGTGTCTGTCTGCCTCGCGGTAGCAACCGCAAAAATCACCCTATTGACTTGCAAATTGGAACACAAGTTCATGAGCAACATGGAATAAGTGTATTGTTTTCGGTGTATATTCTATTTTTGGTTCGTGTACAGGGACACACCAAAGTATTCCTTTTCATTATGAAGAGAATTTTTCTGTAACGCGATAGCGACCTCATAAATCCCCCGTTCTGAGTGCAAATTGGTACATATGTTCATGCGCCATACAGAAATAGCTGTATTGTTTTTGGCGTGTATTTATTTATGGTGTATGTACATTTCACAGACAAAAGTATTTCTTATCATTACGGCCTATGAACAAAATTTCGTTTAAACGTATTTAAACATAGTTAACACTGCATTCAACAAAATTAAATTAACACATATTATTGAGATGCTTTAAAAGCATGTTTTTTGCAGAAAAATGTGCACTTAGAGTTAACAATTAATATAAAGGACTTTACTAAAACGTTCTGACAATGTCACGTGATTATCCACATTATGTTAAATTTCAAACAACTATTTATGAGCTACATAGAGTAAGTTATGTAGTTTTTGCTGGTATATGTAATGTTTATGGCTTATTCACGGGGGCACACAAAAGAATTTCGTGACATTAGAGTCTGTGAATAGATTTTTATTTAAGTGCATTTTAATGCTTTTATGCTGTATTCAGCATACTGGAATTAAAATGCCTTATTAAGGTGCTTAAAAGAATATCACTTTCTCTTACCCATATGGTAGAAAAAGTATTGTTTTTTGGGTCACATTTTCGAAATTGGGGTTTTGTTATATTTTCACGTTCTGAGGTCTCCTGAATTCAAAAAACTTGTTTTTAGCGATTGGTCTGTGTGTCTGTGTGTATGCCTGTCTGTTATCAGCATATCTCAAGAATAAATTATATCAGAAAGTCTAAACTTGTTGTTCTAAATGTGTATCATATAGGGATGCTAAACTAAGCTTTTCGTTGAGATCAAGTAAATGGTTCGTGTACAGGGACATCCAAGAGTATTCAAATACATTGTGTCTATGGGGAAATATATGGTAAATACAATGTAACACCTAGAGGCTGGCTTAAACGAAACGAAATAAAAGAAATTTATTATATGCATAAAAAGCATGTTTTGTGCAGATTGTGATATGGAAATCAATCACCATTCGTTTACAGAGCTACCCAAATATTTGGATATATTAAGGGCTATACTGGAAATTGCTAGAATTGTTATTCCATGTGTGTTAGTGTTTTTCAAGTAAGACTAAATTTAAGTACAAATACAAATTCAGTATTTAGAAGTTTGTGTTAGGTTGCCACTTAAAAATTTGATCAAGATTAGAAAGTTTGAATCCAAATTAATAACAGCTTTTTTTTTTATTATTTTTTTTATAATTGTGTGCATCATAATTGAACGGGGGTTTGAGAGGTACGGTACCCCCCCCCCCCCTCACACAGAATTACGTGTCAAATAAAATTGTTCCTACACTGTAAGAAAATTCAGAAACGTTACTCTTATACATCGGATACGTTACTGGTTTTCATAAGTTTCGGGTATACACTGTAAAAAAATAACTATTACCAGCTGCAAGAAACTATCTGTGATTGGAGAAAATAATTGTTTTCTCCACTTTCACAGGGGTTTCTTGCAGCTGGTAATAGTTATTTTTTTACAGTGTACAATGTAAAAAAATAACAGTTATCTGCTGCACGAAACTCTTTGTGATTGGAGAAAATAAGTTCAAACAATTCATTTTGCAGCAGATAACTGTTATTTTTTTTACATTGTAGGTTCTTAAGAATGACAGGTTTTCGTCCATGAAACGTTCCTGATTTCAGGAATGCAGTATGATTTTGAATGTGTGTATGTTTGATGGTTACTGATATTTTCAAGCAACATTACTGATAAATATTGGGCACATTAGCTACCCAAAATTTTCCAGGAAAGTGCCGGAATTTTTTTTAACAGTGTAAACTTATTTTAAATTATTTTAAAAGTACATTAAACTGCGTTATCTTATGCTATTCATTTTAAGGCTTGTAATTTATATTGAAACTATTTACACTGAGGATAAGAGAAAATCATGTGAGTGACACACCACATTATTTTCTCTAGGAAAAAGGTATATATACACTAAATAAATTAGTTACAGGACCACACAAAAGAATCCCGATGAAATTATGTAATCATCCAAATGCTGTCAAATTTTATTCAAATAATAATGAGTTCCAATGATTTAGTTGTATACTTTTTATTGGTGCATATATCAACTGTGGCTCGTGTACATGAACAAACAAAAGAATTTTGTACCATTACGAGCTATAGACGGTATTTCTTATAAGTGCATTTTAACATGGTTACACTCCATTAAATGTAACGGAATAAACGGATGCTATTAAGATGTTTAAAAGCATGGTTTCTGTGGAAAATTGTAAGCATCAATTGGTAATTTCAAAAATTGGTAATTAGTTTACAGGGCTGCTCAAAATGACTTCGATGAGTTCTGCAAATATTTGACATTAAAATTGGTACATGTATTTATGAATTACAAGGAATTAGTACAAGGTTATGAGTTATAACTAAGTATACGTTTACACACACACATATACTTAGATAGATATAGACAAACGGATACAAGACGCCCCCCCCCCTTCCTCACAAAAACGTATCTGGTTACGTAGCGATTATTCACATATATGTATGTTTGCGCATATCTGAATAATTATTTTAAATAATATGTAATAAATAAAAATGATCTGCCCAGTAATGATTGGTCAATTTGGACGTTGAGTCTCTTGATCAACAGATCCACTAGTTTGATAAAAGGCTCAGTATTAAATATTTTTATATTCTGATTGAAGTATAATTTGTCTAATAAAAGTATATCATGATTTCTAAAAATGGCTTTGCATTGGGTTCAATAGCCTGCATGTTATATAAAAAAGGCAATTATTTTTGTAAGAAACCTTTATATTTCCATGAATGTATGTGCTAGTCTCATATTTGTGAATACAACTAATTAGAAGAAATCTCATAAATACGTGCTACAGCCTGAAAGCATTCTAAGCATTGGTTTTACAGAATGATTAGTAATCGCGAATATTCTGTTTTTTAACTGGTTTCTTCTTTGTTTTCTAGATAAACCTTTCGCTGAAATATATGAGATAGAACATGTGTTTTGCATCCCCGAAGTACTTTTTGAAATATTTGACAAATCATCTCAAATTGAAAGTGATCAGTCGTTTTGGATACGTGGTGGATAATTGAAGTTTAAGGATTTTATCTATTTATTTATTTATTATAGTCTAATAATTCTTTTTTTTTTTTTCTTATTGATGTCATTTAGTCCTAGATTTACATATTCGAAATTTATGGTGTATTATTTCCTTCTATATTCTTAAGAAAGTATCGAATTCATTAATTTTTTTTATCTTTGGTTTTCTATTGATTTACGCGTTTTAAGATGTCCTGAACCTGATTTGAACATATTTAGAAAATTTCTGTCTGTCTGGGTTTTACCAAAATGTTACGGGTGTCTTAAAAAACAATAGACAGATTTCTACAAAACTTTATTTAGTTGGATTTTAACATAAATTTGTTCTCGTTAGGTTTTGGCATTTTTCGCTTATTATGCTGCCGTTTTCCCATTTACAGACAGGCTTGCATATCAACTTCTATTCTGCAGAAGTAAAATAAACTTGATATACAAGATTTATATCGATTAAAACTATGCTGATTAATTTGAGTGCATATCAGCCTACAGGTGGTGTTTCCTTGTCGTGGTCTTCTCCATTCGTTTCAAATCTATGTCTTAGATTTAATGATGAATAAATGCAACATTTACGAGACATTATTTGAGTAAACTTTAAAAAATCTGTATTGATTCTAGTCAGTAAAAACTCAGTGGCGTTGAAAAAAGAGGGGGGGGGGGGACAAAATGTCCCTCTATCCGTAATTTTTTTTATTCTTTCTTTCTTTCTTTCTTTTTATTTTATTTTATTACCTCAAACAGAAAAACTAAATTTTTGTAATGTACAGGGTGATTACAATTAAAGTTACGATTTCAAATGGTGATTTCAAATTATGATTTTAAAACTACCCATCTGAGCGATTTGATATTTTACCAAAGCAATCGTGAGGCAATAAAATTTTCTTTGGCAAAAGAAAAAAAAAAAAAAAAAAAAAAAAAACTTCCAAAATGTGCCGTTAATTATCCGTAAATTATTTGTTTTATGAAGCTCCTCTTTTTCTCTTAACTATGACTGTTTCCGCTGTAAACACGTATTCTTGTCTTTTTGCTAAAAAAATTGTAGTAAACCCTTGAAGTGTATTGTTTCCTGCTATTCCATTGTGTAGCTAACAGCATTCCTGTGTTTAATGAGTCCATTTAGGCGCTCCCTCTGACATTACACTGACAGAGCCATCTATAGGAACACGTTGGAACTACTTTTTTCCTCCCCCGAACAAAATTTCATTGCCTCACGATTGCTCTGGTAAAATATCAAATCGCTCTGATGGGTAGTTTTAAATTATAGCGTTTTGAAATCGTAACTTTAATTATAATCACCCTGCAAACTTCTGTTTATACTAAAATTTTATTTTATTTTTCGTTTGTCAGTACAATAGATTTTGTATAATCCTGCCACTATTCGTCTGGGAAAAAAAAGTGACATTACATAAGTTGAAGAATTACGATACGCTGTCAGGCATTAACATGCGATACCAGCTAGGTATATCAGTGATCTTCTTACGAGGATTCTATTTATGAAACTGGTACGCAGGCAGTGCTGGTTTCGAACCCCGATCACTCTTGCCGACCTAGCTGTTCTGAGTTTTTCGCGACTTTCTCCAAGATTCACGTAAATGAATAGAATGCTTCAGATGATTATAGTCCAATTCGTTTTAAGAAAAAGTTATTTGTGAATTCGGTTTTATCTCTCTGTCTTTGCTCTGATTTCTGTAAATGATTTTAGAGTGTCTTGAAACTAATATATTGTTTTCAAGTTCCCTATTGACTCTTTAGGGGACAAGGTAAATCATCAAAACTAAATGCAAAACTGGTGTACAATAGATATAAAGACAATAAGACTTCTTCACACACCATAAATTTTAATCCAGCACAACCGGTTTCGAAAGGACGTAGCCTTCCTTCATCAGGTGCAAAAAAACACGTGCTACTGCCTTGGAGGCAAAAGCAAGACTGAAAGCAGGGCAAATCCAGAGGGGGAGGAGCAACACAAACAACCAATAGGAAGCATCATGCAGGACCAATCAGAGAGGAGCACACATGCACACACAAAAAACAAAAGGAGGGAGGGAAGGAATAAACATTTTTTTTTTTTTTTTTTTTTTAAATTTATTTATTTTTTCTTAATGATTTATTTATAATTCATTTTTATTATTTATTTATTTATTATTCATTTATTTTTTAAATTAATATTATACTAATAAGTAAATTTAATAAAATTAATTTATTTATTATTATTATTATTTATTTATTTTATTTATTTAGAATTATTATGTTATAAAGGAATACAGAAATATACAGAAAAAGGAAACAGAAACCTTTTTCTGTTTCTAACCCTCCCCATGCTCTCTCTAATCATCCGGCTAAACAAAAAATTGGCACCTTTTACACTTACGTGTATCGTGCCCTTAAAATTTGTTCTGATACTTCTTCTCTTAAAGAAGAACTCAATTATTTAAAGTCCGTTGCTATTAAAAGAGGTTTCAGACCCTCTATAATTGATAAAGCTATCAAAAAGTTCAGTAGGCCAACTTATAATTCTACTCTTTCCATTGATGATAAAATTAAACCTGATAATTTTGTTGTCTTGCCTTTTTATCCCCCCTTATGTTTTAAGTTAGCCAAAGTTTTGAAGCGTTTCAATTTTCACGTTATTTTTAAACCTGTCAATAAATTCCAATTCCCTTCAACTAAATCCCCTGTTCCCGAGCTTCATAAGTGGGGTATCTATAATGTCCCTTGTAATAATTGTGATTTATCTTATATTGGTCAAACAAAAAGAAATCTTGAAGTCCGTTTACGTGAACATTCTCGGTATGTTGTTAATCAAGAAATTTCTAAATCTTCTATTGCGAAGCACAGTTGGGAATTTGATCATAGTTTTAATTTTAAGAGTGCCAAAATTATCTTTCATGCCAAACGCATTTCTGAACTGGATTTTTTGGAAAATTTAGCTATTTATCTTAATCGTGATAAAATTGTCAATGAAAAATGTGATTCCACTTTGCTGTCTACAGCCTGGAAAAATTTGTTTAATTCAATTAAATAATTTCCTCCATTAGGTTTATAACATAATAATTCTAAATAAATAAAATAAATAAATAATAATAATAATAAATTAATTAATTTTATTAAATTTACTTATTAGTATAATATTAATTTAAAAAATAAATGAATAATAAATAAATAAATAATAAAAATGAATTATAAATAAATCATTAAGAAAAAATAAATAAAATAAAAAAAAAAAAAAAAAATGTTTATTCCTTCCCTCCCTCCTTTTGTTTTTTGTGTGTGCATGTGTGCTCCTCTCTGATTGGTCCTGCATGATGCTTCCTATTGGTTGTTTGTGTTGCTCCTCCCCCTCTGGATTTGCCCTGCTTTCAGTCTTGCTTTTGCCTCCAAGGCAGTAGCACGTGTTTTTTTGCACCTGATGAAGGAAGGCTACGTCCTTTCGAAACCGGTTGTGCTGGATTAAAATTTATGGTGTGTGAAGAAGTCTTATTGTCTTTATAAGGTAAATCATACCTGCCAACATGTTAATTAATATTCCTTAATAATGTTAGTACCCACCTTTTACCACACCACTTTATTTTTAGAGTAATGGGGAAGTTGCACACGGAAGGAAAAACAATTTTTTTAAATTGTAATCGATAAAATCAATCTTGGGAATCCGAAAAATCCAATTAAAATCTTAAAATTATTTCAAATTAACTTTTAATTAACGTTTTAAAATCGCTGAAAACCAAAACAAAACCACGTGATCCGAAAACGCTCCGTGAGGGGATTGACGTCACAGTACACGAAGTGTGAATGTTTACACTCTTTTACCGCTTGCTTTTCTTTTTGTTCGCTCTATTCTAATCTGTATTTTATAGTTTATTCTTAAAATTTTTACCTTTTGTAAGAAATAACTTAAACCTTCCATAACTGTACTATATCTTATATATATATATATTTCTATTTTTATTTGTATAATGTCGATTTTGGATTTGTAAAAGAGCAATCGGATAATGTTCCGAAAATAGATGCTCTTTCCATATTTTCATTTTTGAGAAGAAACCTCGATTTTATTAGCGCATAAATATAAGAGTAGCTAAGGCTAAACGATCTAGATTTGTTCTGTATTCATATTTTGAAAATTATAAACGTCTTCATAATAGAATTTTAGCATTGCTTTAATATATTAGTAGTATTTTTTTACATTTCTCTAATTTTTTAGATGCTTGTATGTGAGAATATTTCTTTTTTCATAATGTATGCTTAAAGATTTAATTATAATTAAAATATTCATTAAAATTTCATAGTACATAAAAATATATTTTACTGATTATTTATTTTTTTATTATTATTATTTTTTAACCAGAATTTTTTAATTATGTTATTTTATAAATTATATATGATTATTTTATAGAGCAGTCATTAATTATGTATTTAATACTTCATGTTTTTGCAACGAAAAAAAAAAAAATGTTATTTTCAAATTGCATTATTTATTTATTATTTTTATTTTATTTTATTAAAAAAAAAATTACTTTTTATAATTTTTTAAGTAATTTATATATATATATATATTTCAATTTTATCCATTTATTTTTCCATTTAATTTTCTTAAATTTATTTGAATTATATTGTTCTAAGTTGTTTACATTAGCAACGGCTATTACACAACTATTTATTTAGTTAATTAATTCATTTAAAAATATATATATATATAATTAAATGTTTTTATCGGGAAAATGTTAATATCGCATAAAGGATTAGTCTTATTAAAATTTAAATTTAATAAAAACTTATTTATTATTTATTTAATGCCTTTGAAAGGAAAATCTTTTGTTATTTATTTATTTATTGTACTAATCGAAAGGAAGTGGTAATATTAATATAGCAGAAAAAGTGATTGCAATAAAGTACATGGTGCCAAAATTAAAGTATATTTAAAAGATGCTGAGATACAGCTATCCTTAAAATCTTAGTTTTTGAATAATAGCAGCTTTCGCCTCCTGATATGTACACAAATTGAAGTGCCCACGAAAGACTTTGCTGCGGGCAATAAGAACCCAGATCCAAAAAAGCAGGGTACACTGGATGGAAAGAAGTTGCCGCAGGCTGCGAATAACCAAAACGATGTTAAGAACGATTTCAATGAATTAATTTTTTAATTATCTATTTATTTATTTTTTGTTTATAGAATGATATAAAAGAAATAAAAGTTTTTTTTTTTTTTTTTTTTTTTTTTTTTTTTTTAATTTATTAAATTTAGCGACCAGCGAAGCAGGCGAAGACCGTCAGTTATAGTATATGCAAGGGTTGTTCCAGGTTTACTTATATATTACTGATATATTCTAAACACATTTGGATTTTACATTAAGGCTTCATTGATAAATGAATTTAATATATATATATATATATATATATACACTGGTGGACAATTGCTATGGACGGATGACAATAGCTGAGTTATTGTCATCCGTCCTTAGCAATAGTCCACCAGTGTATATATTGCGTTTGATTGCTGAAATTTACTGCAAATTTTTAATTAATTATTTAATACCATTCATATTTATAACTAGATCATGTATAACTTATAAGGTATTATTACATTTAACATATATTTCATGTGTTTATTTTATTTTAAAGTACTTTATATCTTTCCTATTGCTAAATGTTGTTATTATTATTATTTTCTATTTCTATTAATCTTTTCTTTCTATTTTTAAATTTTTCCAAATAAAAAAGTAATTACATTATAAAAATAACTAAACGCGTTTCTATATATATATACATATATAAATAATATTAATATTTTTGTACGGAGACCTTTTAATTTTATTTATTTATTTAGAATGATAAGCGCATGTAATTTTCCTTAAATACTTTTCAATTTCTCAAACTGCATCACTATAATGTTTTTAATTATTCACAATCTTCAGCTGCTATTTTAATAGAAATATTGTTAAGTTATAATATTGAAATGTATTTAAAAAGTTATATATATATACAGATATACTGGCATCTCATAATTATAAAAGTAATCTAATTTAGGTTAATTTAGCATAAACTATTCTAGATTATTTAAGCAATGAAAATATGCATATTATTCAGTTAAATATTATTACTCAATCCCAATATTTTATTTCTGTACTCAGTCTATAATAATAATAAAATAATAATAAATCTATAAAACATAATAAAATGAAACAAAACAAGTATTTAAAAGATACATCTTTGGCATAGCATACTAAAAACATTCTTTAAGAAAATTCTGTTGATCAACTATTATTTCGATTATAGTTTAATTTGGATTAATAACAGCAGGCGAGTACAAAAAAATATCATTGAAACTTGGTGTCATTTATAGAATGAAGTGATGTTTAATGAGTTCAAATAGTTTTAATATATATATATATTTTTTTTTTTAAGAAAGAATACAAAATTTCGCTGAATGCACGATTTTTCTTTACAATACAAGAGGGAGAAATTCAGCCGGCAGTTCATTTCATGGATAGTGACGTCACGATAGGTTTTATCACGTGACGCAGCGTTTTCCCGCCAACATGAGAACTACGTCTTTTAAAGTTAATTTATTAAAGCATCCGGTTTTCAAATATGCATAAAAATGGTATCAAAATGTTTGTATTTTCATGCTCTATCATTTACAAGTCAAAATGAAAAATGTGCAATTTCCCCATTCTCACCAAATGTAATTACGATTAAATAAGAAGAAAAGTACCTAAAAAAAAAAAGACTGTTGTGAAAAAAAGGCGGGTACTAACATTACTACGGAATATTAATTAGCATGTTGCCAAATGTGGGTAAACATACTGATTTTATTTTGACAGTCAGAAGAATTTACGAACGAGTTTTGATGAAAAGAAATAAATAGATGCTTTCGCTAAATTAATTAGAAGAGTAAAATTTTGTTAAAAATTTCCGGGAGGAATTTTTTAAATTGGGAATTAAAATTGGGTTTGATATAATGTATCTCACCGATCATCAAACGTAAAAGAGGTTAAAAACTGCTTAAATGCTTTGCGTACATGGACTCACAAAGGAGTTCGGATCAAATACATAAAGGCCTATGAGAAATATATCTTCAAAGCCTAATTTAACAGCTTTATACTACACAAAACTTAACGAAATTAATATGCATTATTAAAATAAAAATCATTTTTCTAACTGAATATTGTATAATCAGCATTAGGTAAATTTATGAGGGACTAGACATCAAACAACTTCTTTGTCCAATTTTAAATAATAAATATTAATTTATTTTATTGAATTTTGGTGTGCCAATATATGAATGTGTATGTCTGATTTATAATTATTTAATTTTTTTTTCTTAAAATAATAAAATTTTATCTTTAGGAAAAATAATTTAGGGGAGAGTGGGGTACAATGGACCAATTTTGGAAATTTTAGGTGTTTACTCACAAAGTAATAATTTCTCGCTATTGAAAATATGTGTGCATATTACCTATGTATTGGGTCTTGTGTTGCACTCAATCAAAAAATTATGTTTACTTCTTTCAATATAAATGTTTGAATAAAAACTGAAAAAAAAATGGACCATTATACCCCGACCTCAGGGTACAATGGTCCATGACATGGGGTACTATGGACCACAGGTCAAATTTAAAAAGCATACTAATGTAGTATGTTTTTTAATAGTATAAAATGTAGAATATATTATATATATTTTTTTATTTATGTCTTCTATTCATGCAAATAATGTAAATTAATGAACATTAAAATTAGAAAATGATACATCAGACGATTTTTGTGTCACTAAAAATCTGCTGTTTTGTTGTGAAGTTGTAGGGTCTGGAAAACTCATCATTACAGTAGCTTGAAAATTTACAAGAGATATAGCAACACTCTCAGGAAAAAATATAGAGATTTTGATTAAGTTTTCGTTGCATAAATCTCACAATCTCACTTTCGTTGCATAAATCTCACAACTTTAGAAATTTTAGTGAATCTAGCCTCCCCACCCCCTCTTTTTTTTCTTTTTTTTTCTTTTTACAGGGACACACATAAAAACTCTTTATCATTATTTCTTATGGACTCAAAATATTTAAAGTGCGATAACATCTAAACGCCTTATTCGAACGAACTGAAAATTTATATACCTATTACATAGATCAAATTAAACATATTGCATACATTTTTGAGAATTTAGCAATTGTTTTTTTTTTTTTTTTTTTTTTTTTTTTTTGTAAGGGACACAACTTATGGGCTCAAATTATTTAAAGTGCGATAGTATGTCCGATCCGACTGAACTAAAAATTTAGTGAATCTAGGTCACATTCGTACAATTTTACAAATTTAGGTGAATGTAACACTCATAGATTTTTACAAGGACACAAAGAAAAATTCTTATCATTATGATCTACGGGCTCAAATTATTTAAAGTGCAATAATGTTAAATTAAACAACGTACTATATGATGAAAAATACTCAAAGCATGGGCGTAGGAAAGGGAGGGGCTCAGGGGGCTCACCCCCCCCCCCCTAATGGTTATTACAAAATTTCATTTTAAAGGCAAATGAAAGAATCACCCACTTAAAAGCCAAATTGAAATCTTATAAATGTTCAAAATTAACGATATTTTATAATTAATGCTAACAATTAGTGGCTATAAAATGATATTTAATTATTAAATGATTTCTTAATAATAATTTTAAGTCATTTTTAAAATGAAATTTTTTGAGCCCCTGCCATGATTTTTGAATTGCTACGCCCCTATAATTTTCTCTTTTGTTTATTCAACTTCTCTTATATTAATTTACGAGTATTTATGCACCCATTAAGTACTTAATGTTCTGAAAGTCGAGTGGAGGTCACTCCACATTTTTAAATTTAAATATTTATTTTTAATAACTGATGTAAAAAATTTTGTATATATATTGTGCATACTTGCCAACATACTAATTAATATTCCGTAGTAACGTTAACTCCGCCTTCTTTTTCACACCGGTATCTTTTCAGAGTACTTTTCCTCTTATTCAAATGTAATTGCATTTGGAGAATATTACTCAACATTATTGGTGTGAGAAAAAGGGCGGGACTAACAAGACTACGGAATATTAATTAGGATGTTGGCAAGTATGTATTGTGTTACATTATTTGTTATGTTTCATATGCTTTCTATCAAGAAAAATAAAAAAAAATATTCTCTTAGTTGAAATGTATAAAATGGTCATTTTGACTCTTTTGCATGGATCACAAAATTGTTAAGCCGCGATTTTGCGATTACAGTTATGCATACTAGCCAACATCCTAATTAATATTCCGTAGTGTTGTTAGTCCCGCCCTTCTTTCCACACCAGTAAGTTTTTGGAGTAATATTCTCTAAATGCAATTACGTTTTAATAAGAAGAAAAACACTCTAAAAAGATACTGGTGTGAAAAAAAAAAACGCGGAGCTAACAGTACTACGGAATATTAATTAGTGTGTTGGTAAGTATGGTTATGAGAAAGACATTAAACTCAATGCAGAAATTTAATAGTTTTACTTATTGTTTTGCCTTTACTTTTCCCTATTTCAGTTTTCAAACTTGTCGGGCGTAAAGAAAATGGTATACCCTTTATACATAGCAGAAATTTTGGTAGTTGGAATAACAACACGTATTGGTTTCAGAAAATAGGGACAAGACATTGTGATTACCCCTCCCGCCATACCCCACCACTGCAAATGTATGGTATAAACAGAGTTCCCAACTTTTATAATTTATTCACGAGAATTTTTATCCCCGCCTCTTTTTTATACCGGAAATTTTGAAAAATGATTTTCTTCTTATTTAATCGTTTTCACATATTAAAGAGAAATAATCTATAAAATGTCTGGTGCGAAAAGAAGGCGGGGCTAAAAATGCTCGTAAATAAATTATAAAATTTGGGAACTCTGTGCATATAGAACACATAGCTGCCAAGTTTTTAATTTATTCCGGAATGTTGTTAGTCCCGCCCCTTTTTCACACCGTAATATTTTTAGAGTAATTTTCTTAATATTTAATCGTAATTATATATTGAAGAAAATCTTTCTACAAAGATAACGATGTGAAAAAAGGGCGGGGATAAGAACATTCCGGAATAAATTAAAAGACTTGGCAGCTATGTAGAACATGTAATAAAATTCATTGTCCATATTAAAAAAAGTCAGAAACAGTTGACTTTTTATTGAAAAGGCTCTTCTTTTCGTTTTATATCAAGAATTAGAATACTTCAGTATGCTGCTCAAATAAAATTTTATTTTTCTTCTTTTATTTTATTTTATTTTATTATTATTATTATTATTATTTTATTATTATTTTTTGTTTGTTTGTTTGTTTTATTTTCCGGAACTATATACATATTCTTTGTCTGTTTAAATGAAAGAAATAAGAAATTGTAAGTGCCTACTCATCGTTAGGTAGACGAAAATTTTAGCTGCCTCAGTATTCGAAAAATAATAGCTTTGGATTTAAAACGCGGAAAAACAAGTTTATTAGGTTTTCAGCTTCATAAATATATTTCATTTTGTATATTACAACATCTTAATAACCGTTGGTTAAGTCTCCCTTATCTGCAGATCCATTAGTTAGATATTTAATATGTACATTTTGAATATTGTGTCTAATGTAGTATGTGAAGACTGCAAAACATGTCTTTCCATTGAGTTTAATACCTTCCATATTATAATCATAAGAAAAAAAAAATTGTTGTATTTTCATAATAATGTGTACTAGTCTCATACAAATGAAAGCAGATAACACTGCTCGGCATGAAAATTGCCCCAACACCATTTTTGCAAATTCTTATGTAAAATAACCTCCTGAATCCGAATAGGACGGCCATTTTTCCCTATCATCCACCGTTTTTTTTTAAGGATGGCACCCTATTTTTATCACTTTCCGGTAATTTTATAGCTATAAATTTGATTTTTAGGGTGGGGGGGATTATTTTAACTGTTAAATATGATCTGAGGAGCTACAGAGTTGAAAAATTCTAAACATCAACGTTTGCGGCAAGGGGAAAATTTAGGGGGAGGGGGTTGCCACTGAAATTATGTATTACATTTATTATATATATATTTTTTTTAATCTATTATTAACGTTATTTATTAAATATTATATATTTTTGTTTTTAAGTGTTAAATTAATTCTTTTTCATTCTCCAAATCAAATTCATGGCCATAAAATTGCCGAACAGTGATGAAAATTGGCGGGTGGGGTGGTGGGCCAAGAAAACGGTGGGTGACTAAGCAAAATGGGAGTCCTATTCGGATTTAGGTGGTCATTTTACATAAGAATCAGCAAAAATGGTATCAGGGGTCTTTTTTTTTTCAGCGCAGTGTAATTAGAAGCCCCATAATCACATGCTACAGCCAGAACTCCTTTCAATCATTATATTTACAGGGTGATCTCAAAAGTTTTCTTTTTCGTTTAATTTATACTGGCTCCATCTTTTCTTTAATTCGAAACTTTCGCTGAAATATGTGAGGTTATAATACGTTTTGGTTTTGGTTTGATGAGTACATGAGATTTATTGCTTGCCTCTATGGCCGCATATATCTCGAATAATCCACACCACAAGAGTTTACAAGATTTTTATTACAAGAACAGAAACCAGGACAATACGTACATCCATGCCTTCTCCGGGATTCGAACCCGGGCCCAACTGTGTAGAAGTCAGGGACGCTAACCACTACACCGTCTGAGCGGCGTTATAATACGTTCTTTTTACATTCCTGAAGTTTCAAGATAATTCGAAAAGAACTTTTCGAGACATTTGATAAAACATTTGAAATCGAAAGTATCTAATTATATAGGGTAGGGCAATATATTTTAGTTTATCAATGTCTTATTTTCGCCTAATTACCTTTACCTGTATTTTCGGATTATAATCTGTTGTTTGTTTTAATCATGAAAAATTATTGCAATCAATTCTGTTCAGAACTTATGCCAAATAAGCATTCTCAAAAACAGTTTTATGAGAAAAAATTTATGGGACTCTTTAACTGTCATCACCGGCGATTAAGACAATGTTATTCTATACAGAAATTTTTGTTACGAGAATTACTCATCACTTAATTATTTATTTTATTTTATTTATTTTTTGTTGTTGTTGTTAATTCCGTTTTTAAATAATGAAAACTCACAACCGTAAAATTTGTTCTTGTTTTGCAAAATAGGCCCACCAGCGGTTCTGCGCTCAAAGTTGGTAGACGTGAAGTGCCAAAATTCGATCCCAGGTCGCGCTCGTTGTCCTAACTGTTCGGAGTTTCCCGTGGTTTTCTCTGAAACATGCGTGAATACGGACTAGGACCCCTTGGAAAGACCTCCGTGGAAGTTACTCCCTCTCAGGCCTAGGACCCTAGGGCAATCAATCGGCCTTATTTCCCAACATCAACACCAAGTTTTGCAAAACATTATTATTTCTTTAAATTTTCAATATATACATAGAGAGCAGGGGTGAAAGTTTTCCGTCTTTTGACGGGACGGAACTCTTCCACCGGTATTTTTTAGCAATAATCCCAATCCTATTGAACCGGAGTATATTAGTTTAAAAATACACTCAATTTTTCTAAATAAAAATAGTGGTGCCGATGACGAAAACCACTTTCATCCCTGATATATATAGAGAGAGGAGAGTAGTGTGTTATGACATACCGTTTACATTTCTTAATATAACCTAACTTGTTTTTCACAAAAATTCCCAACATCATGATGAGCACATAGTGTAATTACTTGTAATGAATTGTCGCTGAAAAAAAAAAAAAAAAAAAAAACACAATATATATATATATATATATATATATATATATATATATATATATATATATATTGTTGTTATAAAAAGTTTACTCGAAAAAAAAAGTTACAAATGGTGGTTAATATGAAATAGTCTGGTAATATGGAATAGGTGATTTAAACCATAGAAAAACTAATTAGACTTCATAAAATATAGTTAATTTTAACTATAACGACCATATTTTTTAGATTAACCCCTTAACGCGCGCTGTCCTCGCTGCGAGGACGCAAAATTTAAGATCCAGCTGCAAAAATTCATCCCGGAAATTTTTTAGCAAAAATTTACGTTTATAACATAGCAGAAAATGCCAGTTTTTTAACCTTAAAATTTAAAATTTCTTTTAGTTTAATTTAGTTCATGAATTCCGGTGGTAGTGTAATTTAAATGATCCGAATTGTCTTGCGCCGCAAAGGGTTAAGTGAAAAACATTTCTGCTTCGAGTCTATATTTACAAAAGTCACAGATGTAATCTTCGTTCTCTGCTCTGTTAAAGTCAAGATGAACCCACAGAGAAGAGCTGAAACTTTTAATTCAAATTTCCCCTCGTTCATCTTCGGAGAATTTTCCATTACAGAAGATACATTCAGCGTCTTTATTTTCTAGTTCTTTAGTTGAATATATGAAATCAATTTATGTAATACCTAGTATTCCATAATATCCGACATGCCCTCTTGGAAAATGGATTTTTAAATTAATGGAAAAAATATTTTCAGCTAAAAAACGACCAAGTATAACAAACTACAATTCTTTGAGTATACATTATTCTCTTGCCATAGAATAATATGGGACTTGGCTGACAAAGACTTTATCCGTATTACATCGTAAAACCCCTTTACATGGGACCATTGCAGGTAAAACTGCAACATTAAAATATTTATATTCGTATTATAGGGGAAATGTTTATATTCTGTAGAGAAATGTTTGTATCCTACGGGGAAATTCACTGGGAAATAAAAAATCGGAAATCTCATGATTTAGCCTCGGACTTCAAAAACGGATATTGTCCATTGTGAAAGGAGACAGGTGCATTAAAATTATTTTATTGCACTCGAAATCTGCAAATTCTAATGGAAGAGCAATATTAAGCAGAAAACAGAGAGAGATGTGTAAAATAATTTTTTTTTTCAGCATACCTGCCAACAATTCAATTAATATTCCGTAAAACTGTTAAAACCCGCCTTTTCTCTCTCTCTTTCTCACACAAACACACGCATCAGTCTTCTTTAGAATATTTTTCTTCTAATTTAATCATAATTACATTCATAGAAAAGTACTTTAAACTTACTGCCAACATCCTAATTAATATTCCGTAGTAATGTGACCCCCTTTATATTTATTTATTTATTTATTTATTCACACCAGTACTTTTTGAAAGCATTTTTCTTCTTATTTAATCGTAACTGCGTTTGGAGAATATTAATTAAAAAAAAAAAAAAAAACTGGCGTAGGGAAAAAAAAAAAGGTGGGACTATTATTATTACTACAGAATATTAATGATGATGTTGGCAGGCATTATTTAAAAATAAAATTGTGTTAGAAAAGGGGCGGTGTTAATAATTTTACAAAATATTAAATAGGATGTCGGGATGTATGTTTCAACAGGCACAAAATACAGAAACATCACTTAGACTCTAGATCCAACAACTTGATTAAGATCAGCTCATATTTTCTTAACTCTTTGGGGTGCAGTGTATTTAAGCTCATTTAACACTTTCGTGACCGCATGTTATTGTCTTTTTGACAGTAAGGTCCGCCTGTTAGCATTATTCTCCCACGTTACAATATTTCAGAACAAAATTTTCTATATTTAGATTCATATTACAAATGGATGTACATTATAATTTATACTCTTTCTAATCAAAGTATTTATATCCACAGTACATTGGTTGTACAAATATGAATATTGTGTATAATTTTAAGAAATAACTGACATATAAATTGCAAAAGGAGCGCCCACTGGCGGAGTTACAGATTTTCAAATGCCGTTAATCTACGTTAGCGGTCGGGAAAGTGTTAATACAGAAAGCCAACGGAATTCACGAGTAAAATTAAAAGAAAAGAAATAAAAAAAAAAATTCTCGCCAAGTTATAAAAAGAAAAATTTCTTGAAAAATTTCAGGATGAATTTGCAGTCTGGAATAAGTAATTGCGTCCTAGCGGCGAAAACACTGCGCGTAGCTAGTTAAGGGGATCACTAGAGAATGGAAGGCTATATGTCCACCTATCATGTTGCTCATTAACCGGCTTGGATATATTCCATCTGCATAAAATATTAATCACTATTAAAGGTAATAAATAATTACCAACAGATGGACATTTTTTCGCAGCATTGCTAGACTTTGGGATTTTGTAATCTAATCCCTGAATCTGACAAAACTGACTTTTCACGATTTCTATAGCTGAAAATCAGCTGAAACGCAATATTTGGACTTTATCATAATTTTTACTACTTGTTCTAATAAACAAAGAATTTCAATTTAAATATCGATACTTATTTTTCTAGATATAAGAAGGATTCCACTATGCTATCACTTAAGTACTACGTTATTACAAATTATCCGTCATCCTTATACTCCTGTTTTTAATAATATTCTTTTGTAATAATTATCTGCGATTAAATAAAGACGAGCATATTATCATCCATAAACAACGGCATAACGTTTATTTACATTTTGCAGTAGTGTAACACCATATCAGAAATCTCATGGCTGAATTCCCTTTTTCTGCCACCAGTATTTACATGCAGAAATTTTTATCATAATTCTACAGCTACTTTTATGATCTTATAGGGCACAAAAGTTGTAAGAGAATAATGGTGGCAGAAAAAGAGAAACTCTTTCATCCCTGAATCTTCATATTTGATTTTAAACAGAAAAATAAAGAGAAACATGTACAAAAATGTAAATTTATTTTAAACAAACACAAAACAAAGAAGCATCACTCAGATTCCAGATCCGACAGCTTGATTGAGATCAGTTCTAGTTTCTTAACTTAGAGCAGAATTGAAGACACTATGTCCTATCACTATGTCCTTTATTAACCGGCTTGAATGGATCCTGCCTGGTACTTGCAGATCACGGTCTTGATATCGTCTCCTTCTCGTTCCAGGGTGCGATGGTATCGAATAGCAAGCGTGTTGATGAATGATCCGTTGGAACACTGGAAAAGAAAGAAGAAGAAAATTTTATGAAGAATGTTTCACTTAGAAAGTTTATCTTTGAAAATTGTGTTTTTATGTATATATTACAAGGTGTCTCACAGGATACGCGTACTTGCCAACATACTAATTAATATTCCGTAGTATTGTAAGCCCCGCCTTCTTTTTTTCACACCGGTATATTTTTAGAGTATTTTTCTTCTTATTTAATCACAATTGCATTTGGAGAATATTACTCTAAAAATTTATTGTTGGGAGAAAAAGGGCGGGACTTAACGACACTACGGAATTTTAATTCGGATGTTGGCCAGTATGCAGGATACGTGGAAATTTTGAAAATTTCGTGGACTCATTGAGACGAGCTTTTTGACGCCCAGAGTTGCCAGATTTGGCCTGTTTTTTAATTCAATAGTCACCAATAATTTTTATTTGTAACGCTTCGTTAATCACTTCGAAGATTGATAGTCTATTATGTATATCAAATGTCACTTCTCAAAATTATTGGTGACTAATGAATAAAAAAAGGGCACAGATTTGGCAACGCTGCGCTCAGTATATGAGTATCTGAACTCTGAACTTAATACCAAAGTCAAAATGAATTAGATAAAATTAATCTTTTTTTCCTTCGAATAACTAATTTAAAAATAAGCAATAAAGTACTACCACCGCACTTTAGCATGTAGAAAACGAGGAAAAAAAGCTAAAAACCCATAGAAACACGGGAAAAAAAAGAGTCAAAATTCCATAGAAAAAAGCATGGGATGAAAACAAAAAAACTCACAATGTCAAGTGTGAAAAAAAAAAAAAGGCTAACACCGGAAAGGATAAAAGGACAAAATTGACTAGAAAAACACGTCAAAGATGGGTAACGGCTGGGTTGCGACGTTTGATCGTCGGGGTTTAATACGACTCGCCTAGTATAAGCCCCTTTAAAATAATAAAATTATTTTAAAAATAAATTTCTAAGTTGGTAAACTTATACCTAGATGTGCGTGGCATAGGCAACAAGTGCTTCCAAGTTCCAAACTGCTCGAAGTCGATAACAATATTTACAACGAAACCAAGTCGCACATGTTTTCAAGAAAAAAGAGAATGCATATCCTTTCAAGGTACGAAAGAATGCATAACCCTTTTATATGTTCAGTGTATTGAGTATAAAAAGCTAAGCATATAGAAGCAGTGTTGCTAGATCTGGCAGTTTTTTTATTCAATAGACACAATGATTTTTAATTGTAACGTTTGGCTAATCAATTGGGAGACTGGTAGTTTATTATGTATATCAATTCTCGAAATTATTCATGATTATTGAATAAAAAATCCTGCAGATCTGCAGACGCTTAATTTCAAAGAATGAATTAATCACTCCATATAGGAACGTAATATTTCACAATGACTTTCATCCTTTCTGAGTAACTGTTTTATCAGAAACTGACAATTTGCGAAAAAAAACTGGTTCCAAATATTCTCTCTGTCGGGGTGAAAGAGCAAAGCACTACATTTCGAAGTGAAACAGGAAAAATCTTTAAAGGGGGTGAATTGAGAGCCTTTTCATTGGACCGATTAAGTCATGTGATATTTTGGAGCGATATCCACAGATTCAAAATGGCTGCCTGCGATCTCGTGCTCGTGCTGACGTGCTTGTAAGATTTGAAAATAACTAAAGATAACTAAATGCTTTGAAAATAACTGAAAACAGATGATGCTTAAAAAATTAAGGGTAAGTACTGTTTTATTTTTCGATCTCAATAAGTTTTTTGAAATTACCTACCTAATAACTCGCTTATCTATGTTATTGTAAATGTTTTTTATGTACTGTACTAAAAATGATCGGTACTTACGTATTCACTGCATGTCATTTTACGAAGTGAAGTATAATCTGCACAAGTTTATCATACTTTTTTATCGTTTAACACTATTTATGTAATTTTTTATCATATAAGTTTGTAACAATAACAGGTTTATCATAGTGCCGAATAACTGCTGGCATGCGGATCATACGAAAATGCCATGTTTTAAATATTTTTTTTTCAATTATAATATTACTAAATGTATATACATACAATTGAATTTTTTTAATGCATGCAAATTTTATAAATTTTATTATGATAAATTTCTAAATTTTGCATCTGTACCTTACCTTAACAATAATTTTTAGATTTCTGGTAAAATATAATAAAAAAATAAATAAAAAAAGTATATGATAAATCAATACAAATGTTAATTTTTTTAAAGCATACATGTAGTATGCACAGACATCCTTTAAAAATCAGGATTGTATTTTCGGCATGACAGGAAATAATAAAAAAAACTTACTGTTATTGTTTACATAAGAACAATCCACAATTTGCTAATTAATATTTCAAATTAGTAAAAATTGTAATTTAAATCTGTGTATTGAAATTTCATTATTATGCTATGACTGATTAAGAAAGCTGTTTTATATTTAATTAGTGAAAATTAATTAAAAACTTTATTGTTTTCAAATTTTAGAGATGTACCATATTCTGATTTTTACATATATATATACACTATATATTAAGTTTCACTTCTATATTACATTTTATTTGGGCATATATCGAAAAGGCAGTCATTCAATATTTTAAGACTATATTTGGTATTACAATAAATCTCATGTTTTTTGAAAAAAAAAAAGAAAAAAAAAAAGCTGTTACATTTTAAATTCTTAAAAAATATATATTGGTGTTTCAGTGATCTAGTATCTGTTGCTTGTCTTCTACTATGCTTAATAGCTCATCTTTATTATATATATATTTAGAAATGTTTTTTTTTTTTTTTTTCTATCTCACTCCCCCCTCTTTATTTTTTTCTTTTTTTCCTAGCTTTAAAAAAGGTAAAAAATATATTCAAATTTCATTAAAATACATTGTTATTGTTCATTTCGTTGTAGATCAGTTAAAAAAAAAAAAAAAAATAAAAAAAAAAAAAATGTCTGCATAATAAATAAAACTATCATCTTTTTATTATTATTATTATTTTGTTTGTGTTTTCAATTGTGGCGCCATCAGTGGCCGTGAAGTTCTGCTTATGAAGCTGGTAGTTGGGAGGCACCAGGTTCAATACCAGGTCATAGTTGCTGGGCTAGTTTTACGAAGTTTTCTGTGGTTTTCTTCAAAATTTGTGTGAATTGCAATGTTTTCGTTGAACACCTAATTTAAAGATGTGATTTTATTCATAGAAAACACTCTTATATGAAGCATCCTAAAATCAATAAGCAGAGTTTTTGCGAAATAAATATAGTTTTCTCCTTTTTTTTTTTTAAATAATAATTTAAGCTTGATTAAATACATTTAATATCTTGTATTGGAAAACTCCAATTTCAGAAAAAATAATTACAGCAATTCATCAATAAATAATAAAAACAAAAATTTGGTGTCCCAGAAAACTTTCAAAATTGCTAGATCATATTATTTTATTTATTTATTTTAACCAAAGTACATGTAAACAAAACTGAAACACTGGAGCAACACTAGAGGTTTATTATTATTATTATTATTTTTTTTTCATTGAATATATATATATCTTGTTTGTAATGCCAAGTAATTCCAATTTTTTAATAGAATATCTATCAACGAGAATAATGCAGAATAAATACAAGATATTAAATATATTTAATCAAGCTTAAATTATTATTTAAAAAAAAAGATACAGGAGAAAACTATATTTATTTCGCAAAAACTCTGCTTATTGATTTTAGGATGCTTCATATAAGAGTGTTTTCTATGAATAAAATCACATCTTTAAATTAGGTGTTCAACGAAAACATTGCAATTCACACAAATTTTGAAGAAAACCACAGAAAACTTCGTAAAACTAGCTCAGCAACTATGACCTGGTATTGAACCTGGTGCCTCCCAACTACCAGCTTCATAAGCAGAACTTCTCGGCCACTGATGGCGCCACAATTGAAAAAACAAATAAAATAATTATAATTATAATAATAATAATGATAGTTTTATTTATTATGCAGACTTTTTTTTTTAAATAAAATGCAGAAGTTTCTTTCTTTTCTTTTTTTTCTTTTTTTTTTTTTTTTTTTTTTTTAACAGATCTACAACGAAATGAACAATAACAATGTATTTTAATGAAATTTGAATATATTTTTTACCTTTTTTAAAGCTAGGAAAAAAATAAAAGAATAAAGAGGGGGGGGAGTGAGAGAAAAAAAAAACATTTCTAAATATATATATATATTTTTTTTTAGAATTTAAAATGTAACAGCTTTTTTTTTTTTTTTTTTTTTCAAAAAACATGAGATTCATTTTATTTTATTTTTATTTTTTACAGGATTATTTTTAAATTTATTGTAATACCAAATATAGTCTTAAAATATTGAATGAATGCCTCTTCTATATATGCCCAAAATAAAATGTAATATAGAAGTGAAACTTTATATATAGTGTATATATATATATGTAAAAATCAGAATATGGTACATCTCTAAAATTTGAAAACAATAAAGTTTTTAATTAATTTTCACTAATTAAATATAAAACAGCTTTCTTAATGTGTCATAGCATAATAATGAAATTTCAATACACAGATTTAAATTACAATTTGTACTCATTTGAAATATTAATTAGCAAATTGTGGATTGTTCTTATGTAAACAATAACAGTAAGTTTTTTTTATTATTTCCTGTCATGCCGAAAATACAATCCTGATTTTTAAAGGATGTCTGTGCATACTACATGTATGCTTTAAAAAAATTAACATTTGTATTGATTTATCGTATACTTTACTTTATTATTATTTTTTTATTATATTTTACCAGAAATCTAAAAATTATTGTTAAGGTAAGGTACAGATGCAAAATTTAGAAATTTATCATAATAAAATTTAGAAAATTTGCAAGCATTAAAAATTCAATTGTATGTATATACATTTAGTAATATTATAATTAATTTTTTTTTTTTTTTTTTTTTTTTTTTATTTAAAACATGGCATTTTTGTATTAACCGCATGCCAGCAGTTATTCGGAACTATGATAAACCTGTTATTATTAGAAACTTATATGATAAAAAATTACATAAACAGTGTTAAACGATAAAAAAGTATGATAAACTTGTGCAGATTATACTTCACTTCGTAAAATGACATGCAGTGAATACGTAAGTACCGATCGTTTTTAGCACAATACATGAAAAACATTTACAATAACATAGATAAGCGTGTTATTAGGTAGGTAATTTCAAAAAACTTATTGAGATCGAAAAATAAAACAGTACTTACCCTTAATTTTTTAAGCATCATCTGTTTTCAGTTATTTTCAAAGCATTTAGTTATCTTTAGTTAATTCAAATTAAAATTAATATTTAAAAAATTTATTATCATAATCAGAAATCCTGGCGTCAAATTGAAGATAATTTTTTTCTGTATATAAAGGTGAAAAAAGTTTGTAAATTGAACCATTAGTTTATGAGATATAACAAATTTTTAATTCATCAAAAATTTTTAATTGGAAAAAAAAAAAAAAAAAAAAAAAAAAATCTTTCTTGCTCAACTTCATCGTCAAAAAAGTTACAATTTCAGAAAAAATAATTACAGCAATTCATCAATAAATAATAAAAACAAAAAGTTAGTGTCCCGGACCCCCTTAAAGGGGTTAAGCATCTTTTATAATTATTAAAAGAAACATTGTGGTTAATAATGTTAACACGAATTTCACCTTTTTTTTTTTTTTTTTTTTTTTTTGGGGGGGGGGGAGATAGAGGTAGGGTGTTTTAGTAGATATTTATTTATAAGATATATTAAAATCAGAATTAGATTTTTAAGGGAAAATATCTGTCAATAGTACATAATTTTTTCTTATTACTCAAAAAAGGAGTTAAAAACGACTTATCAAAGTGGAGTGGAGTCACTCATTTAACATAATGATTCAGTTCAAATAAGGAGTGCTTATATTGTTTATCAAAAAGGAGTGAAAATGAATTATCAAAAAGGAGTGAAAATAATTACTCTGCAAGATAGATGAAATTCACTCCTATAGGAAAAGTGCATTTTCATTACTGGAAAGGAGTGAAAATTAACTCAGTCTGAGCTAAAATCACTGGATTTTTTTAAGAGAGTGGCAACACTGTATAGAAGGGTTTATTTGTGATCGCTAGAAAGATCATGAAGGCAATAGTATCTATAATTCCAAAGGATTCTACTAGGTCTAGGCATCATCACTATTTCTTAGATATTCTTTTCAAAAATTTCATTATCAGAAGTTTTAAATTTTCATCTTCTTTATAGAAGTAGAAATTTAAAACGTAGGAACATTTTTTTAAATATTAAAAGACAGAAACCTTCTTCTTTTTTTTTTTTTTTTTTTTTTTTTTTTAAATCATTATTTTTATTTTATTTTATTTTTTATCATTGGTAAAAAAGAAAAAGCAACTTCATCCTAAATAAGCTTTAAGTGTCGATAATAAGCTTTACAAGTCCAAAACTACTTTTTGTGATTGAAATCATCATAACAAGTGAAAAAATGTTTTGAGAGTTTAAAATGATACCCTTAAAATAAATCTACAGACGGTGCTTTTTAATCTTTGATTTTATAGCACGATTTATTGGTTATGAATGCGATCTAGAAGTCAACGACGAAATTCTTTTTTTTTGCTACTCGGAAATTTCCGATAAATAGGAAAGGAAAAGAAAGAAACTGATGTCTATTTCTATATTCTAAGTAACAGATATTAAATTCAGTGCGACAGGACATTATTTTTAGTCTATTCTTCCATATAAAGGCAATGCGGTAACTGTGTTGCAACGCTTAACATATTCAATTTTTAAAATTTCTTTCGCACGATTTCTTCCAATTTTATTTTTAATATTCTTTTAACTTGATTCGAAAGGATCACGAACTTATAACGGTATGTTCTATCATCAGATCATGCAGATGTGGGTTGTTCTGACCAGGGGCTGCGCGATCATAATTCTTCGATTTTTAAATTCTCTCTTCAGATACAACACCCAAAGTTTTCGAAACACAAAATATTTCACTGAGACAGGCCAGTATTTTATAATAATGATGATATCGTGTGTGTTCATCACATCTTAAAATCTGTCAAATGATCTAAAGGAGAAGTCGAAATTTTCTGAGAGTACATTTGCAGGTAGAAGGGAAAAGTTCTGATTTTGCAAAATCCCTCATTTCTAAATTTACTAATTTAGCAATTAATTAAAAAAATTATTAATTTAAAAATTTACTAATATTATTTTTAAGCTGTAGTTACTTTATTTTGATAAATCAAATTGATTGTGAAGCTTTAGTTATCCAAGTTTCTTTAGATGTTCTGTATGTGTTCCTCCAGTGACACGATAAACATTTATCTAGAAACTCCAGCTCCTGCCGCACTCGTAATAGAATACTATTTGTTAATGAATCGATAAGTTCAATTATCGCTGCATCAGTTGTTGGAAGTTCTAGGGAAATGGAGACACGAACGTTTTGTCTTAAACATATAGGAAAAATCATAAAGCGTCGGATCTTTGTGTTCAATAAAGCAGTAGTATATCGTGTAATCCAGCAAGAGAAATCCATCCATTTTTATGCAATTGGTGGCGTCATTTTGATTAACAGGAAGATTTTTCGCTGTTGCTAGATAAGACTTGTTTAATTGTAGTTTCAGAATTAATTTGTTTGGGCTAAATAGATCAAGTACAGAAATCTTGCTATGTTATTCTTTTCGTCCCATTCACATAACTGCCAACATACTAATTAATATTCTGTAATATTGTTAGTATCAGCTTTTTTTTTCCCACACCATTCACTTTTTTGAGTATTCTTATTTCATCGTAATTACATTTGCAGAGAATTACTCTAAAAATAAAGTGATGGGGAAAAAGGGGCGGATACTAACTAAAAATACTATGGGATATTAATTAGTATGTTGCAGCTCTGCATCCAATATGAAACGCCTATATTGCCACTACTATTTTATATCAAGAATTATTTACATAAAATTTTAGCTTTAAAATATACAAGAATAATATTTTTTTTATGATAGTGGTAACAGTATAGTAAAACACAGGTAAAATGTTTGGCTACGAGGCCTGTAAAATGTTGGCATGTCTTCAAATGTGATAATTTTTCGATATATGACAGGATGTCGACAGTCAAATTTCTTCCCTGATTCTTCCACCAGTATATGTATGAAATAATTTTTTACCGAAATGATCGTGCAAACTTACTACTAAAATTTCCGATAGAAAAATACTAGTGGAAGAATCAGGAATAAACTTTCGACTGTCGACACCCTGTATGAAGAAATAAACAAAGTATCTAAAAATGTATTAAATGACAATGTGTGTCAAATAGAATTGCCTCTATAATAACTTGTTATAGAAAATAATAATAATAATTACGCGATGTTCTCTGCAGCTTCCACATGCATCTGGCGACACGGTCATCACGTACGATGTCCTGGTATTGTCACCTCGAATAGTACATTCACGTGATCGTTTTGGTCCCATCTGGATGACTCCTCCGAATGGTTCGAAGAAATTTATTTTCAATACCATCTTCCCAGTGTCACATGACAGACTTACTACACAAAACAAAAAGAACAAAATTTTAAGTTTTAAAATTTTCAATAATGTAAAATATGTAGAATCAAAAACAAAACTGAAGTAGTATTCGTGATTTCTGTAATTATTCATTTACTTTTTAAATACAAATTTATCTGGATATAAAATAAGAGTTTTGAAAAAATTAAAAGAATAAAAAATGAAAAATAGGATGCTTTTACAGAGGTGCCCTAAAACATTGAAAAAAAAATGAGAAAATTGTGGTCAGCTTGAAGAGAAAAAATAAAATTTCAAAATCATTCTAATCCTCCTTTTCAGGGCACCTCCATATTTTTTTATTTTTTTTTTAAGCTTTTTAGTTATTTTGAAAACTTATTTAACATAATTAAAAAGTTTTTAAATTTCAGTGTTTCAGGTTCTCGAAATTTAAAGTTAAATAAAATTTTCTATAAACTTGCAGGAAACGTCTAGAAACTTTATGAAAATATCTAGAACCTTGATCAAAACTTCTAAAAACTTCCTAGAACTTCCTAGATACTTCATGGAATCTTTTGGAATATTATGGAAATGTCTAAAAACTTCATGGAGCCTTGTAGAAACTTCGTGGAAACGTCTAAAAAATTCATGGACCTTTCTCAAAAAATTTCACTTCTAGCAAGCTTTCGAATTTTTCTAAAAGGCTTTTGAGATTTGGACGTTTCCATAAAGCTTCTAGAAGGTTCCATCGATGAGGTTCCGGCTTTTTTTTTTTTTTTTTTTCAGTAATTTGTAACAATAACGTTGCTCAAAAGTCAATGCTTATATTATAACACAAATCGCTATTAAAATTTCTGGTGTAAACTCAGGAAAAAACAAACACTGTACGCAGTGTTGCCAGATTGGGGACTTTTTTTATTCAGTAGTCACCAATAAATTTGAGAAGTGACATTTGATGTATATAATAGATGATCAAAGTTAGAAGTGATTAGGCAACCGTCACTATTAATATTTAATGGTGGATATTAAATTAAAATGACCCTAATCTGGCAACACTGACTGTACGAGCTCTGCATTAAATTTTATGACGTTTCCATGAAGCTTCTAGAAGATTTCATAAAGTTTCTAGACGTTTCAACTATGTTTCCAGACGATTCCATGAAGTTTCTAGACATTTCGTGAAGGTTCGATGAAGATTTTACACTAAATTCATATTAAAGAACATTAATGACAGACAAACTAATTCAATATAAAATCATTCTAATAAAAGAGAATGTAGACTAGTATTTTTTCAGTTAAAAATAAAAATTTTAAGTATATTAGAATGTAAACATTGTTTTCTTATAGAAAAAAGAAGAAAAAAGTATGTTTGTTGCTTTTGATTCATTAGTCGCACAACAGCTTTGCTTGAACGCAGGTAGCTAATTTTGACACATTTCTGTTTTTAAGACTTTTAAAGCATTTTCGAAAACTTTATTTTATTTATTTTTATTTATTTATTTATTTATTTTTGAATAAATTTCAATTATTAAATAAGACGAGTATTAATATTTATTTATATATGTAGTACATATCGAAATAAAAATTCTAAATAAGTTTTAAAAAGACAGTGTCTAAAAATTAATTAACTGTTTTAATAAGAAGTATAGAAAATGTCATTTGCATACTTGCCAACTATCTCATTAATAACCGTACAATTGTTACCACCCCTTGAAAAAACGCCCTTTTTTTCACACCGCTTTATTTTTAGAGTAATTTTCTACAAATGTTTTTAAGATTAAATAAGAATAAAATTACTCTAAAAAATGACTGGTGTGAAGGCGGGTACTAAAAATTGTACGGTTCATAATGAGATGGTTGGCAAGTATGCGTTTGTAACCTGAAATCAACTAGCACTTTTTCCCGCTACATTATTATTATTATTAATATTATTATTATTATTATTTGAGTCAAAAAACTCCATTTCTGCTTATCACATGCAGTCTTTTGCAAAGTAACAGGGATTTACAATAAAAAATCAGTAATCTTATTGCACTGAACTAAACATATTATTTCTCCGAATTAAACAATCAAATCCTTCATGATATATTTAACATTTGCGCTCATTCTTTTTGCCTACACTGTGAAAAAAATTTTTTCCTCTTTTTGAGACCCCTCCGAGCACACTTTCACCTCTTTCCCTGTCCTCTCCCTTATCCATCTTATTTTCCATTTTGTATTACTTGTCAGATTATCTCTAATAAGATATGTTTTAGCGTAAGAAATGATATGATATATGATGAAATATATAAGAAATAATATGATATAATTATGATATATGATTTTAATAATTAACAATAGGCTTCTAGATCTCATGTTTTCACATAAAATTGAACGTGTGAAATTGTATGCGTGAAAATAAATAAATAAAAAATGTGATGAACTTTATTTTTATTTATTTTTTTATTTTTCAGTCCTGTATATTTGTTCTTTATCCGTACTAATAACTAGAGAAAGTTAAAAGTGTAAATCTTAAAAAATTGCGTATATGTATTTAAATAATAGCATATTAAGCATATTAACTCTTTTTTCGGTTTTAAATAAAAAAAAGAAAGAAATTTCAAAATTTGAAACTTCGGCATAAATTTTAAATAATTCCTACAAACCATTTTTTTATCCCCTCTTAAATTTTACATTATTATGTAGTTAGTTCATGTATTCTGAATATGTTTGAACATTAGGTTTTAGATTTATTAATATCTTTTTTCAATATTTTCTTGTTTGAAAGGTAAAAATTTGATTTATATCTTCGCAGTCAAACATAAATATATTGAAAATATTAATATATCAATAAAGCCACAAAGTAATAGCCAAATATGTTTGCAATGCTTTGTTAAACTATAATAGCGAATAATTGAGGGGGGGGGGATTAGTTAGCTGGGAGTATATTCAAAATTTTCAAAAGCATTCACTTTTTTTTTTTTTAATTAAAATTGATTTTGATAATTTTTAATATATTTAATAATTTCTCTAAGAAAATTGTGGTGGCAAAAGAGACGAAAATTTCTCATCCTTGAACGTTTCCTGAAAAAAAGAAAAAAAAAAAAAAAGTCAGAGACTATGATCCCTGTTATAAACCAATGATTTTTAAAATTTATTTCAGAACACTTTTAGTACCGCCCTTTTCTTTATCATTTTTATTCAAATTTCAAATGTGTTTTTTCTTATTTTAACGTAGTTATATATTGAAGATAATTTCTCTACATATAAAGTGATGAGAAGTAAAGGCGGGGCTAAGAGTACTCAGGAATAAATTACAAAAGTTAGACTTTCTGAAAATGTTACGCTAAATTAAACAAATACTATATTTACTGATGAGTGTTAGATATTCAGTTCAAAAGGTGCTACAATTTGTAAGTGTGTAATCAATTCTCTGAAAGAGGCAACCTACAGCCAATTATTTACAAAAGTACACTTTTATTTTCTTTAAAATAAATTCATACCTTTACTTTTTGCTGACTGGAACTCGCTGCCTACCTGCGGCCTCGAAACTCCATATTTATTATTCCTGCGACGATGCCCAATGGGTTCGCTGGCTGATATCTGAAAAATACAAACTAATTAGTTTTAGGCGAGAAATGATAAAAATTAATTTACTGCACGAAGAAACTACATTTTTCTAAAGGAACTCATTATCTCGGGAAGGAAAACTAGAGTATTTACGTTCCTTCGAATTACGATTTTGTTTGTTTTAAAATTATCTTACTGTTTTTCATGAATATAAAAATAAATAAAAAGTAATTTGATTGCAAATAACTAACGAGAGATTTTTAAGTTCCTTTCTGTGCAGTTATAAAAGTAAGTAAAATACATTTAAATGTAATTGGTAAGCGAATTTGATGCCATAGAACGTAATTGCAATTCACATCCAGTGCTGCCACAGGGGATTTTTTGAATACTACTATTTACAAACAATATTTTTCAATTTAAATCTTAGAAATTATTAATGAAGATTATTGTTTAAAAATAGCGGTATTTTAAATATTAAACTGTTTGTTTAAGTGAAATCGATTGCAATGCGTTGGAAGCATACCAGAAATTTTTTTAAGTGATTTCGACTTGATTTTTTAAAAGTATTGTATATATATGTGTTTAATTAATTGTTCAATTAAAAAGAACGGTTCATTTAATACGATTTAATGTTAAAATTGAATGTTTCATTTTTGTTAACCGGCAGGACTCGAAGTTCCCGGCATTTTTTCATGATACTTTAAGTGGTGATACATTTATGATTTTCTGTTACCATTATTATTATGCAATAATATCTATCCTATTAAATCACAGCACACTGCTATAAATAAGATAAAGATGTCCATAAGCATACTAGCCAACATTTTGAATTTTTAAATCAAATTTATCACTACTATTTTTAAGTAGAAATATTTAATAGAAACAGCCCGTTAGTTAGTTTATTAGTCTGTGTACACGATATCTCAAGAACAAATAGTCGCTAAGAAATCAGATCAGTTTTAAAATATTATTTTCGACACTGCCAAAAACACTTTTCACTTGCAACATTCGATTTTAAAAACTTCATAAGTTATTAGAAATTTACGATTTCCTTAACATGGGAGAATAGGACAAAAATTCACTTAAATGTGCATTAAATGGAAAGTTTTTCCGTAAAAATGTCAGACCAGTTTTAAAATATCCAGTTTGATGCAGGAATGAACATCCTTAACTATAAACATGCTACTTTGAAAATTTTGCAAGTTATTGGAAATTTACGAATTTCTTAACATGGCAGAATAGGTCAAATTTTCACATAAACTTCAATTTTGAGGGATATTTTCATCGTAAAGATGTCAGAGCACTTTTGAAATATTATTTAGGATACTGGCATGAATATCATTGACTATGAATTTTTCAAAATAAAATTTTTGTAAGTTATTGAAAATTTACGAATTTAATAACATGGCAGAATAGGGCAAAATTTCACATAAAAGTCAATCTTGAGGAATATTTTCATCGTAAAGATGTCAGAGCACTTTTGAATTATTATTTAGGATACTGGCATGAATGTCATTGACTATGAATTTTTCAAAATAAAATTTTTGTAAGTTATTGGAAATTTAAGAATTTCTTAACATGACAGAATAGGGCAAAATTTCACATAAACGTCAAACTTGAGGGATATTTTCATCATAAAGATGTCAGAGAAATTTTGAAATATTATTTAGGATACTGGCATCAATATCATAGACCATAAATTTTCCAATTTAAAACATTCGTAAGTAATTCAGAATTTACTATTTACTTAACATGGCAGAACTGGGCAAAATTGAGCATAAACGTACATTTTGAGGATCATAAATATATCAGACAACTTCAAAATAACATGTATGATACTTGTTTGAACATGATTGACTACAAATATTATAATAGTAAAATTTCGTAAGTTATTCGTAATTTAAGATTTTATCAACATAGCAAAATGGTAAATTTTCCATATAAATATGCATTTTGAGAATTGTTGCATTGGAAATAGTAACGTAAAAACTAAACTACGAAATTGACCCTCATAAAATAAATTGATAGATTAGAAAAAGGTAAATATATCGCAGTGAACGGTGGATAGCTTATAAGGCGGAGATTTTATTCTGTCACTGTGTGAAGCGTTTGGTCGACTTCATTTTTCTTAACATGATTATAATATGACTTGCACTAGAAATTTATGAGAACATATATATGATGGGGAACTGAGTAGAATCCACGTATGCCAACTAGTTTTTTTTTTTTTTTTTTTTTTTTTTTTTTGGGGGGGGGGGGGGAGGGGGGGTAATTTAAAATAAACCAATTTGTCCCTTGTTTTGATGTTGTTTTGTAAAGAAATTTATGTATGTTAAGACTGTCCATACTTGCCAGCATACTAATTAATATTCCGAAGTATTGTTAGTCCTGCCTTCTTTTTTACACCAGTATCTTTTTAGAGTAGTTTTTTTTCTTATTTAATAGTAATTGCATTTGGAAAATATTACTCTAAAAATTTGCTGGTGTGAAAAAAGGGGTGGGACTAACAACACTACGGAATGTTAATTAAAATGTTGGCAAGTATGACTGTCGTAAATATATCTGTAGTGATAAGTATAAAGGATTTAAGTCCATATTCTTGATTTTTCAGGAGACGAAAAATAAAGTTTAACTAGCTAAAAACAAATCAGAAGAATGGATTAGGGAAAAGGTATTTTGTTGATTTTTACCCTTTATACCATTCAGTGGTTGTCAACCTTCATTTAATAACGGGGAAAATTGAATTAAATATTTTATACCATACATGAATGGTAAATTTCTAAATTGGTCCTTTTTTTACCAATGGATTTTCTCAAAGACTAAATGACATAGAATTAAATCCTTTATACCAATCGATAGAGAATTTTTTTCTGAGTCTGACTATGTACTTAACTCAAAATCGACATTTTTGGACTTAAATCCTTTATACTTATCAGTACAGATATATTCACACACATTAAGTTATACATGGGCGTGTAAAGAACACGTTATACTTCGTTACCTGTACCCCGGAGGAAAAGGACACCATGTCTATTTTCTAAAAATTGTCAGCACTATGTTTTTGACATGGATATTTTGTTTTAAATAGAAACATTAATTATACTACGTTGAGTTGCTATAAAGTAGATAGGAATGGAAGATGAAATCCATGTCCATTTTCTTTATTCATGACAAATGTATTTCATTAGAGCCTCATTAAGATCATTCCTAAAAAATTACATTTTTGTGACATGGTGTCCATTAGCTCTGGGGTACAGGTATATTTCAGTAAGAGTTTTGTTCCTAAGACAAAAGAGTACCATCAACAAATTAAAGACGTGACAGAATGTTCTGGATCCCTCGTAAAAAGTAAAGCCTGAAACGTATACTGACTGTAGCATGCGACTTTGAGGCTTCTTTTAATTTATTATCTGATTTATTTTTATAAGTCTAGAACATATATTCACATAGGTACCAACTTGTACGGTTTTTACCACCAGTATTTCTTTGTAAAAAAAATCATTATGATTAATCGAAGAAAACTGCTTAAAAGATTAATAAATTTTATAAGATAAATTTTATAAAAAATTTCCGGTAGCAAAAAAAAAAAAAAAAAAAAAAAAAAGTACAAGTTGGCAGGTATATATTCATAGAAATATAAAGATTTCTTTAAAAATTGCTCTTTTTTATTATAACATGCAGAGTATTAAGAAAAGAGAAAAAAACTATTTTTAGGAAACTTGACATAGTATAGACCCAAGATACTGCAATCAAATTATAAAAGATTTAAATATCTAATGAATTCTGAACATTTTTATTGATTGATTTTTAACTACGCATGCACAAACATTAATAAAATTTCTTTTGCACAATTTACTAGAAAAATGTGTCAAATTAATCAAACGTTTTATTAGTCAAATGGTGCGACCTACATGAAAACTGTAAACAAATACTATAAAAATTCTAAAACTTATCGTTGATATAATGAATTAAATTTCTCAGAGAGTAGTCCCCCTCCTCTCTCTCTCACTCTCTCTCTTTCTCTCAAAAAAAAAAAAAAAAAAAAAAAAAAAAACTACAAGGGTTTTTACTGAAATTTTTATTTTGATTCAGTCAACAGTAATTGTAGTGTTTGTTGTTTGAAACTAAATGTTGGTAAAATTTTCAATAATTTACCTCATATTTCAGAGGAACTGAAATTCTATTCATTCTATCGTGGATAATTTTTTGAATTTGTTTGAGGTTTTCATTTAAATATCTCAATATTTTGGTTAATAAATTTCGTAAAGGAAATATTCTTAACCTTTGTGCATTCACAATTAAAAATCATTTAGTGAAATTTCTCATATTCCATTAGATATAATATTTTTATATTCTGATTGCAATATATTGTGTCTAATGTGGTACGTTAACTTTGCTTACATTGCAGCATGTTATAATAAAAAACGTGTCTTAGAGAGTGGCTCTTTTAAAATCCTATGGTAAAGCATGAAAACTGCTGTCACAGCCCTTTTTAAAGGTTTTAAAAAACTTTATTATGGATATATGTACTAGTTTCATATAAATTGGTAGAGCTAATTCGAAAAAGTCACATAATCACTTCCTGTAGCTACAACGCATTTCAAGCATTAAGTTTTACTGTGTGATTTAAACATTTTGCTTTTGGGGCAAAACTTTCGCTGAAATATATAATTTATAATATGTTCTTTATACTGCTGAAGTTTCAAGATAATTCGGCAAGTACTTTCGGAGATATTTGACAAAACGTCTGAAACCGAAAGTTTAACATTCATTCCATAGTCATAGTGGTCAGTCATTTATGAATAGATAATGTAATATATATATATATATATATATATATATATATATATATATATATACGTATATATATATATGTAACGTATCGTTCTTTAATAGATGATTTATGACAGTCACTTCATCTTAAGAGAGTTCACTCAAATAACTAATACTCCAAAATAGTTTATGCAGTCGTTTATTGAAGACTCTTAGTCATTTTACATGTTATTAACTGTTCATCAATCTGAGCACGCTGACGTACAGATCCGTAGCCGAGTCGGGCCGAAATCGTCCCGTTAACGGCGGAACCGCGAACCAATCCCCCTCCTGAGGCCGCTAAAATAAACTTTTTATTGACGTGAACTAATTAAGCACAATCTTCCATGAAAAAGGCGCCGATTTTCGGGTGCTCCAGCTTAAATATGGATATTTGGGGGCGAGGTCAAACTCCTAATATGAATTCTTATTGGATAATTAAGTAAGCTAAAATCCAGCCCACATTCTCTTATTGGTTGAGCCGGATATCCAGGATTTCGTATTTCGCAATGCTTGCCGCTTATTTTGACTATTGCATAATTTTGATTATGAAACTTCTTCTAACTCCGATTCCCGTGTTACGACGTGTTTTGCTGAAAAACTAATTTTACTGGGGCTCTAAAATAGAATTCTCACAAAGTTGTTCTTAAAATTAAGATTTATTCTGAGCTAATACTATTAAGATATCACTTAATATTAATTTAAATACTAATTTAGAATCTTGCTTATTTTATCCTTTCATATATATATATATATATATATATATATATATATATATATGCGTTAAAATATATAGATATTTACGGCTAGAACAATACTATTAAGTCAAAATTGCCATAACCTAAAATGATAATAGAACTAAAGAGAGAGAGAGAGAGAAAGGAGAAATATTATTAACCGAAAAACTACATTATATTTCGTTAACACCAAACGAATTCAAGGGAGGTACAAAATGTCAAAAACCTTTTACAGGGTCAAGTTCATAAATTAAGTTCTGGTGGTACATCTGAATTCTGTAACAGTTTTAGGCGGAACTCTGTCAATTTTAACTTGACACAGAACTGAATGTTTGTTTCTACATTAAACATGGCCTTGAATTTTGATGTTCCTGTTCTACACCTCCTCTTCTTTGCTCATTATTACGTGAATGAGGTAAGGAGCTACCTACGCTTTCACAAGAAATGACATTAGCGAAAACTGTTATCTCACATGTTGAAATAGACCATTTATATCTAGCTATGAAAGAGAATATTAATAATAGGTTAACACGTTTTGGAATGTTGGGGAAATATATTCGAAGTATACTTAATAAAGACCGTCTACTTGATAAAAGTAATTAATTTTAGTAAATACCAAATATTGAAAATTAAAGATTACCAACAACAAAGCTCTTCCAACGTATGCCCTCTTTTACTCTCTCTTTTTTTTTTTTTTTTTTTTTTTTTTATCACTATTGCTGAATAAGTATTTTTGCTTTATTCAAAAACTCAAATTTCTTAATTAAATAAAACAAAGATTGCCATTATGAAAAAGCAGTATTAAAAAAGCGAAAAAGGTAGCAACTATGCCAACAATTTTTATTTTCTGAATTGCTTTTAACAGAATTTTACGACGGTGGAATTTCACCCATTTATGTGGAGGCTATATCTGAGCTTTTATAAAGTATAAAAATAAAAAATTGGATATGTGAGTGTTCCATTATGATAAACTATGCTGATTCAATTTAGGTATATATCAAGACTCTAGACAGAAAAAGCGCTTAGAGGGATTTCAAACTTTAGTACATAATATTACATAGTACATAGTGTTAAAATTTAAATGTAATTCGTAAATTTTCAACAAATCTACAAAATTTCGAGGGGTGTTTGAACCTTCAAAATATTTTTTTTGGCTACGGTCTTGGTGCATATCGAAAGACAGTGAGAGAAATTACGGGGAAACACGCAGGGAAATCAGAATGCTGCTACTATATTTTCCCCACTTACGGTAAGGCCATATCTCAGTTTCTATAGGGCATAATTTCATCAAACGTGATGTGTAAGACGGATATTATGGAGTAGAATGCTGACTGATTTGGGAGTATATCGGCCGTGCAAGGGGCACTGCTATTCCACTCTTTCTGAGATTTTCCGAGGGGCTACATCTCATCACCTATTGGTTAAAATTGTACATCTAAAATCTTCATTGTGAGAATCTACGATTAAATGCTTGTATATGTTAACCGATAGTTGGGATTGTTATACAGAAGGGTGGAGAAGAAAATGTTTTTGAAGGTCACATACTAGTTATAGAATCAGGAATCTCAGTTTTCCAATCTTTCTACGTGTATTTTATTGTTTTGTTGCCATTATTTTCAGACAGTATTTTTTAACATACTATTTCCTTTACAGTGCAGCCACGTTTCTAGCGCCTACTATTGATAACGAGGGGTACCACGAAACCGCATGCTTTTGTCTTTTTGACAGTAAGGTCAGCCTGTGGGCGTTATTATCCAAGTCATAATATTTCAGAACAAAACTTTTTGTGTTCATGTTTATATTACAAATGAATGTACATAATAATTATATTCTTTCTAATCAAAGTATTTGTATCCATAGTATATTTCATTGTACAACTATAAATATTGGGCATAGTCTTAAGAAATAAATAACATACAAATTGCGAAAGAAACGCCCACTGGCGGAGTTACAGATTTCCAATGATGCGAATCTACGACAGCGGTCGCAAATGTGTTAACACTGGACTTGATAAATCAAAACTTACACAGAGGCTCCTATCGTCGCAATAAAAGAATATAAAACTTTTTATTTGATAACTATTAGTTGTAAAAATAAAATAAAAAGAACACAAAAATACAGAATCGATTTTGCCCATGTAGTAATGTATTTCATTTATGCCTATATCTATTGATTTTTTATCGATTACATTCTACGAAGAATAAGTATAGTACAACCTGTCTGGCTGAAATCTTGTCACAATTCGTCCCATTAATACATTTTTTTTTTTTCATATCTTTATGTGCGTACAAGTAATGTGTTATCGTGAAATTCTAAACAAAATCAGGTTTTCAAAATAACGTGCTTGTTCATTTTACTCTCTTTTAATGCATATCATTAACGTCCATATGTTAGTTGAATTCTTGTTTTTTTTTTTTTTTTTTTTTTGTCGCGTTTATCAGTTTACTTTCGCAATGTAGTCCAACTTTTTTCTTTTCTTTTGTTGACACATTAAATTTAAATAATTATATGTTGCGAATTTAAATATGAATTTATCATGTCTTGAATAAGTAAAAGTCTAGTTATCTGCATAAAACGAAATTATTTCATAAAATTTTGCAGCGGATATGTTTTTATCAACGTTTATTTTGAATTTTGTGCCTTGATATTTCAGGAATTTAAAATTAATAAAAATACATAGTGTTGAATAAATAAAAATATCATTTATAAATACGATTTAAAATTATTTATTGAGAGGATTTATGCTTCATATTTCAAAAATTCTATAAAAACAGCTGTCATAATCAAATAAAGAATTATTTAATATATATATATATATATATATATATATATATATTCTAATGTTAGATTACGAATTTTTGTAAAAATTTACATAATCTATTATCTTTAAAACAAATAAACTCTGAAAAGGTTAATGACATCCACTTATCCCAAGCAGCACGGAAACGTTCTCTGAACGTTTAAAAATAGTTCTACTAACACGTTCTATGAACGTTCAGCTTGAACGTTTTATAGACGTCTATTTGTCCATCTTGAAGACGTCGAATAGTACGGTACAAAACACGTTCTGCACACATGTAAATATCATCATTGTTTCTATAGACACGTTCTCAGAACGTTCTTCATGCACGTTTTTGCAACGTCCTGAACGTTGTTTGAACGTTTTAAAATCGTTCTTTGAACGTTTTAAAACGTTCTTTGAATCGTTCTTCGAACGTTCTTTGTACGTTTTAAGGGGACATACGACCCTTAGAACATCGATTTAATTATAGTCTTTTTTAAAGTAAATCATTGTTAACTACGCTTCATTGAACATGTCTAATTGTTACATATAAGTTTATTATGTATTTTGGAATATAATTTAAATTCTGTGGTGAATTATTTAATAATTTATGTGTTAATAATAAATGCGTTTTTTTTTTCCACCTTACGCGCAAGATATCTCTGAAACTATTTAATATTTTTTCTTGAAATTTTCACAGATTATGTAAAATATCAGATCCTTCAAACTGAATCTAAATTTGTATCCCCCCCCCCCCCATATTTTTTTATACAGGTGATACTTCAGATTTTATTTAAAAAAAAATTATCTTTGAACTTTTTTTTTTTTTTTTTTTTTTAACCTAAACTGGAACAAATTTAGGGTCAGTTTGAAGGATCTGATATGTTACATAATCTGTGAAAATTTCAAGAAAAAATATTAAATAGTTTTACAGGTATCCTGCGTGCAAGGTGAAAAAAAACAAAACATTTATTATTAACACATAAATTATTAAATAATTCACCACAGAATTTAAATTATATTCCAAAATACATAATAATCTTATAGGTAACAATTAGACATGCCCAATAAAGCTTAGTTAACAATGATTTACTTAAAAAAAGACTATAATTAAATCGATGTTTTTTGAAGTTCTAAGGGTCGTATGTTCCCTTAAAATTGTGTGACGTGTGTACTTTATTTATTTTTTTTTTCTCTTTTCCTTTACTTTCTTTCTTTTTTTTCTTTTTTCTTCTTTTTTGTGTGTGTGTGTGTGTGTTTGTTTGTTTTTGTAAATTACTGTCATAGTATTATGCAATTTTACATAAATGCATTGAAGTATAATATTATTACATAGAAAGCAATTTCTCGAAATCTATTTAAATTGACAATAACAATAATTTTTTTAATTTCAAAGTTTTTTTAATACTTTAAATGTATATTTTAACAAAGACATTGTTAAAACACACTGTTAACATTTAAAGACACTGTTAAGATTTTAAGATTCCTCTTATCAAAGTTTTATTTTATTTTTCCATCGATTGTGCAATGTGCATTATTAACGTTTAGTTACATAATTTAGATATTTCTGACTATTAATTAATCATTCATAGATAAAATTTAAAAAATATTTTTTTTTGAATGATGAAATTTATTCCCAAGTTTCAGCATTTAAATATAAAAATATTTTTAAAACATTAACTTATGAATAAATTTACCTAAACGTGTGTAGATTCTATTTCGAAATTATTATAATGCACAACAGATGGAAAACTAAAACAAACATTTGTCAAGAGGTACATCTAAAATATTTTCAAAAGACTAAAATTTAAAAAAAAATTTGCTATTGTAAATTTAAATAGATTTCGAGAAATTTTAATATACTTAACAATATTATATTTTAATGCATATGTATGAAAATTTTATTTAAATTATTGACTTACGAAATTATAAATTTTCCATCTATATGCGCTGAAATAAAACAAAATAAAATTTTAAATTCCAGAAACGTACTCTTTTTTTTTTAAGAACTTCCTGCCAACTAATTTTTAATATTATCCCTTGATTTTGCATTACTATAATGTAATAATAACATCTAAACATATCTGATTTTTATTATTTTTATTATTTTAATTTTTTTGTGGATTCATTAATAAGTTAATGTTTTAAAAATATTTTTATGCTTAAATGCTAAAAATTAAATTTCAGCACTCAAACACAAAAATATTTTTAAGAAGTATCTTACTTATCACTCTACTACAAATTAATACTCAAATATATTTATCGTTAAACTATAATAATATAAAATTAACGGAAAAAAATAAAAGAACTAAAATGGAACATTTTAAAATTTTGAAATATATATATATTAGGTTAATTTGGCTTTAAATTTAAACAGTTTTTCGAGAATTTTTTACATGCTTAATAGAATTGTTAAATTTTGATGTATATATATAATGTAAAATGAAAAACTTATCTGTGTTCTGTAGTTCTCTTTTTTCAACGTGTCGGGTGATGTGATGTTAAACACTCATTTCCAATTGCCATATGCCTATGCCATTGACTTTGCACTTTGGCTCGCAACATAGGCTGGCAACCTAGAGGAAGTTTGGCGACAGCGATTTGGCGTTTGGCGAGATTTAACAAAACACACTATTATTATTTTAATTTTATTATTAAAAAGGAATTAATTTATTTTTAGTCTATGTATTTTTTTTTTTTCAAAAATTTTTAATAAATTTTTTTAAATTGATCGTAGTTAAAATACTAAATGCCTGTTTAATTCGTTTGCTTAAATGAATTACACGCACTGTTATTTTTATGAAAGAAAACTGTTAATGAAAATTAATAAAAATTGCATAGAAAAACTATAATCATAAAGAAAGAAACACAATAAAATTGTTAGCTTTTTTATTTGTTCCAGACTGAATATTTTAAATTCATATGGAATATTTAGAAATTTATATTTATTCTTGCTGTTGTGTTTTGTTTTTATTACTTTTTTTGGGACGGTTCTTTTTTTTTTTAATAGTTTTAGACAATGTGATAATGAAAATATAGTTTTAGATAATGTATTCTGCCACTGTCCCAGAAATAAGACGATCTGCGGTAGTATGCTTAATTTCTTGAAATTTGTTATAATTCTTAAATAGTTTTTACTAAAACTTATAAAACTCACTAATTAAGAAAAAATTTGAAAATTAGTTTGGCAAATAATGGGTTAATAGAAAAATCTGTTTAAACGGTATGAAACATAACTATTGTATTATGTAATTTGAAAACAATAATAATAATTTTATTCAATTATTGCAGCAATCACACATGTTTTACCAATTTATTAATTAATAAAAGAGAAAAGTTTTGCAGTTTGTATAAATTAGAAAACTCTTTCCAAGTACACTTTGTCCGTTATATCGTTCAATCTGAAGTGAAATTTACCTCAATGATGATGCCTTAAACTGTATAGTGTTTTTAATTACGGAGAAAGAAATCTCATAAAAGCTTGCTTTATACCTTTATTATTATTATTACTATTATTATTATTATTATTATTATTACGAAAGGGAAAGCATGAAGTGGATCATTATTTTTTTATAAGCTTGTATATTGTTTAAAGATTCCATACGTTCTACATACAATACCAAAGAAAAAAGAAAGGGCGAAAAAACCTTTACAACACTGAAAGTTTACATGCGCAATTTCGACTTATATCTCATAATGTATCTGAAAAGGATTGTAAAGCCCTATAAACTTATTAATTTTGCTAATCATATTCTACAGGAAACACTTCATTTTACAGCAGAATAATGTATGCTAATTCTGTTATTTTGTGCAAAATATACAACTTTTAAAATATGCTTTAAGGAAAGACCTCCCATAGATCCTAATGTGTCGGATTTGTTTTCTGAGTTTCTGTGCATAAAACAGTACTATTTTTATTATTCTCAATAAAAATAGAGCCAAAGTAAACCTGAACAACATATCAAAAATATAATATTCTAAAATTATTTACTGAATAAATGAGCAAAAATACAGATAGACAAACAAACCCAAATCACAAACGCTTTTTGATTTTGTTAGATTGTTGAAAAGCATAAAAGAACTAAATATGAACTCAGAAATTCTCACATATATCCCCCAATGCACCTTAATATTTTATTTGTCGCAAAGTGAATATTATGCTAATCATGCCACATTTTATACAAAGCATGTATTTAGGCATATGAATTACATAAATTATGTAATATAAGTGAACGTATGTATGTAATATATGTTTTCTTATGTTTTACGCTGTATAAAAATATAATAAAATAAGTTTTACTGAAATATCTCTGGTAGACCATAATATATCAGTGTTCTTTTCAGGCATCACCGCATCTAAAGCACTAGTGCTATTTATACCATTTTCAGTCAAGAGCAAGACATAGTTAAATTGAAATATATACATATATATATATAGGTTTTGTAGTATGTTAAAAATATTTATAAAATTAAAGCGCGAAGAAGCAGATCAAGAGATAGAAAAACTGGTATCATATAAGCTTGTCAACTTTGCTGGGAAATGTTGAAAAATAAAAAAAATAATGGCTTGTGTATTGCTAAATAAACACACACAAACACATATCTGGGATCGCACAGCGCAAGTATTATTCAACACAATTAACGCTCTATCTTTTTTAACACTTTCCAAGAAAACTGAACAGCATTTAAGATTTCGGTTCATCTGTCTGTCTACTCTTTCCTTTCCTTGATTATTTTTAGAATAAGTTTAATCTGATATACTGATACATTATTATTCAGCTGATTATGGCATGTTCTTTATTGAAAATAGTATAAAAATACGACTAGATTTTATACAAGGATTTACGAAAGAATTAGGATATATTGCGTTCTATGACGAATATTTTCTAAAACATCCTGAAAATTTCGCTGTAATATCCTGAATATGAATGGAATTTGATCGAAGTGCATTTCTGTTGAGTTATCAGTTATGCGTTTTTAAAATTTTCAAATAAAATTGAAAAGAATTAATAACTTTTGTTTGTCTGTAGAATGGTGTATCAATCTGCCTGCGTTCTCATTTCCATAAATAGTTTTAGAATTCATTGAAATTAATATGTGTCGATCAGGTATTTAGTTTTATTAGAAAATTCCTTATTAATTATCTTGCATGTGGTACGAGTAATTTATGTAAAAGTATAAAAAATAATTCGAATAAATATTGGTCTAAAAGAGATATTTTTACTAGTTAAATTCTAAAATACTACGCTGCAATAATCGTAAAGAAACTAACATACATATTTCTGATGAAATAAATTAAACCAAGGTTGATTAACTGTAATTGATTTAAAGGGCCTTAAAAATATTCGATATGATTGAAAATTTGTTGATGCGCATTTTCATAGTCTTATGCGTTTTAAATGACCAGTTAAATAACCAGTTATTATGAAAAAAAAAAAAATCCTTCTTTAATCCATTACCGTTTGAAAAAATGAATAGCAGCACATGGAATCGTAAAAAGTGTACGATTAGCTGTTTATGAAGTTGTTATTTTTAAGCTGATGTTTGATATCAAATCAAATTAATAGCAAGAAGATTAAAATTCTACAGATTGTTTTGAAAATCTATTTATTTATTTTTTTATTTTTCCAAGTGCAAAACAAACATTTTTACAGAAATGCATTAAATTTGCTTAATAACTGCGAGTGAAGGTATAGAAAGTAATGAAAGTGGGAATACCTTGTATCAAGTTTTATTCATTGCTGAAGTTATACGTTTTAAGTAATTCTTCAAAAGATATTAATCTATATTCTGATAATCGGTATTCTTTTTCTTAAGAATGATGTAGAAAAAAGAATTTTTACTTCTTTATAAAGAAAAAAAAATCTAAAATATGTAATATATAAAACTTATATATAAAAAAAAACTTCATTATTTAATTAATTAGAAATAACTAAATAAAAATACCTTTTTGCACTGAGAATTGCGTTGCATATTTTTATATATTTTTTGTTATTAATAAGTGAAAACTAATGTCAGATTAATAAAAATAAAAGTTTATAATTTAAACATTATTAAAGATTACAGTTTTATATTTACTGCCCTATCTCTAGTAAAAACTTTTCGCTTTTAAAATTGACCATTTGCTATTTAAAAGCAAAAGGGAAAAATAACAAGTGAGAAAATCGCCAAGAAGCGAAATACGCGCATAAATTACCAACCGTCTCTGTACCAGAGCAGATGTTTTTGCGAATGCAAATAATTATGAGTTTCCGGTTTCAGCTCAAACGTTTCTAATAGCTAGAATTTTACATTCAAAAATTAATCCTTTAATATATTTCATATATATATATATATATATATATATATATATATATATATATAATTCAAATTTATTTTATTATTTCAAATTATATTATTTTTTAAAATATTTTCTAAAAGGTAGATTGATATAAAAATAATGAATTTGTAGATTCAAGTAATATTATAACATTCAGTATGTAAGTAGTTCAATATTTGAATAACTTCTAAATCAAAGAATTTTTATCATCAAATATATAATATGTGTATATTATTATATTAAAATATTTTTTACGATTTTTTTAAACAAAATAATGAAGTGAAATTTGAAAAAAAAAAAATCACGAATAGTGTAAATTTTTTAAAATATATATATTTTTTAATTTGTAACAATATGACTTCCATAATTCACTACTATACATATTATATACTCTTTTCAGATATAGTGCGATCAGAATACATAAATTGGATTTAACATATTAAACATATAACAATTTTCTTGTAAAAAACCTAATGCATGCGTCGTGAAAAACACATAAAAAGGATTTTACATAGCAAGTTAAAATATATATATATAAAACCTTTTTTTGAAACACCAATTTCCGAGCTACTTAATTAGGATGCCTGTCAATTTTCTTGTAGTAATTAGGTAATATACGTGGAAAGACATCTAAAAAGGGTTTATGTAGCAAATTTGAAGAAAATCGTTCGAGCCCTTTTTGATAGAATTATATATATTCTCACTTACGATTTTCTACAAATTAACCTTTTCACCGTAAACCTTAAATTACATACGAATGTACATCTAGATGAAAGGTAAAATGGCGAGTTTGAAGAAAATCCGTGGAATCATATTTACGCACTTGCGAGGTTTAAAATTTCCATATTCATATAGAAGGCTTATAATTTTTTATTTTTATTTTTTTAACTAACCAACTAATACATACGGAAGGGCATTTAAATCGCGTGCATACACATATACACTGACGAATTGCAAAAACCATTTCTTTGTACTCTAAAAACATATAAATTAGGCAAAAGTGTAATATCGAAATACTTGATCGAATTAAATAATTCCATTTTATTCCAAAATATTTTCCAATACAGCAAACTAATATAACAATCAAATAATAATTTTATATAGAGTAAGTCAACAAAATTACATGATTATGCGTTCATTTTAATTAGAGTTTTCGCGAAGAGAAATTCAATTGCAAATATCAGATAATTATAATTTAAAATTATGTTAAAAAACAAAACCACCTCTTCACTTTTATTTCCCAATGAATATTATTATAAATTGTATCAACAAAATCAAGTTCTGCCTTGTTTTCAAAAATTTTATACATTATAACGGAAAATAGAGCACTTTGTCATTTTCGTTATAATTGTACTGAAACAGAACGTGTTACGACGGTGTTTCCCTTAACGTTTTTTATAAAACTGAAATTGCACGTTTTATGAATGGTACAAAACACACCTTTTTAGAACGTTCTGAATAATACTGCTTTTGAACGTCGAGTAGAACGTTCTTTTGACACGAAACACGGTGTTTGAACCAGTGTAACCGTTATTAGACGTTCAGAGAACGTTCATGTGCTACTTGGGATATTATGATAAATTAAATTGCACAAATATTGTGTGGTTTAATTTATCATATATTGCCTCTAAATCAGTTTCCCTATTTACAGAATTATTTTTCATTGTGACAATCATAGAACATATAACACTACAGATTCCCATAAGACATAGCCTTCCGTGTGGAAAATTGTAGAATAACAACACAACCTGTTGGTCGATGTACACCCAAATTAGATGAATGATCTTCTCTCGTAGTGAGTTTTGTACATTTATACAGGTAGAAGCTAATATATAGTTCTCCCGTAAAAAGGAAATTAGCAGTATATCAGCGCCACCACTTAGGCGATATGCACTAAAAGATCATTAACACTGATTTATTCAAAAGCGCAAATGAAAATTAATTTTTACGAAAATTTTATGCATTAGTTCTTGATCTAGAGCTTCTACACTTTTTTTTTTTTTTTTTTTTTGCTACACACAGACACACAATAAAACAAACAGATGGATAATTTCTAAATATTATTAAATCGGGTCCAGAACACATCAAAACGTGTGAGTTCACTGAAAACCGAAAGTCGAAAATTTTTACGAATCGTATACTTCCTTTTATTATTCATAAGAGAAAGTAAAAACGTTGAACTTCTAAAGATAAAATATCTCAAATTCTCTTACTCATACAAGAAAATAATTCCTCACCCATCAGACCTGTTGATTTATAACTTTCATTAATATCGTTTTGAAAGATGGCAGTTAGTGTATAATGTGAGTCTAATAGATTCGAATGTTTATTCAATGAACCTCTATTTTTGCGATCTCCTCCATTTTACGAACTTTTTTTCGAATGACGAATATTTGAAGAATTTCCTTGTTCACTAATTTCTGAATGACAAAGTGCATTATCTGTTTGACAGCAGGGCCTGATTATCCAAAAGGCTCAGGAAGCACAAGCTTCCCCTCTAAAATTTAAGAGGGGGGGGGGGGGGGCATAAGGATTAAAAGCATGGTCTTGAATGTTTGTTTCATGTTTTCAGACTGAGATTGAATTTTTTCTGAGAAAGGTTACCTAAAACAAGACAAAACACTCACTATTTCGGGAAAAATCTATTATTTAACTTCAAAAATCTGAATGTTCTTAATTAAAAAATTGTATGATTCTAATGTTCTGTGTAGAAACCACCCAGATATACGGAAAAATAATAATAATAATAAACACACACTATTTTTTTGGTCTATAGCATTTTTATATAACAATATGTAACAGGAAAACAAGATTTTTCCGAAATGAAAGGGGGCCCCGAAATGATGCTGAGCTTTCCCTAGCTTCAGAGCTTAATCGGGCCCTGTTTGATAGATTTATACTGATTTGTTAAAATAGTTCAAAGTAAATAACAGTAGGATGATATCACCGCTGAATATTTATTTAAAAATCAAAAAGATGCGAAAACGCATTTTAAAGCAAAGAACTCAAACAAAATTAAGATATTTTCCAATAGCACACTTACCAACATATTAATTAATATTCTGTAGTATTGTTAGCCCCGCCTTCTTTTTTACACCAGTATCTTTTTAGAGTATTTTTCTTCTTGTTTAATCGTAATTGCATTTGGAGACTATTACTCTAAAAATTTACTAACGTGAAAAAAAGGACGGTATTAACAACACTACGGAATATTAACACTTTCGCGACAGCATGTTTTTTGTCTTTTTGGCAGTAAGGTCCGCCTGTGGGCGTTATTCTCCCAAGTTACAATATTTCAGAACAAAATTTTCTGTGTTCAGATTCGTATTACAAATGGATATACATTATAATTATACTCTTTCTAATCAAAGTATTTATATCCATAGTATATTGGTTGTGCAAATATGATTATTGAGTATATTTTTAAGAAATAAATGATTTACAATTTGCAAAAGAAATGACCACTAGTGGAGTTACAGATTTACGTCAGCGGTCGCGAAAGTGTCGCCAGATTGCGCGACTTTTTATTTAATAGTCACAATCACCAATAATTTTGAGAAGTGATGTTTGATCATATGACAGACGATTAATCGTCGATTATTTACATTAAATATCACTTCTCAATATTATTAATGACTGTTGAATAAAAAAGTCTCGCAATCTGGCAACACTGATTCGCGACCGCAAGTTTTTGTCTTTTTAAAGTATGTTGAAATAATTTACTAGGTATGTAACATATTGTTCAAAATCTCGCAAAAAATTACATTAAAAAATTTCTGAACTCTGCACTGATATATGCATTGTCTTTATAGGAAGCGAATTATTACGCTTTAAATGCCCATTTTTTTTAAAGGTAAATTTTGAAATTTTTATTTTTTTTCTTTGTGACAAATTCTTACAAAGCTAATGAATGCGGAAATAGCTCCTTTTTTTTTCCTTTGACTAATATTCCGCCCATTCTTACAAAACCAAAAGACGTAACAAAAAAAATGTGAAATAATAAATGGTGAAAACAAAGTTCTTTTAGCCAAGTTTTGTAAAAAAAGAAGAACAGTGGCACGAAGTTTTGCATCCCACACAGTTATTCAACTCTTAAAAAATGAGGCCAACAAAGTGTCGTAACAACAGACTTATTTTTCGGTGAGTTATAAATTTGCATACAGCCTCCACCATGTAAAACATGTGCTAATGAATCTGTTTCAATTTAAAAGAAAAAAAATCTAAAGTGATTTCATTCGATTTTATGAACATTTAGTAATTAACGGTTGCTGAAATAAATTCAAAGAGGAGAAATCGTAAAACATACAAAAATGGAAAGTCAATACAGAGTTCATACAGTCTTTATTTTTCGACACCAGTAAAATTTTATAGCAATATTTGTCATAAAAATAAGCTTATAATTTTATATAAAATTTTATTATTTAAAGATTGTGACGGAAGAATACTTACAAAAGGGCGGGACCGTACGAACGTTATAAATAGATGTTTGAGCACGACTTCCCAAGTTGTATGTCGCTTAGTGAATCATAATAAATCGAAATTCTTTTGTGCGTTTCTGTCAGAAAATTATAATTGGTCAGCTCACAGCATCAAACCATACCCTCCTAAGCTAGATGCCTGTCGCATGGCTCAGAAACTTGGCAACAGTTGAATCGGTAGATAACGCCACCTGGTACAGATTGCCCGACTTTTTTATTCATCACCCGCGAAAAATTTTTTAAAGTGGGATATGATATACATGAAAGGTGGAAAGAATCGAAGAAACGTCGATTATATACATATATATCATACATCACTTCTTAAAATTATTGGTAAAAGTTGAATAAAAAAGTCACGCAATCTGTACCAGGTGGCGCTGTCTACTGCTTCAACTGTTGCCAAGTTTCCTAGGCGCGCGACAGGCATCTAGTTTAGGAGGCTATGATCAAACATATATCTGTAATTTCAAGTTTTAAACATTTTACATTGCCAAAGCGAACTTTCAATAGTTTGCGTCTATCGAACACAAAAACAATGAAGATTTGAAGAAATTTACGCAAAAATTGGTGTTGGGATTAAGACTGATTAACTGCAGGAGGGAGCCTAGATACGATAAATGCCCTGTGTAGGAGTTTTTAAGGTATCATAGCCCCTATTTACTCGAGATTGGCAAACACAACGGAAAACTGCAACCGTCTGGATCGGTGAGTGCGAATCGGGATCGAACCTGGCACTTCTCTTGATCATTTTTGAAAGTACAGCCACACGGCCACTGGTGGCACCACTTTTTGTGCAAATTTTCTATTGATTAATTTTGGTATTATAAAACACTAATATATAACGTATTTTTAATGCATTTCTCTAAAACGGAAAATATATTAACTATTTTCTACAACAAATCTTTTTTTCTCCTTTTTATCACGTATAAAATACGGGTTAGAATCCCGCAGAAAAGCTTTCAACTTTTATTCGACCCACACACCACATTATATATATTTTGCAAAAATGCTTCAACTGTGAAAAACATTATGTACCTTTCTTTTAATTGCTTATGTACCATTTCTGTAATAAGAATTGAACTCTCAGACAGTTAGAAATGTTACACAGAATGCCATACCTAGTAACATTTATGATTTACTCCGGAGAACTCTTAATATCCATCTTTTGTTCCACCACTTTGCTTGCAGAGAAAAAGTTTCTTATGTAATGACAGAGTTGCCGACTTTTATAATTTATTCCAGAACATTGTTAGCCCCGCCCTTTTTTCATACCGGAAATTTTGAAAAATGATTTTCTTTTTATTTAATCGCTGTCACATATTAAAGAGAAATAATCTACAAAATTTCTGGTGCGAAAAGAAGACGGGGCTAAAAATGCTCCGGAATAAACTATAAAAGTGGGCAACTCTGTAATGACGATGAAATAAGAAGAAAAATACTTTTTAACCCCTTAACGGTCGCATATTTTTCAAATACACGCCCATAAAATCCACATTTTTGTCTAATTAACCCGTTAGTAGTCGCTATAGACAGCGCCACCTATTACAGATTGCGCACTTTTTATTTAACTGTCACCAATAACTTTAAGAAGAGATGTGATCGACGTTTCTTCGATTTTATTCGCGTTTTATGTATATCAAATGCCACTTCTAAAAAATTTTGGTGGTTATTGAATAAAAAAATCTGGAAAAACTGAAGGATGGGCGGCAAATCGACCAACTAGCGACTACTAACGGGTTAAAAAAAAAAAAAGATTGAAAATAAATATGTGAATAATGTATGTATTTATTCTGTACATATTTTTAAATACATTATATATAATTTGGTACTGGCTGATGCTTTCATGTACCCTAAAATATTAAAGGAAAAATATACGTGAGGCGTCGCCACAGCCCGTGAATATCACGGGAACGAGAAGGAAGGGGTTAAAAACAGTGGTATAACAATACTACGGAATAAATAATAACTGCTACGAAGTATGGGAACGTAAAAAGCAACTTGTTTTTTGAGAATTGTACGATTGTGTTTTGCGCACAAATGTATTATCATATTTTTCCAAAGAATAAAACTAGTAAACAAAGATAAAGAAATAGAGAGAGAAGGGTGGGGTGGGGGATTAAACATTTTATTATGCATAAAGTTGATACAAATAGCAAGTTAATAGCGAAAAAAAAAAAAAAAAAAAAAAAAAGGAATACTCACTATAATTTTTCTCATATAACATTGTGCTGCAAAATTGTATATTTATTTAAACTTTATGCATGTATAATAGATTTATCATTCTTCTTCATCATATCCGAATGTGATATGATGTGTACTTAAGTATATGAATACCTGTAAGTGAGATTATGTTAGTTAAAAATATTTCTAAATGTTCTGCATTAAAATAAAAAGAAAAAAAAAATAGAAAGAAGAAAAAAAAAATTCTGAAAGATAAGAATATTTTATATTTAGTAAATATATATATATATATACTAGCAGGCAACGCCCGCTTCGCTGGTCCCTATTTTTAAATGAATCACTATAATAAATTCTCAAAATTGCATTAATTTTTATCACGTGAAAAAAAAGAGAAACAAAATCTGAGTAGGAAAAATGTCGCACCGGGTTCTCACTGCCTTCAGAAAAAATTCCCAAAATGCTCTAACCCTTATTTCTGTTATTTTCCCACTTCGCCCCCCCCCCTCCTCTCTATCCTAATAATTTTACAAATTTGAAAATATCCGCAATCGATTTGTAAGTATCAAAAACCCCTATGCACCAGTTTTGAACGATATATCTCTATTTTTATTTTTTTGCCGCTCTACTCCCCCCCCCTTCCCGGCCCTCCTAATAACTTTACACTTTCGAAAATATCCCCATTCGACTTCCAGGCCTCTGAAACCTATCTGTACCAATTTTGAACGGCCTAACTGTATTTCTATTTGTTTTTTACCATAGCCCCCCCCCTTACCGCCCCCTTACCACCCCACCTAATAATTAATAATTTTAAAAATTCGAAAATATCCGCAATCGATTTGTAAGTATCGAAAACATCTATATACCAATTTTGAACGATCTAACTCTATTTTTATTTTTTTGCCCCCCCCTCTCCCCTCCCCCCCTTCCTGCCCCTCCTAATAACTTTACACAATCGAAAATATCCTCATTCGACTTGCAGGCCTCTAAAACCTATCTGTATCAATTTTGAATGCCCTAACTGTATTTCTATTTGTTTTTGCCCCATAGCCCCCTCCCCCCCCCCTGCTGCCCCACCTGGGGGCTGAATTTCTAAAATTCCAGAAATTGGTTTTTAGATATTTGCATTAGCAATATTTTAGAGCAAAAATTTCACGCATATCTATTTTTTTGTTTGAGATATATAGGATTATGCGAAATCACGTTTTACGCATATGAAATCACGTTTTGCCCCCCCGCCCCCCTTGGGGACCGAATTTTAAAAATTCCAGAAATTGGTTTTTTAACATTTGTATTAGCTATATTTTAAAGCAAAAATTTTACGGATATCTGTTTTTTTGTTTGAGATATGAAGGATTTTGTGAAATCACGTTTTGCCCCCCTCCCCCCCCCCCTTGGGGGGCGAATTTTGTAAAATCGCTTCTTAGTGGATGCCTACGTCATAGAAAGAACATTGTCACAAAATTTCATGCTTCTAGGTCCAGGGGTTTGGTCTGGGCGTTGATAGATCACCCCCTCACTCACTCACTCAGGAAGTGTTCTTTTATATATAGAGATATATATATTTCCAGAGAAAGAGAAGAGTTTATGCATTTGTTAAACTTCAAATACATAGTGTATATTTTCTAACAATTTTATCTCAAATAGAAAAAAAACTGTAAGGTTGTGTTTCCTATTTTTTTTTCCTACATCACTGTTCTGTTTATGTGCCAGCAGGCATCATAAGTTTACAAACATTCTTCATGCGCTTTTATTTTTCCCTTGTATCTTTCACGAATAGGGCACATGTCTACTTGAGCATCAATTTCTTTACAGATTCGCAACGCGAGATGAAAGATAAACATAATTGCATACCTACCAACATTCTAATTAATATTGCATAGTACTGTTAGCATCCGCCTTTTTTTCTCACCAATCATTTTTAGAGTATTTTATTTATTTATTTATTTAATCGGAATTATATTTGGAGAAAATGTCCTTTAAAAATAATATGGTGTGGAATTGGGGTCGAGTACTAACGATACTATGGAATATTAATTAGAATGTTGTCAGGTATGTATTGGGTTGTTCGGAAAGTCATTTCGTTTTTTTCAGCAGAGGATTTAATTGTATTTTTTTCACACCTTCTTCACATTTAAGTTGCATTGCCATTACATATTGTGACAGCTGATATAGCAAGGCTTGCTTGTGAAAAAGGTCGTTTTATTCTGCTCAATAGTTTTTGATTGGTGCCCTATCAAATAAAGAAAATCAGATGCGACATTTTCGGCATGTTTTGTTTCTGCTATCAAAAATGCGAAAATACTATTCAAACAAAGAAAAAAAAGTATACGATGTGTGCACAAAAAATTTATTAAAAGAACTCTGTTGTCAAAACTGGTTTACCAAATTTTGTTCTGGCAATTTTGAGTTGAAGATGCATAACGTTCTAGAAAACCAGTTTGTGCTAATGAAGACAAAATAAAGTATTGATTTATGAAAAACTGCCAAATAACAACTCGTGAGATCGCTAAGAAACCGATCAAAGTGGAGAATATATAATTCATTAAAATATTTATACAATATAAGAAAATCGTCTTTCATTTTCGAAGGAAAAAACGAAATACTTTCCGAACAACCCAATAATTGCATTGGTAAATGATCCACAAGTTAGATACATTATTTTTACACCAAAAATTTTTTTTAATAAAATCTTATGGGTCAGTAGCATCCACAGACATTAGTCTTTTTTTAAATAAAATTTCTGATGTAAAGCTGATATGTCTGACATGCCAGTTACATATTTGCCAACATCCTAATTAATATTCCGCAGTGTTGTTAGTCCCACCCTTTTTTTCACACCAGTAAATTTTTCGAATAATATTCTCCAAATGCAATTACGATTAAATAAGAAGAAAAACTATAATTAAATAAAAGAATACTGGTGTGAAAAAGATGGCGGGGCTAACAATACTACGGAATATTAATTAGTATGTTGGCAAGTATGCAGATATACGCTTTAACCATCTGACCGCCTTTGAAAAGGACAAAATTGTAATGTTGTTTTCACTGTACAGTTTTTTATTACTGAAATAATGCTTGTTTAAGCTTGAGATTAAAAATGTAACTATACCGTAATTTTCTGCGTATAATCCGCAGATAAAATATGCCCTTCCTATACCAGAAATTTTGTTTAACACAAAATTCTATATTATTTTGAAGAAACAGCTCGTACAAATAGAACCTCGTTTGCTAATTAAAATTTCTGGTGCAGAACTGACTTAACTGACCTGCGGATTATACACAGAAAATTACGGTATAATACTTGCCAACATCCTCATTAATATTCCGCAATGTTGTTAGTTCCACCCTTTTTCTCACACCAGTAAATTTGCAGAGTAATATTCTCCAAATGCAATCACGATTAAATAAAACGGAAAATGCTCTAAAAGAATACTGGTGTGAAAAAGAAGATGGTGCTAACGATACTACGGAATATTAATTAGGATGTTGGCAAGTATGCTATATATATTATTATAATCATTATGCCTATTATTTAGGACCTTCAAACTTGATAAACAAGCTAAAAATTCATAACTATATAGTTTTAAATTATCAGTGTATTGTGGATAAAAGAACAGCTCAATGAACAGGAATATCCGTCAGCTGCGGTCAAATGGTAAAATTCAGGGGTCGTACTCTCCGCCTTTTTTTCAGAACACTCTCAGGAATTAAAAAGAATTAAAATTTATTGCTACTTGTATTTGTATGCAATAATATCTTGCATAGTCATGTCCACGGAGTAAAAAGACAGGAGCAGAAGGTAACGCTGAAATTTTGTGACGTTGTTTTATAATGTTTACAGATGGCGCCAGCGTACAATACTTCCTTCTCTCCAGCTTCCGCAATGTTATTCAATGGGGAAATGTCTCGTTTTAATTTTTTTTTTTTTTTAATAATATCAAGCTGAAAAAAGTTCGTTTGAAAGCAAATTTCATTAAATAGAGTATTCTAACCAACGTGTTTTTTTTTTAAGAGCCATTTTATACTAATTTTACTTTGAAAGAGAGCTTTTTAAAAATGACGATCCTTATGAACCGAAGCTAGCTAAAACAGACAATTGGGAGGAAGGAGAATGGATGAAATTTTGTAAAGAAAAAAAATAAACTTACTTTAGGTGCAGAAAACACGAACTCGGACATTATTTCTCTCCTGGGGCTTTTTTTTTTTTTTTTTTTTTTTTTTTTTTTCTTACCACTATCATAGCCTGTATTACAACTAGGAACGAAGCATTTATTTGAAACATCTGAATTATGCTGTTTTAAGAACTTACAAACAAATTAAATTGCTTAAAATAAAAAATTTAAAATATATTCCAGCAAAAACAACACTATATCAGCTCCGAGGTAGGGAGTAATGACAAGTGGCGCCCTCAATATTTACCAAAAATTTACATCACAGTTTCGTAGCTTTCTCCCATTGGACCTTCAACTCCTATTAATATTACTCCGTGATCATGCCACATTGCTGTAAATATATCCAGAAATATTTTTGCATAAAATTAGTAGTGGTAAGGAAGGTGGAAATTTCTTTTCTTTGAGAGTGTTCTGAAAAAAGGGCAGGGAGTATGACCCCTGTTAAATTACAATGATAACATGTTATACTGATAGTACGATATCAGAAATAAGATATTAAAACACAAGAATAATTAAAGACTTGGGTGAGCCATATATTGACTACATGAGCCATATATCTTTCGATATAACCTTTTATAACACGTACCACCGAAACATTAGATATTTAAAACGAATGATTTCCAGCTGAAACAAAAATATGTGTTTAATTTTCGTCCATTAATATGACGAAATGAAAATTATGACTATAGTGTTGTAGCAAAGAGAATATTATGACTACCGAAAAAACAGGGCTTATTGTAACTGAAATCATTGTATATGAAACGTGTGTCTTTTGATACAACTGTCTTATAAATATTACCAAAATATTGACCATTTAAAACGCATGATTAACAGCAGGTTTGTCAAATACTATTGATATAACAAAATAAATATTTTCACTATTGAGTAACTAGAGTTCTAGATAACTAAAACCTTTGTATATGAAATACCTACCTATCGATACAACAATCTTAACCCCTTGGGTACATTTGACGTCTGAGACACGTCATTCACTTTTTTTGTTTTTTATTTTTGTTTTGCAATTCTAATTACTTGAAGACATCTTAATACTACATATGTCACCAATATTTTAGAAATAAATAAATTCTTACGTAAAATGTACTGCTTTTACATACTACTCCAAGCAACCAAAAAGTATATCCGTTCCACATGCAAATATTTTCTCAAATAAATCCGTACCCAAGGGGTTAAAAATATTACCAAAATATTAAAGATTTAAAACGCTTGGCTGAATCGGTAGCAGAACCGTTATACTCTTGTAAAGTGAAAATTCATTTTTGTCGCAGATTAAATTTCAGAAAAGGTAGAGAAAATTTGGATATTAGGTTTAAATAAATTAAAATAATATTGTATATATATATAGATAACAATTGATAAAATCTTTGAAGTGAAACGTTCATTAATTAAGAAAGCAGATTTTGTAATTATTAACTGGACATATTTTACGATGAATTTATTTATTATTTATTTTTATTTAATTAATTAATAAATTAGCCACTGTTTCTTTTCCTTTTCCGTATCACAGTTGGTAACAGTTGCCAATTTAGCACCTTTTCACTACCGGATTTTTTTTTTTTTAGGTATTTATTTATTTTTATTTTATTTTACTTTATTAGTGCAAATTGTTACAGTTCCAGATTATATAAAATGAAAATTTCTGTTAAATTTTTCCGGTAGCCAAAAAGTACTAAGTTGGCAACTATATTTGTAACTTGTGTCTACGAGGTCTAATAACTGGATAAAAGCAATAACTTATACGTTCTAAGAAGTTACGTAAAGATGTTCTACCTCTTAAGAAATACGTCGCCCACAAATTGATGTCTTTCGACGACAAAGTGAAATCATTACCTAGAAAACTCCTACTTAATAAATTTATGAAACTGGTTGCCTCAAAAGTGTTTTTTTTTTTTTCTGAAAATATTGTAAAACAAAAATGATATCATGCACATCACAATTTTTCTCAAATTGAGTGAAATATTTCTAATTAGTTAAAGAGTAATCGAATAGAACAAAATAGTATGAATCCTCTTATCACGAAATATTTAGAACCTTAAACCGTTATATCAAAACTTTGTTTTAATTACTGTAATGAGCAAATTTGTAAGCCTCTGTAGAATTTGTTCTGACTGTATTTTACTGCATTAAAATATTAATATTTATTTTTATGGAAGTTCCTTTACATATTTATGCTGTCGTCGATATGATATTTATAATAGAGCAACCATGATTTTTTACATAATATACTTAAGAGCTGTACCCATTTTTGCTCCCAGTACAATTTAATAGAAGTCTTTTTCCTTTTTTCACCCGGAAAAAAAGTGTTAACCCTTTCAGGGACAAGTCAATTTTTCTGATTTAAAATCAACAGCCACCAGAAATCACCAACAATATTAAAAGGCAAGAAATAAATGAATTTATTCGTCTAAGTTATCTATATAAATAAAGAGAAGTGTCTGTGTATATGTCAGCGCTCTGACGCTCACACTACTGATCGCAGAGCTTCCAGATTTGGCATATAGGTACCTGTGAGCCTGCAGGCAGAGCCTGATTAAGAGGGAAGCACACATTATCTCCGCTGCCACCGGAATATTTTTACAATTATTTTTTACTTCATGTCATAGAAATTCCACGCTTTGACGAGGAAATATTTTTTATAAAAAATGAATGGTGTAAAACAATCCAATTTACTCACCGTTATTAGACACCAGAATTCTTTTAAAATAATTTTTAATGAGAATTTTCTGTTTATTATAGGAGGAAAGTATTTGTTAAAAAATAACGGTGTAAGTATAAATAATGTGTGCTTCCCCCTTAATCAGGCTCTGCCTGCAGGTGTGCACCTCATCGAATTTTTTTCGAATTTGATTTTTTTTTTTAATTAATGTTTTTTCGATTTTAAATATCGGCGTTAATGCTTCATTTTCATAGATTTATTCTTTTGCTTCAATCGTCTGCGTATCTTAGCAACGGCTATTACGCAACTTATTTTTATTTAATACATTCATTTGAAGGCGATTTTTTTTTTCTTTTTTTTTTTTTTTTTTAATTTGTTATATTTATTGAAAATAAAATCGTAATGCAGCAGAAAAAATTAAGTATAATTAGTTTTAAATTTAAAAACGTATTTATAACAGTTATGTTTAATTTTTTATGGTAGAACAACTTCTTATTCTTCATTTTTTAATTAATTCCTTTAAAAGAAAAACTTTTATTTATTAATTTTTTTTATTTACAGTATTTATCGGAAAAATGGTAGTACATACGTAGTAAAAAGGATTAAATTGATTAAAATTTATTTGTTTATGTATATATATATATATATATATATTTATTTATTTATTTATTTTTAATCTACTTTTTATTTTGTTTTATTTTATTACATTGGTCGGAATCAATATAGTGTAAATAGCATGGGCTATAAAATACATGGTTAAAACTAAAATATTTAATAGATGCTGAGATACAGTCATCTTTAAAATCGTAGTTCTTAAATTGTATCAGATCCCCCCTGTCGTCGATAAATATCCAGATTGAAGTGCCCGGAAAAGATCTATCTGCAGGCATGGGAAACCTAGACCTGATGCAGTGCGGGCTGGAAAAGAGCTGCCGTAGACAGCGGGTATCCAAAACGAGGTTTGGAGCAATTTTTTTTTTTTTTTTTTTTAAATTTTTTTTCTATAATGTGGTATAGAAAAATAAACATTAATTCAATTCTTTTGAAAGTTCAATTAAATATAGTGACCAGCGAAGCGGGCGCAGCCTGCTAGTAAGAGAAATATTTTATAAAAAATTTCTGGGGACAGTTTGCCATTTTTAATTAAAATTTGTGGTTGCACTATGCATCCATCGCCCCTGAAAGAGTTAAAAAATCGTATATGAAATAGATTTGATCATGATTTTTTGTTTTTCATCAGAAATTGTAAAATAATTGTTCCTTCAGAAAAGAATTATATTTAATTGCTGAAGAACGCTAGAAAAATAGAAAAATATATTAGTGTTAAAAAATTCTGGTTGGAAAAAACCGGAACATAGTCACCCCTGTATGAATTCTTCTATCAAGAAATATTTAGAACCCTTTTCGCTTAATAATAGCTTCTTAAATGATTTTTTAATGGCACTGAAGAGTGATTTCATTGTAGTAGAAAAATTCATAAGTTCCCGTGAAACTAGTTTACAGAAGGCATTTTGATGCATTTTTAGAAAATTAATTGTTTATCTTCATGATAGTTCTTTTTCGTACTTATGTTGTTGTCAATTTTAAATTTTACAATTGCACTACTATGATATTTTTACGTAGTTGAGAAATTGTAGCACGTTATTTTGATAGCTATAATTTTTAATACAAATCTTTTATGAATTTTCGTAGTTCTTTTCTACGAGTAAATAAGGGTTAGATTTTGGCATGCTTAAAAAGTAGTTTTAAAAAATCTTACAACTGAAGAGTTTACGTTTTCACCATGAGACATTTATTTCCTTTTACGTATAATCGAAAAGCACAATTCTTTGGATTAAAAAAATAATAATCTGGTGTGTAACAGCCACACGACTTCCATTACCCAGTACTACACACATTATAAACATTTTATATACATTTTTTATTTGAATAAGTAACAAAATTGCTCTTACAAAAGCATATTTAAACGTGAATTAAAATGGCGAGTTTAAAAAAAATCCGTACAGCTGTTTTTAAAGGAACGCCCTTGGGAAACCTGAAATTGAGCTATTTATACAGGACGCCTATCAATTTTCCTGAACTAACCAACTATATCATTCGAAAGGACATCTAATAGAGTGTTTATACAGCAAATTTGAAGAAAATCGTTAGAGCCGTTTTTGAGATACGGACTTACGGTCCCACTTCCGGTTTCAGATGTCCCCTTCCAGTTTTTCAATTTTCACCAAAATTTGGAAATTTCATCTGTACACCAGACGTATTTCAATTCTAAAGTTTCGTAGCTCTATCTTTATTAGTTTCTGAGCTATAATAGCCAGAAGATTCTCCACATACATACACACACACACACACACACACTGACCAATTGCCAAAAACCACTTTTTTTGGACTCAAGGGACCTTAAAACGTGTAAATCAGGTGGTGAAAACCCGATATCGAATTTTCAGACCGAATACAATACTTCCATTACCTACGGTAGTAGGGTAATGGAAGTAAAAATTGGAAGTTTAACGATCTCTGAATGCTGATTTTCTGAAGTTTCATCTTGATTCAAACAACCAATTTCAACTTCTTTTTTAATATTTCCTCTTAATTCACCGGATTCTTCTCTTACGACCTTCGAAAGGCACTGAGTTTTTAGAAGATAATCTGAAAACAATGTGGCATCCGCTACTTTTAAAGCAGGAAATGCAAATACGAGTATTCAATTTCTTTGAATTCATATAATTATTAAATAATTCATGTAGCGAGCAAATTATTGAAACGCAGTAGCGTATCCGTAAAATACAGAAAAGTTCAGCCCTCAATTTTTTGTAACTAGGGAATAAAACCAAGCTACGATTCTTGTACTATAGCACTTGTTTTCATAAATATAAAATTTTACTATCATCCTACTATGCAAAATAATTTTGCAATGTTTTAATTAAATGGTGTGAGAATATTTTCTAATTTAGGGTGATTATAATTAATATAATTAAATCCAAGTCCCCGACAAAACCTGTTCTATAAATCGGATATGACAAAGTTTTTATTGTATAAATTTCGAAGAAAATATTTTTAATGAATAAAACTTAAATTTAACTACTAGGAAAAAATCTGATTATTTTTTTTAAGGAAAAAGTAATTGGGTTATGTAATATTAAGTACACACTAGAATTAAAAAAAAAAAAATGGAAATATAAGAAATGGAAATGATTTCATGTAAAGTTTTGTGAAAACTTTTAGCTCTCCGTATTACGCTGATCTTTTTCTACACAAAATCAACAACTAATTTGGAAATTTACTTTAATTAATTAATTAATTAATTAAAAACAAAAACTATTTTATTTACGAGACAAAACTTTAGTTAAAATGCATTTAAAAATAAAATATACATTTAAAAACATTTAAAATTTAGACGTTTCGAAACCCGTCCAGGTTTCCTCATCAGTATCACAACAACATAATTTGCAAGCATTACATGAAAACACAAGGAAGTACAGAATATTGAGGAACCAGTGCGCATGCTTCATTGATAGTGTAGAGATAGCTGGCAGTGTGCCAACTCTTAAGGAAAATACGTGATTTATAATTATCATAGCCAGAATTTAGAACTTTTATATTATCGAAGTCAGTAATATGATCGGATTCTATTGAATGGATTACAATTTTAGAATTTTGGTTGCAATTTTTATATGACCGTCTATCCTTGAGAGTTGGCACACTGCCATCCATCTCTGCACTATCAATGAAGCATGCGCACTGGCTCCTCAATATTTTGTACATCTAAAATTTCTTGTGTATTCATGTAATGCTTGCGAATTATGTTGTAGTGATACTGATGAGGAAACGTGGACGGGTTTCGAAACGTCTAAATTTTATTTTAAATGTATATTTTGTTTTTATATGTATTTTAACTAAAGTTTTGTCTCGTAAATAAAATAGTTTTTCTTTTTAATATATATATAATTCAGACGGTTTGATGTTTGAGTACGTTAAATAATTAATTAAATATTATTATTTATTTATTTATTTATTTATTTTTGAGGATTTACTGGTGGAATCACAGAAAATTTTTAGAGAAGCCCTCCAACCAAGGAGGGAACCAAGCTCACCGCTGAGTATCAAAATTAATTGTGATAGCACATTTCTGGATGACCTTTAGAGGTGAGTCCCAGCCATTTGCTCATTGTATAGCTCTAGTGCCCAAGTATAGACATAAAACTACACAGTCACGATAACTGGGTTTCTACGCTTTAACCCTTTCCGGCCCAAGACAATTTGGATCCTTTAAATTACACTGCCACCGGAATTCGTGAACTAAATTAAAGTAAAAGAAATTTTGAACTTTAAGGATAAGAAAACCGGCCTTTTCTAATATGTTACAAAAGTAAGTTTTTTCTAAAAAATTTCTGGGATGAATTCTTCCAGTTGGGAAGTGAAATTAGGTGGGATATATATATCCCACCGCGCATGAAAGGGTTAAAACTGACTTCTTCTTCTTCTTCTTCTTTCTCTCCCCCCCCCCCAAACTCCCATGTACCATGGTACAATAAAGTACCACCTCACTAAACTCTCATTGATATGGTCCTTATGATGCTGTGATATGCACAATTATTATTACTTTTATATTTAGAAATCCCTTTTAAGCTAAACTCTGCCAATCATTGCCGGAAACTAAACCTTATGTTATTCCATGGAAATATTTGTTTCGAGAATTATTCATTATCCAATGTATTTCTTTCTTTTTTACACGCATTGATTTATCTTGGCATATTGTTTGTTTATGTGTGACATTTTGGTTTATTTAAGTGTGTTGGTCAAATCTAAGAACTGGATTTTAACCCGCTTCCGACTGGGCTGAAATTTTGCGTACGCGTATTACTCCGATGACAATACACGCTTAAACAGCCAAATTCGAAGACTAATTATCTATTCTGTATATCAAATATTAATTCTCAAATATATTGATGATAACTGAATGCAAAAATCATTAATTTCGCAACACTGTCAAGCAGTAACAGACTTGGGGAAAATCCAGATGTTTCTGTTCCCCCGACTTTTGTAAAAAATTAGTTTTCGAATTTTATTTCAACTCCAATTGTGCTGATATTTTGCATGCATATATAATTCCAACGGCAATACTTGCTCAAGCAATAACGATGTTAGGAAAGGGGAGGATGCCTGAGGGCCTAACATACTTGCCAACATACTAATTAATATTCCGTAGTATTGTTAGCCCCGCTTTCTTTTTCACACCAGTATCTTTCTAGAGTATTTCTCTTCTTATTTAATAGTAATTGCATTTCAAAAATATTATTTTAAAAATTTGCTGGTGTGAAAATAAGGGCGGGACTAATAACTCTACGGAATGCTAATTAGAATGTTGACAAGCATGGCCTATAAGCGTTCACCTCCAGTTCAAATTTTGTTTTAGATTTTTTGTTTTCGATTGAGTTGAAATTTTTGCATGCATGAATATTATCACATCCCCTGTATTGGGGCTTTTAGTACACTTTGTATTAAAAGCGTATTTATGTATGTATTTATTTAATATTTGTATCACTTTAAAATCAATTTTCGCATTCAGAAAATACGTAACGGTTAAATTTGTTTTTGTTTTTCAAAAATTAATATCTTAAAATGTTAATATTTCATTTTGGAATTGAAGCAGGCGATCCCCAAAGCGGATGAACTGTCCTCAATTTTACCCTCCGCAGAAGATCAAAATTACAAGAACATGTCTCTGGACAGTCCTTAGGGGCGTCTCCTCAATTGCCTATAAGTTCTCAATTACCGTAATTTCTGGTAAATAACCCGCAGGTAAGATGTGTCATTTCTGCACCAGAAATCTTATTTAATAGAGAAATCTATACATTTTCTAAGGAAGAGCTCGTACAAATATAAATTTATTTATCAATTGAAATTTCTGGTGCAAAACTGGATTATATACCCTGTGGGGTATCTACCAGAAATTACGGTAATTGCCCATAAGCTCTCAATAATTGCCCAGACCTCCCTTAATTGCCCATAGAGTAGCATAGGTGATACGTAAAACTTACCCACTCACTCACTAAAATATGCAACAAAAGCAATAAATAAATATATATATATTTTTATCTCTATCTCTCTCTTTCTTAGTACTTTTACGACCGCTAACGTAGATTCACGTCATTTGAAAATCTGTAACTCCACCAGTGGTCGTTTCTTTCGCAATTTTTATGTTGTTTATTTCTTAAGAATATACCCAATATTCACATTTGTACAATCAAATATAGTACTATGGATACAAATACTTTGATTAGACAGATTGTAATTATAATCTATATCCCTTTGTGTGAATACAGAAAAATTTGTTCTGAAATATTGTAACTTGGGAGAATTACGCCCGTAGGCGGACCTTACTGACAAAAAAACAAAAACATACGGCCGCGAATGTGTTAATGTGAAATCAGAATTTAAATAAATAAATAAATAAATAAAATAAATGCATTTGGTAAGGAGTAATTCTTATAATGAATTTTCCGATAGAATTACATTGGATTTATTGACAGAGACGGGGGAATTGTATTAAGATAAAAAGAATTAAATAACTAAAAAAAAAAAAAAAATTATTATTTTAAAAACATTTTTTATTTCCCAAGTTTTAAGTAAAAGATTAAAAATTTAACAGATAAATAATTGTATTTTTTGTTTCTGCATTTTAAAAATATACTATCTACTCCTGAAAATTTTTTTTTTAGTAGCATCAGAGTTGAAAAAGCTAAAAAGGCACCTTACAAAATAAAACGTGACAAAAGAATTCTGGTTATATAACTTTCACCGAAAACTACTATTTATTGTACTTTTACTACCGTCATTTAATTCGTTTTAATGGTCATAATCATAAGTTTAGTAAAGATTTTTTTAAGAACCATGACCTTTCGTCATCCTTATCTTATTGATGACCATCACGGCAGACGTGTAGCCTTCACCACGGCCTTAACACCTCTGAACACATTGCACATTAAGGGTGATTTGTTATGCCTGGGAGATCGTGAAGGAACCTTTTCAAAAAAGAGAGAATGCATTGATAGAAAATAATGTTCTCTTTGTTTAAGATGTAATCGCTTGTTTTAGAACAGCCAATAAATGAAATACGTATTTTTTGACGTGCTGAAATATGAATGTACTAATTTTAGCTGTTACGTTTTATTATAATTTTAACACTTAACGGACGGGTCGAATTTATTTTTCCTTTCTCGGTTTCCGGGCATTTTACACATTGTGTCTGCAATGCATTTGAAAATAACTCCGCCTACAGGCGTTTCTTTTACATATTGTGTACTACGTTTATTCTATAAAATATGCCCAGACTTCGTATTTATACTACCAGGGTAGTATTCATATAAATACTTCGACTAGAAATGGCACAATCACTATAGACAATCATTTTTAATGATAACATGAATACGTAAAATACATTTGCTTTATAACGAAACATTTTGGAGGAACGCCCAAAGGCAGCGTTTTCTGTTCAAAATAGGAAAATACGCAGTCTGAAATGCGTTAAAATTTCTGCCTAAAAAGCAAAACTGCGCAGTATTGTCAACACACAGATTCTAATATAACTAATTATACCAAGAAAAAAAATAACACAATTGCATAAAATGAAAAACTAACGCAACGTACTGAAAATTAAAGCAAAAACGTAAATTCTGTGTGGCCGTCGAAATGGAAAAACATAAATCTACTTGCATAGGTGCCAAGTATCCCTGCTTTTCAAGGGAAACTTCAAACCGGAAAATTTTTATAGCCGTTTTCGGTAATATGAATCGTCGAAAATATGTAACATATTTCATTTAAAAATACTGGTGTCAATTCTGATTTAAAAGTTTAAAGTTTTGGCAGCTATGTACGCGGCCCGTCCTAGGAAGTCACAATGAAGAAAAATAAATTTAGGGGACCCGTCCGTTAATTTTTAAAGAAGAAAATACAAAATATGTCTTTGACTGTTTTATCTTCAATCGCTTCAGTGAATTATTTTACTGTCAACATTTCAGAGATTTTACTTACCGTCTCTTTTTTTTTTTTTTTTCAGGAAACTGTCTGAAATAATGAGAAATTTTAGCCATTTTTACTACTATTACTTTTATACAATAATCTCTATCGTACTTAAAATACGACATAATACTTAAAAAAAAAAAAAAAAAAAAAAAAAAAAGTATGAAAATAGTGGTAGGTAGCAAAAAAGTCGAAAATTTCTCATTCTTGGCGGTGTTCTGAAAAAACGGTGGGAAGTACAACCCCTAAAATTTCTATTTTATGGATGCAGGGGTCGCACTCTCCGCCCTTTTTCCAGGACACAGTCAAAGATGAGAAAATTCTGTCTAAATTGTTACCACGATTTTTATACAATAATATTTATCCCAACTAATCACAACACATTACTATAAAGATACTACAAAGATTTCTGTATGAAAATAGTGGTAGCAAAAAGGCGAAAATTTATTATCCCTGGAAATATCCTGAGAAAAGGCTGGAGAGCACGATCCTTTTGATTCCGTGGCATTATTGTTGCTCGCCATTTTCTGCTGCGTTTCTTTTCTAAAAATACAGTTCTAATCGGTGATCTACTGGAGCTACGAATTGCAGATTTTATTTTCCTCTTATTTTTCTTTAAGAAAATATGTTCATTTTTAAGGAAAATATATTCGTACTAAAATTCATCTCACCTTTCTTACACAATGAAAAATATCCAATTTCGTCTCTAATTTCAACGTAATTGTTGTTTACGAAATATTAAAGCTTATATGCACTATTTAAAAATTTTAATTATCCACTTTTCGTATCCAATAAAATAAAATAAAATATATTGTAAGATTTACATTTCACTTCCCTACATTAGCATAAAAATGTCTTAAAAGAAATAAAAACAATTTTTAAAACTAAAGCAGAATTGTACTTATAATGAGGCAAATTTATTTAATTCTTTCTTCTGATTGCAAGGAATATTTTAAAGTTCGCATAATATTTGAATAAATAATTAAGTTATATGAGAATAAATAATTAAGTTATACGTTATTATCGAAGCTAACCAGGAAACCAACCTTTACTTAATTAAAAAAATCTAAACAAGTATCAATCGAAAGAATACTTGCCAACATACCAATCAACACACTCACGACCTCTGATGTGAACTCACGTCATTCGAAAATCTGTAACTCCGCCAGTGGGCGTTTCTTTAGGTTACATAGGTTACATTATTACTTAACATTATATCCAATATTCACATCTGTGCAATCAATGCATTATGGATACAAATACTTTGATTAGAAAGACTATAATCGTAATGTATATTTAAGTATATTTTCAATATGAATACAGAAAACTTTGATTTAAAATAATGTAATATAAAAGAAAAACGCCCACAGGTGGAGCTTACTGTTAAAAAAAAAAAAAAAAAAAAAAAAAAAAAACATGCGGTCGCGAAAAATATTCTGTAGTATTGTTAGCCCCGCCTTCTTCTTCACACCAGCACATTTTTAGAGTATTTTTCTTCTTATTTAATTATAATTGCATTTGGAGAATATTACTTAAAACATTTACTGGTGTGACAAAGAAGGCGGGACTAACAAACAACACTGCAGAATATTTATTAGGATGTTGGCAATTATGCGAAATAGATATCAACAAAATCAAAAACATGTTTTTTTAAACATAAAACAATTGCCGTCGTCAGTTCGTTTTCCAGTTACAAATTCAGAAAGTTCGCTAATAATCGATACAACCACGCCTGAATGGATAGAAACGCCTTACTGAAATAATGAATGGGATCTAAAACAAGCAGAAATCGGAGGAACATAGGCAAACCTGTTGCTTGAGGCATAAATCAGTTGCCCATTTCAGCTTTGAGATACGTTCTATAGAGATATAATATCATAAAATTTGCTAATGTAGAATCTGAAAATTAATAAAAGTCATGGTTCTGACAAGTTTAATCTGGACTCCTCCCACTCCTTTCTTGTTACTACATTTTTACTCAAATATAGATTTTTCGAGAACGGGTTCAAGCAGGCAAACAGTTTAGTGCTTATAGCATATTGTTACAAGTGATTGTCTTTTCCCTGCATCAATTGTACTGTTGCAATGAAAGTAATTTTACAGGCAATGTGAAAATAAAAGGGCAGTTCATGCATTTTCAGTGGGGTCAGCCTTGGTGACAAATTTGGCGAGTGGACGACCAAGTTTGGTGAAAATAGTAGTTTAGAGTTATCGAAGCTCTTCGATACACGTGAGCATAGATCTCGAGCTTTCCATGGGATTCTCGATGGAATCATCGCCAAGCCCCATCGCCAAGCGTTATAAATAGGAGTGAGTTCATTTCTGCGAGAGAGTGTGCAGTCACTGCGATTCAGAGTTATTCAGAGACATAGTCTCAGTGATTGCACTTTAGGGATTGAGTTCTAAGTGACCGAACATTTTTCGTGAGCTAGCGAATATTTCTGCTTTGGAGTATTTGATGTTATTTACTTTACTCCTATAGAACAAATGACTGATTTTTGGACTGTTCCAGAGCATTTATAGAATAGTGAATTTTTCAGCACGAGTAACAGCTTCAAACGTTTCCCGAATATTAGAAGATTTAACACTACTATTGGACTGTTTTCCAGAATATTCATTTTAATAATAGTTTTGCTGTACAGATTAAAAAAATAGAAAAAATAGAAGTTCAAAAAATAATTGATATCGCCAACGATGTCCCATACTAAAGCTGTGACGAAAATAGTCGCCAATCAAAATATATTTATTAAAACGTTTTAATTATTCAATTAATAGAAATCATTCAAATATAGAGACCAGAGAAACGGACAAAGCCTGCTAGCATAGTATATTATATACATTTTATTATATTTTTAATGGGTTAAAATAGTCTATTTTAACATGATGTCAAAATAATCATGATAATAATAATAATAATTCAATATGATCTATTAAACTGGAAATGACAGAAATTCACATATTTAACAAATATTATTATTTAAGTGCTTTAAAACGGGAAGGGGGGGGGGGAGAAGAAGAAGAAGCAGGAAAGAAAAATGAAAAATAAAAATAAAAATAAACCTAAAAGAATAAAATAAAATAAAAAAATGCGAATTTTCAAAGTTGTTTTATTATTATCCGTTATCACAAAAACATAGCTATTTTTAAAAATATCCATAAAATAGAGAATTGCATTTATTTTAAAATACCAAATACTTACAAAATTCACGAAACATGAAAAATGATATTTTGAAATTAAATATTGTCTTATGCCTCAAAATATATCCACTACATATTCATAATTATATTTCAATTACAATAAAAATTAAAGAACATTTTTACGCTGAGAAAAAAAAAAAATATGCCTACTTCATCTAAAACGAATTAAGTAGTCATTTTCTGAAATCTTAAACTAGAAATATAGATTTACGAGCTATGCATACAAGGTAAATTATGAATATTAGAGATAATGAATCCTCTGTATTTCTAGAAATTCTTGATTAATTTCTTAGAATTAATTTCCTAGAATTGGGTCACATATACAAAGATTATAGTTACTAAAACTCTTGAGTTCGCATTTATTTGCAGAGATTATTAAGTAAGTTTGACCCTGATAAAACAGGAAAATGCTCTAGAATTAAAACAGGGGTTTCTAGAACTCGCTAGCAGAGGGAACTAGAATTTATAAGGATGACATGGAACTATATTTACTAGAGACACGATTTACTTTCTAGATGTCAGTCACAAAATTAGTGTATCAAAGATTATAAACAATTTACAATCTACGTGCCTTTCAATATTTATATTTTCTAAAAAAACATGGCATGCCGGTCAGAATTACTTGTCAAATAAAGCTGCTCTGAAGTCTAATTTGAATTGTTTTAACATAGGTTTGAATAACAGTACTCGTTATCTTACCTCTTAATCTCCAATTTTTATTTATTAATTTCAAGGTAAGAGAAAGTCGTGTGTGTGATACACCAGTTTATTTAATTTAGCAATGCGAATTTAGCAGTAAGCATAGCTAAAATTGTTATGCCTTTCTCTTTTTCTTTCTCTCTCTCTCTCTCTCTCTCTCTTTTTTTTTTTATTATTATTGATTGATTGCAACTAACTTAATCTAACTTTCCATATTTTTTTCTTTCTTTTCTTTTCTTTTTTTTCTTTTTTTTTTTTTTTTTTTATGATGAAATGTAGAAATTTATTTTTGACAATGTCAATAAAGAATAATTCACAATTATATTAAAATTAACAGAGTTACAATTGTATTACACATACAAAATATTTATTTTAAATTATCGTTTATTATTTTTCATTTTCGAAATATTTTTAAAATTTTTTTGTTACCTTTGTTTAAAAATGCTTTCAATTAAAAAATCACATTACATGTTAAAATTTCAGATTTGTGGTATACTATATAATCTATAAATTAATAAAATGTATTTATCTTCTAAAAAAACTTCAAAAAAGTATTCCTCTGTACCAAAAATATTTTCACTCTAAAAAATCAATAATTAAACTTAAAAAAGAAAAAAATAATTTTAATTTTAAAAAAAAGTAAATAAATAAAATAAAATGAAACGAAATAAAAAAGATAAAATATTAACTAATGATATTTGAAAAATCCGATCCTCTACCTATGATTTAATGAATATCAATAATGAAATTCATAATGAATACAATGTTTCTGCAATTTTTTACAACATTTCATAGCAAAGAACAGCGATTAGCAGCAAAGAACAGTACATACCCTAAAAGTTAACTAAAAATACAGAAAAAGAAGGACGAAAAATCATGCAGTGCACATTCATTATTAACACTTTCCAACTGTACTTACTCCTTACATCATATAATTTTCAATTTTCTTAATCTACCTTATCACACAACAGCACGACGGAAGGACAGAAAGACAGACCTATATAGACTAACTGAATTCGTAATCATACTTAAACATTGTTGAAAAGTGTTAATGCTTAACACAAACGGAATGCAGCCTTTTTTCCAATTACAATACTTAACGTATCTGAATATTTTAGTGCAGCCCTGTAAAAGTCAAAGTTAATTATATCATGTTCTATAAATAACATTATTTTAACTTAACAATAAATGTCAATTTCTTTATGATTTTGTAGTAGAAAGTCATTTAAATCTGATTTACAACCATGTCTCTCCTAAAACGCAATGCATTGGCATTTTTTGGGGTGCCCTGCTACATAAAACGTACAGGACATACAAATGCCATTTTAAATAGGGAACATTCTATAGTGAACTTGAATAACATATATCTTTTTAAAAAATTCTCAAAATATTTATAGACGCTGGAGGCGGGCAGACGTATGGTCGGACAGACAGACAAACTAATTCAAATCATATCTACACTTAAAACCTGTTTGAAAATGTTAAAAACGCTTAATGTAAACAAAGAGGCAATTCAGCAAATTTAAAAAATGGCCCTTAATGTAACTGAATAATTTTTTGTGGCCCTATAAAATTTAATGCTAACTATACTACATTTTATAGAAAGAATTCTTTTGTGCATATGAATAACGTATTCCAGTTTCATTTAGATTTGTGCACAGTTATTAAAATTTGGCTTATAGAAATACATTTTGTAAAAGGCAATTCTTTCGAATACTTTCGAGTGTCCCTAAACACAAAGCATTGATGGTATTTATTCATTTTCAACAGCAAACATCCGATAATGAACTTAAATAACATGTTTCAATTTCATTAAGATTTGTGTAAAATGAAAGAAGTATTAAAATATGGTTTATAGAAATACCTCTCATAGAACGCAGTGCTTTGGAATACTTTCGGTTGTCCCTGTACACAAATCAATAGCTGTATCTACTCCATTTTCAGTAGGGAACATCCTATAGTGAACTTGAATAACATATTAGTTTCAAGAAATTCCACGAATATTTACGGGAGTAGAGCGCGAACAGCCAGCCAGACAGCGAGACATACCGAAGTCATTAACACTTTTCAACCTTGTTGGAAAACGTTAAAAGATAAATTTAATTTTAATTATTAAAATATTGGAGATTGTGCTATCTAATTTATGAGTTTATTTTAATATTCTTAATTAGTGCTAGAGACCTATTTCAATCGGCTTATTGAATTGGGATTTATTGAATGAAGTCCCCCCAAGGCCCAACTTTGACATGAGTCCCCCCCAAGGTACCCCTATTTCAGTCGGTACAGCGTTGTCGAATTTTTATACGTCACTCTTAATTAGTGCTAGAGGCCTATTTCAGTCGGTTTATTGAATGGGGATTTATTGAATGAAGTCCCCCCCCAAGGCCCAACTTTGACATGAGTCCCCCCCCAAGCCCAACTTTGACATGGGTCCCCCCAAGGTACCCCTATTTCAGTCGGTACAGCGTTGTCGAATTTTTGCAATACACTCTTAATAGTGCTAAGGGCCTATTTCAGTCGGTTTATTGACCGAGATGGGGATTTATTGAATGAAGTCCCCCAAGGCCCAACTTTGACATGAGTCCCCCCTAAGGTACCCCTATTTCAGTCGGTACAGCGTTGTCGAATTTTTATAATACACTCTTAATAGTGCTAAGGGCCTATTTCAGTTGGTTTATTGAATGGGGATTTATTGAATGAAGTCCCCCCAAGGCACAACTTTGACATGAGTCCCCCCCAGGCACAACTTTGACATGAGTCCCCCCCAAGGTACAACTTTGACATGAGTCCCCCCCCCAGGCCCAACTTTGACATGAGTCCCCCCAAGGCCCAACTTTGACATGAGTCCCCCCCAAGGTACAAGTTTGACATGAGTCCCCCCCCAGGCCCAACTTTGACATGAGTCCCCCCAAGGCCCAATTTTGACATGAGTCCCCCCAAGGCACACCTTTGACATGAGTCCCCCCCAAGGCACACCTCCCCCTCATTGGGAAAAAGAGAAAAAACGGTGTTTTGCGGCTATAAGGCAGTTTGGACTTCCAACTTTATTTGTTACAATATCTGCAGCTGAAACACATTGGTTTGATTTAATGAAAACTTTATCATGGAATTTAGATCGTCACGAATTAACTAAAGAAGAATTTGTCGATATTAACAAGTTTAGCAGTAGGCCTCTGGCACTAAATTAAAATCTGTCAATGTCAGATTTTCATGTTTTAAATAATGAAATAATGTCGTGTCTGTATATTTTTTTTTTCCCTCTGAAATTTTAGTTTTGCAATAGATTATAGACTTAAAAGTAATAGCTGTTGTATTTCATGGAACACTGAAAACGATTTGGAGAAACAAGTTATTCCTTATATGTCTATTGATATTCATTAAACCCTACATAGAGGGGTCGATTCTGCAAACAATACATTAAAATTTTATGACTTTCTTTTATGTTTATTTATCTGAAATCAAGTAATGATTTTTTAGCGTCAAATTTGTAGAGGGTAGTAGAGGGGCAGAAATAATGCTTCTCAGCCTTTTTTTTTTTTTTTTTTTAACCTGTACATTGTTCAGTACGCCAACAGAAAACGTCTCTTTTGAACACTGTATAAACTTGTCAATATCCTAATTACTATTCCGTAGTGTTATTAGTCACGCCCTTTTCTTCACACCAGTAAAATTTTAGAGAAAAATTCTCCAAAAGCAATTATGATTACTTAAGAAGAAAAATACTCTAAAAAGATACTGGTGTGAAAAAGAAGGCGGGGCTAATAATACTACGGAATATTAATTAGTACAGAGCTGCCAACCTAATCCGGCAAATTGTTAGTACCGCCCCTTTTTCTGCACCACTTAATTTTTAGAGTAATTCTCTTCTAATTTATCTACGATGATTTTAGAAGAAAAATACCCTAAAAATTCAGTGGTGTAGAAAAAGGGGCGATACTAACAATTTGTCGGATTCAGTTGGCAGCTCTGTTTGTATATTGTCAAGTATGCACTGTATGCCAATTTTTTTTTATTTTCAAGATGATTTTCTCCGAAACTGTCGTAAATACAATCTAGGACCCTTTAGAAAAACACGTTTTGCAAGTTTTATTAAACCATAAATATAAATTCCTCTGCGTAACATGCAAATGCCTATACGTTATTACAAACGAACTGTATTACAAATGTAATGCAAAAGTGAAAATATATTTCTTCTTAAAAAATGTTTGCATATCTGAATATTTTATAGAATATAAAACATAGAAAGACAAATATTATTTCGCAAGTACAATACAAGTTCGCAACGTACATAAATTTTTACATGTGCTTTTTTATTCTCCCCACCACTATTTCAGAACAATTATTTTTTTTTAAATAATAATATGAGTCATCATAAAAGAAAATATTCAAAGAAACTTGGAAGAACTCATATTCATCAATTTGAAATATGAATAACTAAATAAAAAGTTATATTAAACCATACTTGCCAACATCCTAATTAATATTCCGTAGTGTTGTTAGTCCCGCCCTTTTTCTCACACCAATAAATTTTTGGAGTAATATTCTCCAATTGCAATCACGATTAAATAAGAAGAAAATACTCTAAAAAGTTACCGGTGTGAAAAAGAAGGCCGAGCTAACAATACAACGGAATATTAATTAGTTTGTTGGCAATTGACAAGTACGTATTAAACTATATAGTATTGTCTGTTTAGTTCGCCTAATACTATTTTTTGAGTCTTGTAAAAATTTATACACTGTACAAACGTGAAAAATTTCTGGTGTGCGGTAAATAAACTGCAAAATTAAGGCAAATGCAGCAAATAGTGTGCAAAACATTATGAGTTTATTGTGTAAATTATGGCAGCAAAAATTCTTATTTATTTATTTATTTATTTATTTATTTTTTTTTTTTAAGTGCGTCTTCTACATATAAAAGAACAAAATTAAGGCTAATATCCAACAATTATTCTAATACGTAAATGTCTGAGATGTGAATAGTTAAAATGTCCGTGGCAGAATTCAAGTAATTGTTACAATAATTGTAATAATTGTAATAAAATAATAGTAAAAGTCGACCAAATTTTTTTTGTATATATAGATACATCCCTTCTCTCTCTGGAGAAGGGGTGTGGCCAGTGGCGGATCCAGAACATCACTTTTTTTTTTGGGGGGGGGGCTAAGATTTTTCAAAGTGTTATTCTTGACTAATAAAAAATTTACAATTGCATATTCAAAAATGAATGTCAGTGTTTTGGGGGAGAGCTTCAGCCCCCTAGCCCCCCCCCCCCTTAAATCCGCCACTGGGTGTGGCATGCACAGCTTTAATTCTAAAAACTAATAAATTTTAATTTGATGATAACTTTTTTATTTTTAAATGATAACAATTTATTATTATTATTATTATTATATTCAAATGTAAAAATATAAAAATAAATAACATATTCTTCATATTCAACCAAAACTGGAGGAAATTAAGTTATTTTGACTTGAAATTATATACATGCCTTTCGGAATTTATTCTATTATATTTATTGTCACATACTATTTTACTAAACATATTGCTCAATCAAAGCTACAAATAGTAATTAATTAGTTATTTTTTAAATAAAAATTTCTTTGACTTTATTTTAAGAGGTATACTGCATATAAAAGATTGTTTGTACTATAAGTATAAGAAAAACAAAGTTTTTTTTATTTTTTTTTTTTTTTTTTTACAGAAACAAAAAAGCAACTTTTTAAGGAAAAAGTACTAGGCTATTGAACAAATTATTTATTGAATTAATTTATGAAAGTTTTAAAAACTTTTGCATAAAAAAAAATAATAAATAAATAAATGACATTATCATTTTGGTTTGCCACTTTAAAACAAACTTTCAATAAATAAATAAAATAAAATAAAATAAAATAAATAAAGACAAATAAATAAAGACAAATAAATCCGGAGAAAATTCGGGATTGAAATAAAATAAAAATAATAAAATATACGGTGTGTAGGTATCGTAAGTTATTTTCAAATCGCGATCCATGTAATTGAGGCGAGCGTGCTGACAACCTTCATCATGTGAGATTTTTGAATATAAAAACACAATATAAATATTAGTTTTTTTTTTTTTTTTTTTAAAGCACTATTTCAAAAAAAAAAAAAAAAAAAAAAAAAAAGAGAGAGAAGAAGAAGAAGAATCTAGTATGTTACAATTTGTTAAAAATAATGTATACATTTATTACATTTATTACTCTCCGAAATATTTTGCCCTATACTGCCAAATTAAAAATAATGAATAAAATTGTATCACAGAGCCACCTGTTGAGCGATTGATCCTCAAATGTAATCAGCACCATTTAGGTCATGGTCCGACAATATATCAAGTTTAGTTAAATTTCGTTCATTAGTTCGTAAGATACAGCGTCCAGAAAAATTTTAATACACACACAAACACTGACAGACATTTTCTAAAAACTTCAAAATAAATTTTAAAACCAATTTTTTTTTTAAAGTTTCTTAAGATATACAATAGAGCCCAAACTTCGTAATCCCGAGAGATGAGTTAAAAGTATCAGTGGCTAATGTCATTCATCTTCGAGGCATAGCAGTGTGAGGGAAATAACGGGATAATTTTTTCATGCAGTGAATTTACTGCCACTACACTGGACCCAAAAGAAAGGTAATAAATACAATCTTAAGGAAAGATATATAAATACAAACAGTAAAATAATATTAAAATTTAAATTCAGCAGAAAAGAAAATACAAAATAATAAGTAGAAGTTCAAAAAGAGCGTTTAAATACTAGTTAGAAAGTTTAGTGATAGTCAGAAAATTTTTAATACTTCATGAGCGAAATTTTTTAGTCATTTTATTTTATTTTTAACACGCTTTTAGTAGCTTCTCCTGTATGTATGTTTGTATGTAAAATGTATGTTTGTAACCGCTCTGGGAGCAAACAAAAACTCTATATTGTAAAAAGACTTTCTCTACTTGAACGCTGTGGCTGTGAGGTAAAGCTCCGCGCTACGAACCTAAAGGTCTAGCGTTCGAGCCCTGTCAGGGATGAATTTTTAAAAATGCTTTTTGTTTAATTCTAAATTATTTTAATTAAAGATTTAAATGTATGTAAATATTATGGTGTGTCACTCAGACGATTTTCTCTTTACCGCATTTTAATACTAGGATAGATATTTTGTGCTTTCTAGTTCACATTTCTATAAAAGCGTGTTCTTTAATTTATTAAAACTATAATATTATTATTATTACAAGTAAATATGAGAATAATTATACTGGACTCTGAGAAAATTTAAATAAATTTAAAACTTTAAAAAAGTTCTGGTGTTATAAACAAATTTACGAAGAGGCAATTATATAATTTTCAATTATAAAGTTCAAGTCTAACTCCAAAACTTTTTCAAAGCTTTCTATTATATTTACTTCTCCTTAGTTGATGCTCCATGTTAGGTAGCTTTAAAAACATTTAAAAAATACCTGAGCCAAAAAAATTTTACATTATTAGGTCATGATGAAAAACCCAATCAAAATTCCCGTCTCGATTATATTGATATTTTACATTCGAACCTGTGGGGCACCCTATGTGTTTATTGCAACTAAATGAATAATTTTTGATGTAGGCATAAAAAAATAATAATTACTCCTCAGTACTATGATTTTTTTTTTTTAATAAACGTATTCCTTTTATGTAAAAATCCTTTCATAAACTAATTTAATTCGTCGATAGTTCTTATGTTAGTTTTATATTGTTCTCAAAATGTGTAGTCCTTTTTTTAACTTCTTTGATACAGAAATGAATGAAATTACAATATTCGTATAACTCAACAAATACCTTTAATTCCCAGACTTTCCCTTTTAAAGCAGTGAAAGTGCAAAAGTTGTTACTTTTCTCTGCAAATCACATCAAAAGTGCATGCATGATAGCAATAAAACAAAAGTTTACTCACCGTCAAAACCAGGCTTAGGACAGCGAAACCCGTTACAATCTTCATCACGCCGTATTAAAACCAGTTCTGAATCATGAATTTCTTCAAACAATGGTCTTGCCCACAAAGATCGAGTTTTCACAGTGACACCTAGTGGTAACACCATCCCCTTTCCATGACCCAATTTCCCCTTAATGACGTCACTTTGATATATAGGTGTCGAAAAAGTTGATTTATAGAAAAATAATTTAATGCAAAAAACTTGTATGGTGAAGGTCGATCTTACACGTAGGTGTCGTCTGTCAGTCCATTTTCAACGCCTATGCATATAGTAATAGAATTACCAGTATTTATGCTCATATATAAATATGGATTAACTGTCATGCGATAACAAGGAATATTTTCATCGTAATGATTGATGTTGGACCCACTTTAAAATATAATTTATGATATTGGCATGAATATCATTGAGAGACTATGAACATTCGAATTAAAAAAGTTTGTAAGCTATTCGAAATTTAAGATTTTTTTTTTTTTTTTTTACATTTGAGAACAGATGAAAAGTGTGCATAAATGTACATTATGAGAATTATTGCGCCGGAAATAGTATAGAATTGCATGAAAAATAAAATTCGCAACTAACCCTAAAAAAATAATCACCAGATTACACTGAGAAAAAAATATACCGCCTTCATCTAGAATGAATAAGTGGTCATTTTCTAAACCACTTAACTAGAAATATAGATTACCGAGCTATGCACATAAGACACGCCAATAAACTGAATGGACGAAATGATCGAGAATTTCTAGTCTGCACATTTCTACATGGGGAAACAATATTCTGAATCTTTTGTGTTACGAGAAATTCTCACTTGATTTTCTAGAATTGGGTAATAAACCATGATTATAGTTGCTGAAACCCGCCTCTTGTATTCTCATTTATTTTCAGAGATTTTTAAATAACTTTGCCCTCGAGAATATAGGCAAACGCTCTAGAATTCTAATAGAGGTTTCTAGAACCAGGGGTCGTACTCTCCGCCCCTTTTTCAGGACACTCTTAAGAATGAGAAATTTGCACTTTTTTTACCACCACTAATTTTATGCAAAAATCTTTATGGTATTTTTATGGTTATGTGTCGTGATTAAAGAGGATAGAGATTATTGTATAAAAATACTGGTAGCAATGGAGGCAGAAATTTCTGATCTCTAAGAGTGTCCTGAAAAAAGGGCGGTGAGTACGACCCCTGCTAGAGCTGACTTTCAAAGGGGACTAGAATTTATAAGGTTGACATAGAACTATTTATTCTGGAGCCACAATTTAGATTCTAGATGTCAGTTACAGAATCTTTTCTCAGTGTAGGGTAGGGTAGACTAGTGAGTGTGGGCATTTTAGTCTAAGATCATGCTGAGTGACAAGCTGAGCTTATTTCTCTTGACATGAATATAATAAACCCCGCAGTAGAATTTTTTTTATTATTATTAACTATACCATAGAGACTGAGCTGAGTCCATCTATGTCAATTAGTTTAATAAGTTCTCACATAAAGAGACATATTTAAACTTCGTAGTATGTGTCGTCATATTGTAATAACATTGTATATTTTTTAATACTACTTCTATTAACTAGATTTTTTATCTTTTTTTCAAATAAAATTATTATAGGAAGAAAGAATAAATTTATGTATTTTTGCATCAAAAGTATAAAATAATTCCATTTGTATTTACTTCAACCAAATGCAGCCCAAAAACTTCTAATTTGAAATTGGGGGATCCGGACAAAATGTCGCGTCAAAAAAATCATATGATCTATTTAAAAATTTGAATTTGGGTTACGTGGGATCTCTGGAGGGGGACACGGGGCCTTATAAATATAAATTAATTGATTAAAATAAATAAATAAATAAATAAATACATATATATATATATATATATATATATATATATATAGGAATTTATAAATGTAGAAATATATAAACAAATGAATGAAATAAAACCCGAAAATACACTGAGGTTACACACTCCTATTGGTTTTTCTAATCTGTTGAACTTATATATTTATAAAATTCCTGTTAATAGATATCTATATCTATATCTATATATATATATATATATATCATAGAGTGGAATTTCATTATTTTATCTATATTTAAGTTAATTTATCATTTGCTTTTCACCATTCAAAATACACTTTTAAAATATTGTACATCACTGTTGACATCAAAGCTGAACACTGTTTACAATTATAAATTCAAAATTTTAAAATTGATAAGCAGGACTGGATACATTATTATTAATTTTGACGAAATTAATAAACATAGTTATAAATTCTTTTAAGCAAAATTTATAATAATTTTCGCGGTGGGTTTGTCTGTAAGTCAGTGTTCTCACTAAGGTATGTGTTTTCATGAAATTTTATGCAACATTATTAATAATTACCAAGTTCTTTTTGCTTTCCATTTATCTCTGTAAGCGAGATTTTGTCCTCGCGAGATTTTGTCCCCAACCCTTGAAATTGACGTTTAAGGAAGATGTAAGTTTAGTTTCAGATGTAAGAACAACTTCATAGATTTCGTTGTCCAAGAATCGAATGGTGAAATGGTTAATGCAGTAGTTTTTCAGTTAAGGAAATGCTGAATTCAAGCTCCTTTCAGAGTTGCCAGACTCTTCGACTTTTTTATTTCACAGTCACCAATAATATTTACAAAGGATATTTGATATATAAAATGGGTGATTCTCTCATCAGATTCTTCCATTATTGCCGAAACGTCAGTGGAGGCCCTCTGTTGAGACTCAAAACGGTTTTGGGCTGTGTCTGTCTGTCTGTCTGTCTGTCTGTCGCGCGATAGCGGCCGCAAAAATAGCGCTATTGACTTGAAATTTGGTACACATGTTCACGAGCCTCACGAAATCAGCTGTATAGTTTTTGGTATGTATTCCATTTGTAGTTCGTATACAGGGACACGCTAAAGTTTTTCTTATCATTACGGCCTATGGGAGGAATTTGTATGTATCGCGATAGCGGCCGCATAAATAGCACTATTGACTTGAAATTTGGTACACATATTCATGAGCCCCACGAAATCAGCTGTATAGTTTTTGGTATGTATTCGATTTGTAGTTCGTATACAGGGACACGCCAAAGTTTTTCTTATCATTACGGTCTATGGGAGGAATTTGTATGTATCGCCATAGCGGCCACAAAAATCACGCTATTGACTAGCAATTTGATACACGTGTTCATGTGCCCCACGAAATCAGCTGTATAGTTTTTGGTGTGTATTCCATTTGTAGTTCGTGTACAGGGACACGCCAAAGTTTTTCTTATCATTACGGTCTATGGGAGGAATTTGTATGTATCGCGATAGCGGCCACAAAAATCACGCTATTGACTTCCAATTTGGTACACATGTTCATGAGCCCAACGGAATCAGCTGTATAGTTGCCGAAACGTCAGTGGAGGCCCTCTGTTGAGACTCAAAACGGTTTTGGGCTGTGTCTGTGTGTCTGTCTATCTATCTGTCTGTCTGTCTGTCTGTCGCGCGATAGCGGCCACAAAAATAGCGCTATTGACTTGAAATTTGGTACACATGTTCATGAGCACCACGAAATGAGCTGTATTGTTTTTGGTATGTATTCCATTTGTAGTTCGTATACAGGGACACGCCAAAGTTTTTCTTATCATTACGGCCTATGGGAGGAAATTTTATGTATCGCGATAGCGGCCGCAAAAATAGCGCTATTGACTTGAAATTTGGTACACATGTTCATGAGCCCCACGAAATCAGCCGTATAGTTTTTGGTATGTATTCCATTTGTAGTTCGTATACAGGGACACGCCAAAGTTTTTCTTATCATTACTGCCTAAGGAAGGAATTTATATGAATTGCGATAACGGCCACAAAAATTACACTATTGACTTGCAGTTTAGTACACATATTCATGAGCTCAACGGAATTAGCTGTATAGTTTTAGGTGTGTATTCCATTTGTAGCTCGTGTACAGGGACACGCCAAAGTTTTTTTTTTTATCATTACGGCCTATGGGAAGAATTTGTATGTACCGCAACAGCGGCCGCAAAACTTCTCCGATTGACTTGCAAATTGACACATATATTCAGGCTCGGTATAGAAATAGCGATTTATTTTTTTAGGTCTATCCTTTTTATGGATTGTATACAGGGACACGCCAAAATACTTCACATTACGGCGTATGAGGTGAATCGCGTTTAAACGCATTTTAACATCTTTACTTTGCAATCAAGAAAATGAAACTAGCGTACATGAGTAAGATGTTTAAACTTATGTTGTTTGAAGAAAATATGTGCTCTTAAGCTTTCTAATTAATGTACAGGACCTTACAAAAGTGTTCTGACAATGTCACGTAGTCATACAAACGATGTTAAATTTGGAACAATTATTAATTTTAAACGCAAAGTAAGCTGAATAGTTTTTACTGGTGTATACAATGTTTATGGTTTGTTTACAGAGACACGCAAAAGAATTTCGTAGCATTAGAGCCTATGGACAAACTTTTAATTAAGCGCGCACTTTAATGCGTTTATGCTGAATTGAACTTAATAAAATTAACATACATTATAAAGATGCTTAAAATTATGTTTACTCTTAAAAAAGGTTATGAATAGACTAAATAATTTATGGGACCACACAAAATAATTCCGAGTATGTACTGTAATCATCCAAATGATGTCAAATTAGTTTGAAAAATTAATGAGTTATAATTAATTAGGTTTATTCTTATTATTGGCGTTTATAATGATTGTGGCTACTGTTCCGGGATACATAAAATAATTTCCTACTATTACGGTCTATTGTCGATATTTCTTAAAAGTTTATTTTAACGTGGTTACACCCCATCAAATATAATGAAATTTTATTAGAATTTTAAAAGCATGTTTTCCTGTTGATAATTGTGGGCATAGAATTGGAAATTAGTTTAAAGGTTACGCAAAATATTTCTGAAATGCTATGTATTTTTTTTTTTTTTTTTTTTTGTATGAAATTTGGTAGTTATGAAATTTGGTATTTATGAATTTCAGGGAAATAATACAAGACCTTCGTTTATTAAGAATACTTATTGTTGCGTACTTGGGGGTCGGTAAGTTGTCCGAGAATAATAGGCGAAACTTGTAAAAATTCAGTGATGTATTCTCAGAAAGTTCCAAAAAATACAGGTCTATAAACCAAGTATCAGCTTCAATTCAACCAATAAACACAGCTTAAACAACAGCCGTTAACAGCAAAACAACAGTACAAACTGTTTAGCAATAACACATAAAGAAAGTCTCATCTAAAGAGGCTCAAAGCAAAGCAAGCATTTGACGAAACTGACACAGATCTGAGACTGACCGCCTTGGCGAAAAAAAGGTCCTTTTATACTTTTCTATCGAACACAGACTGTTCTGGAAAATTCTCATATTTCATAGTAAGATTAGAGCTTCCATATTTGGTATATCCCTAATAGGGATTTTCTCGCCCTGAAAAATCGCCAAGGAGAGAAACAATCGCCAAATTTGGCGCCAAATCCATTTCTTCCCTTATTGGAGCTTTTTTAAGTGTTTTTAAGTAAAAATTAGGCTATTTTAAAGCTAAAACGACTAGAAATGCACAATGTTAGCATTTTATTAACTTTACTAAACCTCTTTGAAAGAATTGATAGAAAAATAAATGCAATTATTTACAATTCCGTAACACTTTTTAAGATATGCAAATAGAGACAGAGCGGGGGGTTGAGGGGGGCGGCAGCCCCCTCAGGAATGTATCTGATTATGGTAACAAGTCGATTGAATCAATATATACGATTATATAATAAGGAATAAATAAAAATGACCTATTGAATAATGTCTGATGTAAATAGGACGTTGAGGCTCCTGATCTGCAGATCCACTAGTGTATATCAAATATCATATCTCAAACTTATTGGTGAATACTGAATAAAAAATCCGCAAAGTCTGGCAACACTGGCTCCTTTAAGTATGGGTACAGGGTGAATGAATGAACGATTTTTTCGCTGCACTAATGCCACAATATGGGCAATTAGGGTTAATCTGGGACTCATCTCTAAGGATGGTCCGGAGACATGGCATTACAATTTTGATAACAATGATTTGGATGCAATTTGAGGAGGTATAATTTGGGATGGGAACATGGAGGACACTTCGACCACAACAGATTTTACGTACGTCAACACGGGTATTGGTAGTGGTCCTCATTCCACGTTACAGTCGGCAGTGTAATGACTTTTAGACCGACCAGAGAGCGCTGTCTGTCCAGCGCAGACGAAAAGATTTTTGATTTGAAGAGAGACTTTGACTGAGTTTTTTGGAGAGTAAATGATGCAATGAAGGTGTAAAAACGCCTGGTTTGAGGACCGCTCGTATTTTTGTTTGGTGGACTGGAAAATTATGTCCATTTAAAAATAATAATGTTTACATAGTTTATTTACGTTCTTTTTTTATGTTATGTGTGATGTGTTGTGTATGTAAATGAGAAAATAAATAATTTTCTCGGAAAAAGGATCGCCTCTTCATGATCTACATTCTTCTAATCATCACAGTCTAGAGTTATGGTGGCAGCGCTTGGATACGATACGATCAACGCTACAAAGATGCGCTACTAAAGGGGTAAGTACCATTTTCTGTATGAAACAGTGCCTTATCGTTTAAAAATAAAAAACCCCAGTCTTTGTATTAGGACGTAAGAAAATATTTTTTTTAAGTACTTAAATTCACATTATGTATTTAATCGTAAAATATATATATAGCATTGCTTATCCCTATTCATTTAGTAAAAGTATTATTTTAAGATAAATGCAAATTTTGAGAAGAAGTTGAAATAAAGTATCTGTTCTGTAATTAAAGTTAAATAAAGAATAGATATTCTTTTTTAGGGCTTTGAGAAATAAAAAAATAAAAAAGAATGTATTTATTATCGAATTAAAAAGAATAAAAATATTGAGTGGTTCATAAAGTATTAATGTGCATTCCCGGTCATTTTCGTTCTGATATTTTGTTAAATTGGATTTTTTTTTCTTTCTATCTCTTTTTACTGATTTAATATTTGCTAAATAATACAAAATATAAAGAGTGAATGAAAAATAAAAGTAAAAAAGAATTTAGTTTTGATTTCATGTAAAATGAATCTGTTTTTGTTTGGAACAAAATATTTTGGTTTCGATTTGAAGTAAAATGGTAGTTTCTGTTTCAAATGAAATGTTTAACGATTAGATGTTCATTTTATTTCTTAATATTAATTACTATGGTAATTTATGTTACTTAAATCTAATTTTGTGAAACTTACTTTTTTTTTTTTTTTTTATAAAGAAAAGAGTTTTGGTTTAGAAACGAAACTATTGATTTTTTTGTTTTTTTTTTTTTTTTTTTTTTGGTTTGAAGAAAAATATTAATTATTCTGTTTCCTGAGAAATATGTGTGCAAAAAGAATCAAATAGTTTTGCAAATAAATTAATTTATTTCTGTTTTGAATTGAAATAATGATTGTGTAGGAAACAAGTAGTACTTGGTATGAGAACATACTTGGTTAAAAATTTTGTTTGGGTATTCTTTTTGAATATACGATTTATTTAATAAAAGAAATTTGTGTGACTGAAAATTTTAATATTTTCTGTTCTTTAAGAAGAAAAGTACTCTACACGTGGTTTTTTTATGAAAGAAATATATATATTAAAAATAAAAAAAGGGTTCTCTTAAATGGAGAAAAATAAAGTATTTTTCATAAGTACAGATACCATTAACTGTATTAGATATTATTATTTTTTTAATTGATTGCAAAGGTTAATTACCCTTATTATCTTATTTCTTTGTGTGTTTGATTGTTTTTTGGGGAAAAAAAGGGGTAATAGAAAAAAGAAAAGAAAAATAATAATTTTTCTGATTATTTTATTTGTTTATATCTTATTATCGTTTTGAGAGCATTCTGATTTTGTTTGGGGTTTTCAAACATGGCATTTTTAGCTAAAGCTCGAAAACATGAATTGATTCAAATTTGTGGGAAAATCGGTGTCGAAGTAGATACTTCCAGTAGAGTTATTGACATCAAGAAATTAATTTTATCTAGCAAGTCCTAGAATGAGGAAGAAGTAAAATTAATATTGGAAAGGCTTCTTGAAGATAAAAAAATACAAGAAGAAGAGAGAATAAGACAAGAAGAAAGAGAGGAGAGAAGGACCCGAGAAACTCAACAATATGAAACTGAATTAAAGAAATTAGAAATTTCAAGAGAAAATCCTGAAAGAATATTAGAACCAGAAAAGGTGACTGAATCGGTTCCAAGAATTCAGTTAACTCAAATTACCCCAAGATTTGATGAAAAACATGATGAAAGGGTTTATATTTAGTAAACTTTGAAAGAAGAGCGGAGATGGCACGAGTTCCAAAAAAGGATTGGGTGGCTTACCTGTTAGCAGTTTTACCGCCAGAACTTTCCAATATGTTGGCCAGAGAGTCTCCAGCCGATGCTACAAATTATGATTTTGTAAAGAATCTCATTATGAGAAGATATAAATTAAATAGTGAAAAATTGAAACAATGTTTTTATAAACACCACAAATCGTCCGAAAATTCTTGGAGAAATTATGCCCAAGAGCTTTCTAGTTATTTTACGGAGTGGCTTACAGAATTAAAGATAGAGAATTTTCAACAGCTAAAAGATCTAATAGTGACTGAGCAGTTAAAGTTTCGAGTGCCTGCTGATGTGAGAGAACATTTTATTGAAAGCTGGCTTACCTTTACAACACCTTTAGACTTAACTGAAAAATTAGATGAATTTGAAAGTATAAGAGAAAGTTTCAAAAAGAGGGATTTGCCTAAAAGGAACTTTTCCAGCTTTCGAAACCAAAGTGAAAACTTATGTGATGACAAGTCTAGGGATAATAATAAAGATGTTAAGCCGAAATTTCATGCAAATTAAGAAACATCCCAGGAAAATCAAAGAAATAAAGAGTTTGATAAAAGAAAAATTACTCGTTGCTATGAATGTGGTTCTACTAATCATCTTAGACCTCAGTGTGATAAATTAAAGAAAAATGAAGAATTTATCTCACATATCATAGGTGAGGCAGGTTCTGATGAATCAATGACACCTTATACTAGTATAGGTAAAGTGAATGGTGTTGAGATGAAGATAATTCGATATACTGGTGCTTCATGTGATCTGATCAGCAGCAAGTACGTGAAACCATATATGTACACTAATGAGAAAGTTTATATTAGAAATCCATTAGAAGTGGATCCTGTCTGTTTACCACTTGCAGAAGTTGAATTGGATTGTAAAATGGGACACTTAAAAACTAAAGCAGCTGTCCTGCAAAATTCCTTTAATAGTGACACGTATTTGTTAGGAAATAAAACTGCTGCAATGCTCAAAAATTGCAAATCAAAAGAGAATGTACAAGTGTCTAAGCTAAATTCAGTACAAACAAGAAATCCCAAGAAATTTTTAAAGATGAATAAAAATATTCAAAATAAAGATGTTTGCTCATTTTGACCAAAATTTGATTGACAGCAAATCTGAAGATGAAAAGAAAACTGAAGAGGTAGAAGAAATCCTGCCAGAATTTTCATGGCCAGAACTCAATAAAACTTCTCCAAAAGTGTTTGCTAAAGAACTGCAGGATATCAAAGAAAATCAAAATAAAATAGAAAATAAAGTTGTTCTTAAAGAGAAAATAAATTTTGACCATCTCAAACCTGAAAATTTCATATTGTTAAATGAAATCATATGTTTGAAAGGGGAGATGGAAGAAAAGAAAATTAAAGAACAAAAACTATCTCTTGAAAATAAAAAAATTACTGAAGAGTTGGAACATACTACGAAAAATATTTCGGAACTAAATAATGCCTTAAAAGACATTAAACAGAAAAATGAAGACTCAAATTTTGTGATGGAAAAACTAAAAGCAGAAATAGAGGCTTATCTGAATAAAAAATGCTTAGAATATGAAAAGCAGATAAATGAAGAAATTCAAGAGAAAGAAAAGTTTGAAAATCAGTTAAAAAACTTACAGTCTTGATTCACAAAGTGAAAGGAAGAATTATCTATATCAGTTAGAAATTCTGAATTTTGAAAGGGATAATTACAAACAAGAACTGGAAAATACTAAAATTGAAAATCTTAAGCTGTCTAATGAAATCAACATAATTAAAGAAGAGCTCTTAAGAATGAAAGGTAAAGAAAATGAAATTTCTCTTAAAAATGAAAAGCTTGTTGAAGAAAGAAATGAAATTAATACAATTAATTTCAAATTAGATTACCTGTTTAATATTCTTGAAGAGAAAGAAAAAATGTCTAATGCTAAATTGGATCAGTTGACAGCTGAATTGCAAAAAAATAAATTAGATCTTATGCAATTATCTGAAAAATGCTTAATTTATGAAAAACAATTGAAGGAACAACATTACTTGAAGGAAGAACTTTCTGCGACTATTTTGGGTCCCTTGAAAAATCTGCCTAAAGATTCTAGTCAACTAAAGGCAAATTCATGGAAAGTCCGTGAAAAGTGTCCAGTGCCATATAGTGAGAAAGTCGCTAATTTTCCTAAAACAGGGAAAAATCATGTAAAACACCTAAAAGACATTTCCTTCAAGATAAGTACTACTAAGTTGCACGTTAAACCTTCTAAATGTCAACCTACTCGAGCTCATGTGAAAATTTCTGGACATTTAGTGGACCAGAGGTTGAGAACTCCAAGTGAAATGAATGTTCGAGACAAGAAAGATTTTTCGTCTCATACTACCAAGACTCACATGACAGCCTTTTTGAAATTAGCTGAATACTATCGAAAATGCATTCCTGAATTTTCTGAAAATGCAACTTTATTGTCAGACTTACTAAAGAATTGGACTCTAAAATCCACTGACTGGAATAGCTCTTGCCAAAGGGCATTTGAAGAACTAAAGGAGAATTTATCTCAAAATCCTATTTTATTTAGTCTTAATTGTATAAAGCTATTCATGTTCCTGAGAAAAAGAAAAAAAAGACCAAATCCCGGACTTTTACTTTGGGAACTCTATGCAGATTTATTTAATTATGAGGTTGTTTAGTGTATAGAATTAATATCTCAGAATGCTGATAGATTAAGTCTTATCTCTTAGTTTGAAAAAAGTTTATGTATTTGTTTAATTATTGCTATATATCGTATTTGTTTAATTATTGCTATATATATCGTATTTAATTATTGCTATATATATGTGTGTGTGGTATATAAGTATTCGCAAATATATGTCTTTGCTATCTATATTTAACTTTGCATATCTATTTAGTGTCTCTGGTATAATGTGTGTAATAATATTTATTTTTCTATTTGGTATACGTTTTTTTGTATATTTTAAAGTAAGTTAAATAGTGTGTTTAATTTAAAATAGGGATAAGTCTGGTGCATTTAAATATAACCAGGTACTGTTTCTGCATAGAATTGGTGCTTGCTCGTATATTTTTTTTTTTAATCACTTGTTTTAAATTGATTACGATATCTAGAAAATGGACCAATATGTTGAACATTGTGACTTTATTTTATTTGAATATAGACTTATCCTAATCAAGTATTATTTAACCAAACTTTCCCCTCTACAATAGTGAAAAGTTTCTCCCCTGAAGGGAGGAGGTCTGTAATGACTTTTAGACCGACTAGAGGGCGCTGTCTGTCCAGCGCAGACGAAAAGATTTTCGATTTGAAGAGAGACTTTGACTGAGTTTTTTGGAGAGTAAATGATGCAATGAAGGTGTAAAAACGCCTGGTTTGAGGACCGCTCGTATTTTTGTTTGGTGGACTGGAAAATTATGTCCATTTAAAAATAATAATGTTTACATAGTTTATTTACGTTCTTTTATGTTAGGTGTGATGTGTTGTGTATGTAAATGAGAAAATAAATAATTTTCTCGGAAAAAGGATCGCCTCTTCATGATCTACATTCTTCTAATCATCACAGCAGCAAAATTATTGAAGCGCTAGCAATAATTTCTATTTAAAAAATGAGCACCTAATACTGTTTTGTTAAGTAAATATTTGTCAAGTCGTGATCTTAATCTTATGCTGTTTATAAAAAGTAAGTTAATGATAAAAATAGCGATTAAAAAAAAAAAACATGAAAAATGTGCATGTGTGCTTCAATAAATTTGCTGCCGACTGTAAGTAGACTTTTCACCTACCGTCACCTGCAGGTGAATCGATTGTTATTTACTAAATAAAAAATTCTTTGACTGACGTATAGAAACTAAATTGTGTCTCGAATAAAAACAGTTCCATGCCATGCTTAAAAATTCTAGTTCCCTTTGCTGGCGAGTTCTAAAAACCCATATTAGAATTCTAGAACGTTTTCCTATATTATCGTCGTCTATATTTTTAAAAAATACATGCAGATAAGTGCAAATACAAGAGGCAAGTTTTAGTAACTATACAGTCGGCAGCAAAAGTATCCGAGCACGAGTAAAAATTCCTATGTTAAAAAAGAATACAGTTTTGTTAAATAAATCCTTTTCGAAGCATGTTTTTAGACAGACTAAGAACAGGATTCGACAAGGGTTTATTTAACAAAACTGTATTAAATGTACCTTTTTTATATAGGAATTTTTGCTAATGCTCGGATACTTTTGCTGCCGACTGTAATTTTGTTTTATAATGAGGAATTTGCACGTTTTCAGATTTTATTCTTATATAATAGAATATGAAAAGGTAAGAAAATAAATACATGCATTTTCTTTATTTGAAACCTAATGACTGATTAATAACAATTTTAACATCGCACTATTTACTCTATCGAGAAAACGCAATATAATATATCGTGACGTCACTCTTTATGACAACAAACGGGAGTAATCTTTGTTTACATTCGATTTCGTGCTTTGCTTTGCTTCTTGAATCAGTGAAATAGGTTTTGTGTTTAATAATAATGACGGATATTATAAAATCGTAATATAAATATTGTATTGTACCACTCTGCACTAATACTACTGCTATTACGTCTCAAAAGCTATTCTTTAGCGTTCCACAGATCCTATTAAACGAAAACATTGGACAACTGCCATGAAAATAAAACAAATGGTAATGGAAAATGGTGATAATGATATTAAATGTTCATGAGATAAAAAGAAATGCTCAGAAATCACATAAACGATTGATAATTACGAAAGTTAAAACGAATTCCTGCTTGCTAACTAGGCTAACAAAATGTAAATATTGAAGCATCATAAAGTGTGACGTCAGGCAGCGTTTTAAAATCACGTGATTTTTGGTTATTTTTAAAGTTATTTTTAAAATTAATGAGAACTTATTTTGAATTTTTAATAAACTTTTTGAAATTTATAGGTCTAAATCTACCAGAAAAATACAATTTTGTTCAAATCCTCCATGTGTGCAAATTCCTCATTGTCCTCTTTCATATTAAGTGTTGTGTATGTATTCATAATAAAAGCAGAAAAATTAGCCTTCTCATAAATAGGGTCATCGCAGCATAGCAGCATTAACTATTCGCACCAGACCGTTGGTAGACACCAAATTATGTCAAGATGAAACTAAATATAATTTTTTTATTCTTTTCTGTGAATTAGTTTACGAGCTAGACCATCCACAAAATTTCCATCACATACACAAGCAGAGAGAAGAATAATTTCTAATAATAGCCAAATTGGGTTCAAGACATCTTAAGACATGAAAATCCATCGGAAGTGAAAAATTTTTACGATTCCAATACTTTCTTCTATGAATATAGAGAGAGAAAAAAAAAAAAAAAAAAAAAAAAAACTTATCATGCATTAATACGGTAAAAGAAATACAGACGGAAACACGGAAATCCTTTTTACTTAAACTAACAGTCTGTGATACAGACAGTTACTTAATAGAAAAAGATCGAAGTATATTTAGCTTCAAAATATTTAACATTTTGTAAAAGAGAAACTTCTTTAAAAACCAGAGGAAACATCGAACATGACAGAGTAATAATTCTTTTCTGGTTTGAAAGCAAACATGCTGTCGACGAAAGATGACCTCCAGATAACCATATCATGGTTTTCTTTAAAAAAAAAGATGTGTGTTATTAAAAAAGATAAATGGAGGTGAAAAGGCTTAATTGCACTCTAAGCCCAGAACACTATAACCAATTCCTGATTTAGGAGAGAAAAAAAATGAAAAGGATAAGTGTGTTATTGTTAGTCTAACCGGAAAATTGTAAATACAGAGGTCAAGATATTCCGTTTAAAAATATTTAAATCTGGAATAAATATTTGTTTGAAAGGGTTTTTTTTTTTTTTTTTAGTTTTGAATTTGACGAAACGGTTTGTGTTGTTTTTACTGGTTGTATGTTTTTGGAGTAAATAATGCGAAAGTCTTTTTCGTGTAAGAAGAGTTTTTAAGTTTGTAAAGTATCCGCGATTGTAATGAAATGCTCGCCCTCTGGTGGGCTAAGGTGAAATTACAATAAACATGCTTTAATTCGAATTTCATCAAGCCGCCATTGCTGGCCAATGTTTAGTTTCACATATATTTATTGAATAAAAATGAATAAATCCTGTAAAAAAGATAACACATACCGTTGTGTGCTACAGTGTAACTCCAAAGGATCAAGAAATCCAGCATTAAGCTTCCATTTATTTCCAAATGACAAATTTAAAATTTCAGTTGCTTCGGCTAATGGAAGTAAAGAATTAATCAGATGATTTGAAACTAATATTTGTTCAACTTCAGTTAAAAATCTACTTCCGATCGAACTTCGAATAAACTGAAATATTTTTTTCCAAAAGCAATCAATTTTCCATGATGTAATGGCGGAGAAATTATCGTACGAATATTAACTAGAATAACAAAAAGAACAATAATACATACACGTGGCTATAATATTTACTAACAACAAGAGCTGAAACAGCGCCGTCTATCGATCATTACAAACGCGTATAAATGAAATTTATTTTTTATATTTTTTTTTTATGAATAAAGCAAATAATTACCAAATTTTATAAAATTAATAATTAAATAATTAAATAGGAAGGATTAAATTTGTAGTTTAAGAAAGATTTTTTTTTTCCGTTTGAAAAATAATGTTTTTTAAAGGATATTGATGCGAAAACTATGTAATAATTTAAATTTTATTTTCTAAAGAACATCTAATTCTATATTTGAAATTCGGAACTATTAGCCAACCGATTCTCCTATAAAAAAAAATACTAATAAATAAAAACTAATATAATGAAGCCATAATAAAGCTTTCTTCTACATTTTTCTAAACAAATTCTCGCTCTGTAAATTACATATTCAAATTATTATTTATCATCTTTTATTTATTTATTTATTTATTTATTTATTTTTATTTTATTTATTTTATTTTATTTTATTTTATTTTATTTATTAGGACTGAGGGCCTATTAGTCTCAATCTGGGATTTTTGCGTTGTCGATTTCGTAAGTTGGACATTTGTCGAAATCTAAAATTTATCGAAAATATAATTGAATAATTTGAAAGCGATGTTATATTTTGAAAAAAAAAAAAAAAAAAAACTAATAGTCCTCCGTCCTAATTACGTCCACCGCACTTTCAGGGATGGAACGCGGGCGCAGAATTCATACCGGAATGTGTTTAAGAAATTTCTCTGCCTATAATATCGTCGATTTAAGAGGTAGAAAATTTTCTTACATTGATAGTGGTATGAATTCTGCGCCCGTGTTCCATTCCTGCACTTTAGAATGTAGAGAAAGAGGGGAAAAAAGCTAAAAAACCCATAGGAATAGCATAGGAACAAAAAAAAAAAAGGCTCACACCGGAAGTAATAAAAGGACAAAATTGAGTAGAAAAAGACATTGAACAGCAAGAACGGGGCAAGGTTCTTCTTTTATAAGGTTGGGCCATTTGAAGAGTAGCGAATCAGAAGCAAGCAGAAGTGAAACGTCACATGGCGGAAGACAGACACAAACTACGATACAAATATACAGCTGTTAACCCAGTCCAGATAGTTATTACTTACTAAAAAATATATCCTGTAATCTGATATAAATATTACCCAAAAACGAAAATCATGTACGGTATTACATGAAATAAAAGTACATTCGTTAAAAAATTTATTTTAAGTACATATTAGTTCATAAAAAATTATAAAGCATTCGCGTTTTCGGCAACATTGCTATGCATTTGTTTACTTTTATAATACTTCAATAAAACGATGATTTCAATTATATTAAAATGAAATTAAATAAAAATGCAGTTAATTAATTGTTTTACTCAAAAAAAAAAAAAAAAAAAAAAAAAAGCACATACATTTTTTTAAAAGAATGTAAAATATATACATTTTACTGTACGATCGCGATATGTTTGTTTACATTTCAGATATTTCAGTAAAATTATGAATTTTAATTTTATGAGTAAAAATGAAATATAAGAACATTTTTAAAAATATTTGTTCAAAATAAAACACTCATATTTTTCAATTTAAAGAGAAATACACAATATATGAAGTTATCTGTAATATTATGATATGTTTGTTTACCTTACTTCAATATTGTCATGAATTACTTCAGTAAGACCATGAATTTCAATTATATTAAAATGAAATAAAAATGCATTTATTTAAATGTTTTGCTCAAAAGAAAGCACACGTATTTGTTTAAAAAAATCTAAAATACATAAATTTTGCTGTACTAGCGTGATTTGTTTGTTTACATTTCAGATATTTCAGTAAAATTATGCATTTTAATTTTATGAGTAAAATTGAAATAAAAATACATTCTTTAAAATATTTTGTTCAAAATAAAACACTTATAATTTTCAATTTTAAAAGAAATACATAATATATTAAGTTATCTTGAATATTATGATATGTTTGTTTACCTTTTAAATACTTCAGTATGCTGAGTGATTGGTGGTTCACAAGCACAAATTAATAATTGATTTATCTCCTAATACAGCTGAATTTTTGCGATTCACTAATCAACAAATCAGTTATGACAGTGTTTGTTTACATTACAAATGATATGCAGATTTCAGAGAATTGTGCATTTTTGAGAGATGATTATACTTCACTTGACATGAAATTTTGTACTGCAGCAATCAATAATATGCATGTATGTATCATATGCATATATGTAATCAGCAATATGCCTTCAGTACCTGAGAAAAAAAAGATCACACAGCTAACTTGTCTTTCAGTACTATAGCGGTAAGCAATATGGATGTACATAAAAGCTTCATATGAGAATGGATTGATAATTACTTTTTTTTCTTTCTTTTAGTCAAAAAAGAGGGAAGTGCAGTTGTTAAAACACAATCCAGAAAAAAATTATATGTGTGGTGGTTCTAACATTATGACAGCACAGTTTTAAAAAAAAAGACTCACAAAAGATGTCCGAGTTCAAAGTTTTGTACTTATTACTTTTAAACCTCAGTTCTGTTTTTTTTTTTTTTTTTTTAAATATATATATATAATAATATAATACTCCAAAATGTTTAAGCAATGATCAACAATTTTTTACAAAAGAAAAATTATATTCATTGTTTAAATATGGTATGACAGAAATAGTTTCAAAACATTTTGTTCATGTTGGCTTGTTGGTATTTTTAAAACTATTTTCATTGGAAAACATGTGCTACCACTGACACTTTTAACATGTTATTACAAAAGTTACATTGAAATGTGTTACTACATAAAAACAATTTCATAAAATTTTCAATTATCCAGATACTTTCTACAGAGGATTAAAGCAAAAAAAAAAATAAATAAATAAATAAATAAATAAAAAAAAAAAAAAAAAAAAAAAATGTACCTAAGATTTTTTTTTTTTTTTTTTTTACACACAAGTTTATTTTATTTTAAGTGTATTAACTGCAAATTTAATTTTGAAGTGCAGAAATATTTTTGTGTGTACTCATTTTTATCCACTACATAAATTAAACATTTTGTTTATTTTGAGATACCACAATTTGTTTCATAAAGATGATAAATTTTAACGAAATCTTAATTATGTCCCTATTTGAATTAAAAAAAAAAAAAGTCACTTTTGACAGCAGACAACAGGCATTGGCTACTGTCTGCTTTCAAATGAGTATATTTGAAAATCGAAGGGAAGTAGCATAAACATTTAAGAAACATACTTACTTCATGATTATTGCTAATTTAATATCCCTTTGATTTATTATTTCTGAACTTGAAAATATATGATATAATATACACGATGATATATTACTTACATGATTTGATTTTATGAGCAATCTATCTACTGCTATTATACATCACAGTTTTTCATGAATGTTCTATCACTTTCAATAATCTATTCTTTAAAAAAATTTTGTTCTCTAATACGGAGCATGTCAAAGAATCAACAAAAGACGTAAAGAAGAGTTATCATACGGTACATTTAAACAAATTCGATTAAAAGAAAAGAAAAAAATTAAATCACAAAAACGCAATTTAAACACAGTTATTTCAGATGTAAACAAGATTTCAACCTCACGCCATATGACGTAGTGCGCGAGGAATCTCAAATAGCTTAAAATTCGCGCATCTATGAAATGGCACCCCCCTTGAACAGGGGAACAGCCCCGGCTCACCGCTCGCAGAGCAGTGTTGAGCTATACGAGGACCGAAGTCCCCGTAGGGCTGTCCCGAGAAGATCCCCCTGCACGCAGGAGGATCAAAAAAAAAAAAAATTACAAAACAAAGTTGGTCAGCATGCCGAACCCAGACGGTGCCACGCGACAGTTGGCATGCTGACTACGGTTAATGCTGTGCATGAAGAACTGGTGAAAAAAGTTCATCAAGAAAAAGTAGGTTGACTTCAGTTGCCAGGGAGTATTCCCTCACGCGACAAGGGGCAGCTGTAGTGATATCAGATCTTTCTGCTAATCAGCAGCAGTACAGGCAACCAAGTACTGAGTTTTAAAAATAAAAATTAAAACAATAATAAAGATAAAATAAAATAAAGTAAAATAAAATAAAATAAATAAAAATACAAGAATTTACAAATTGAGAAAATTAGATAAATTTCAGTTAGTTAAATTGGAAAGTTCCATTAATAGATCAAATATTTTGTTTAGTTTGTGGACTAGCGGCTTTCTTGTGATTATATCCTCTAGCCAATTTGGGGGGCGAGGATTTGGGTTTCTTAAATGATAATTTATAGTTAAGGGACAGTGGAAATAATAATGACTTGGAGTCCCCTCTTCGCCGCAGGGACACAGTGGAGATCGTCGACAATGAAACCTATGAAGATACGATGGAAAAGGACCATGGCCAGTGAGGAACGCCGTGATGGGGGGGGTCAGATTCCAAGAATTGTGGTTAACCTGTGGAACGAGATTAAAGGTATGCCTACCTTTTTCAGAATCATTCCACAGGTTTTGCCATTTAAGATTTAGAATTTGTTTAATTTTTGTTTTAACGAATGATGGAGGAGCTGGGAGGGAGATATTGATTGTTGGAAATTCGGTCGCCTCTTTGGCCAGAGAGTCCGCAAGCTCATTGCCGGCGACTCCCCTGTGGGCAGAAACGTGCGCCAGGGAGATTTTTATGGATTGGTTCGTTAAAAGTTTTTTGATTTCTAAAACTTGTGGATCTCTGCTCCTGTGGCGGGCAATAGCGAGCAGACCCGAGAGACTATCACTAAAAATACAAATTTCAGGGTACTGGGAGGCTGAAAGTGCCCAGTCCAGAGCCTTCTTAATGGCCAAGAGTTCGGCCTGAAAGACCGAGTTATAGTCCTCAAGTCGGCCCGCCCACCGGTGGACAATTTCACCCGATGCGAAGGTGCAGAAAGCTGCACCCACACCATGAACAGTCTTAGATCCATCGGTGTAGACAGCCACCTGAGCAGAGGGAGTAAAACTATTTTTACAGCTATTGATAAGAAGGGAAGCAACGTCCTTTCCCGGATGAATACTCCAACTGCAGGTCGTAGATTGGATTGGGGTCTGAGGAAAAACTATTGAAGCTAATTCAGTGTCTTTAAGTTGAAGAATATTAGTTTTAATATAAATTTGGGAGACCTGCAGGTGGGCATGAGGAATACCAGTGATAACGGTGAGGGCGTCAGTAGAAATTGTTTTGTATCCTCTTGCGATTTGCAAGAGGAAGGGCCTTTGTGCAGAGTTTAATTGAGCTATAGCATCAGTTCTGAGGTGACCACCCCAAATGCCAGCACCATAGGTGAGTATCTTTTCTATTATTGCGCTATACCAGAATTTCAATAGTGAAGACGAAATCCCCCATCTTTTACCAACCATTTTCATGGAGTTGTGGTATAGCGCGAGGGACTTAAGTTTTAAATATTTTACATGGGCTAGCCAGTTGAGGCGGTCATCGAAGATAATGCCCAAGAGTTTTAGCTGGTGAACATGATGCACGCTGACGCCCTCAATCCGCATCGTGGGACTTCTCTTGAGGGCTTTTGGGAATGCCAAAGTTAGTGCGTTAGATTTAGAAGGTGAAAGTTGTAGATCAAGATCTTTAAGGGTATTACTAAAGAGATTTAGTGCCACCTGGGCTTGGTCCTCCAGATCTTTCCTCCGAGGACCCGAGAAAATAATGGAGAAGTCATCCGCATAGGCGAAAGTTGCGAAGCCTTCTGAGACCATCTTGCTGAGGATCTTGTTTGCAATGATAATCCATAATATTGGACCCAAACATGAGCCCTGGGGACAGCCCTTTGTTTGGGGAAGGACTGACATTCCTTCGCCCCAGTTGACTAAGATTTTCCTCTCCGAGAGATAGGAACGGATGACTCCCGCAAGATTTCTCGGGCAGTTAATTTCTTGGAGAGTGTTGAAAATGTGGGGCCATTCTATATTATCAAAGGCTCCTTTAATGTCCAGGGAGACGATAGTGGTGTAATTCTTGGCATTTGCGCTTAAGGCACAGGAACTTTTAATAGATTGCAAAGCCTGTTCGCAGGATCTGCCCTCTCTGAACCCGAATTGATTTTGATGGAGGAGTTGATTGGTTTCGAGAAAATAATTTAGTCTTGTTACTATAAGTTTTTCTAGTAATTTACCTAGAGTGGGGAGCAGGCAGATCGGTCTGTATGATGTGGGTTCAGAGGGAAGTTTCCCTTGCTTAAGAAAATACACCACTTCGCCTCTGCGCAGTGATTCTGGAAAGTATTGTAATTCAAGACATTTATTTGTCCAGGCTAAAAATATATGTGGCATTGTATTATATGAATTTCTTAAAATTTTAAAATCGATGTTGTCTGGACCAGGGGCCTTGTTAATATTGAAGCTAAAAAGAGTGGCTTTTACCTCGGCCTCCGTGAAGGGCGCATCCAAGGGAGCCGAGAAGGAAGGTTCTTCGAAACGCGGGTAAATTGTATGTGGAAATAAAATTTCGGTGAGGTATTCGAGGTTATTTTTCTTTGAAGAAAGAGCTGGAGGACGCTCAAGTTTCAGCTCTGTGGGTGTGAAGAATTTGTTACTGAAAAATTTTTGAGCTGTTCCAAAAGTGCGTGTTTGTGATGTGCAGAAATTCTTCCATGCGTTACGTTTTGCTAGATTAACTTGTTTTTTGAAAATGGCCGAGTGTTGTTTTATTTTCTGATTATGTTGTTGTTTGAGGGAGGGATCTATATATTTTAATTGTCTTTTAAGTGCAGTTATGTGGTTTCACATGGAACGAAGTTGGGGAGACCAGAAGGTATAAGTGAACTTCCGTCCCGACTTCTTCAGTCTGAAGGCAGATGTGGCAGCTGATTGTATTATATTAATTAAATTTTGAGTAAAATTTTCTAATTGATCTGTTACTGTTACTAAGTTTATATTTTCTGCTAAGGAGGAAGTATGGGTGGAGAGAAGTTTATTGAATTTATTGAAATTTCCACGTTTTGTGGCAAAGCGTTTTGAATGAGTGACAGATGGGGTAGAATTTATCGTAAATGTAATATAGTTGTGGTCTGAATTGTTCGCGATATCTAGGACTGACCAGTCGTTAATCTTGGCAAAGGTCTTAGGATTGCACAAGGTGAAATCTGGCCAGCCCTTAGCGTTGTCTTTGGTAAAAGTTGGATCCGAATTTTCGAAATTGGCCAAACAAATATTATTAGAGGTTATAAATTCAATGAGACTGCGACCCCTAGCGTCCTCCCGTGGTGAGCACCAAAGCGGGGAATTAGCGTTGAGGTCGCAGCAGCAAAGGAATAGAGACTTTTGAGAAATTAAATGCTGCCACTCCAGCAGACAGTCATCGAAGTCTGCGGACGGGGGAGCATAGGCACTGCCCAAAATGAGCTCACCCTCCTTCGTGGTCAAAGTTACAAAAACACAATGATCCCCAGTGTAAAGATGTGTGTAATTTAGATTTTGTGTTGCGATTACTATGTGTGCTGAATTTTTCTTTGAGCTGAATTTGGACCAGGTGGAGGGGAAGCCATACAGATCACCCCCAACGGCGCAGTAGGCGTCCTGCAACAGCCCGAAGTCGATAGAGTTTTTCTCCATGAAATCCCGAGCTGTTGAGTTAGCCGCCGCGCAATGATTGAGGTTGATCTGCAGGAATTTTAAGTTATTGAAATTTTGTTGATTTAGAGAGGACGTTGTCTCTTGGGAGTGGGAAGAGAGAACTTTTGAGACTTTTAAATTAGACTCGAATTTTAACAATTTTAAGGTTAGAAAAAAAGAAAAAGGGGTAACTTGGTTACCTGTAAGAAGACCTTGAAGAGCTGCGGTAAGGAGCTTCATTAAGCTGCCTTGGGTATGTTGACGGTTCTATAAATTGTCCGTAATTCATGGGTGGAGGGTATGGGAAATCGTAGTAATAAGGATATTGTAGAGAATCCGAATAGTAAGGTTGTTGATCCTGAAATTGTTCTTGGTAATAGTCACTGTTTTGTATGTAACTAGGGTAACGATTTCGTCGTCTCTGGAACTTCTGATTAGATCTGCTGGGAGATCGACGGGATTTGTTTTGTTGGTTAGAAGACTGTGATTTATTTTTTGTTGCATATCTGTCTCTAGACTGGCTAGGCCTTTTTGATCGAGTTGAAATTTGTTCATTTCTTGAACGGGAATCGCTGGAGTGTTGATTGGAGGCTTTGTTAATGTCTCTTTGAATTTGCTGATTATTTGTGTTGGATTTAGATCTTGACCTTGGTGGATTTTCAGGTGGAGGAGGTGGTTTTTTAGTTGAATATTTTGCGTCCAATTTCTCTCTACATTTATTATATTTGTCCGCATATAGGGGACATTCAAGAGAATATGCGGGATGTTCGGAGGAGATGATCTTTCCCCCATTTTTTCGGATTTTGCTGTTGTACCTTTGGCAATTTACACAATTGGGTCTAGCTGCACAGCTACCCTCATTTTTGTGATTTCCTGAGCATCTGGAGCACACGGCATCGCTGGAACATTGAGCCGTGACATGCTCGAGCGATTGGCAGTTCGTGCAGCGAGACACTCTGGTGTAAGGTCGAAAGTGACTAGTATAAATACCTAGTGACAACTTTTCTGAATTTATAAGGGCATCCGCTACAGGGAGCGGGGCCTGTAGGATAACATTTTTCAGATAATTAAATTTAGTATCTAGGTACTTTATGATTCTTAGATCTGGATACTCATTTGGTAGGCCGGTTGAAGATTTGATCTTTTGGAGGAGAAGGATTTCGTCTGAATCTGCTGGAATTCCTAAGAGAATAAACCAAACGTTTGGGCACGGTTTGGGTTTGATGACTAGTTTTTCCTTGATGTCTGGATTAGCGAGAAGGTCTGCCGATACTAATTCTGCGTCTCTAGGGGTGGGACAGCGAAGGTCTACCGAGGCCCTGTATATTTGTTTTCCTTCGATTCTGGCTAAAGTAGCTAAGTTTCGAGATTTCAGTAAGTTCATAATGTCAATTCCTCTGTCAGAAGGATTTGTCGACTTTACAAAGAGAGTACAGTTAAGCTTTTTGTGTGCTTCCAGGGCTTGAAGCATTTCGCTATTTATTGGATTTAAAGGAGCTTGAGGAAATTCTTTGTTTCTCTGGTGGTGAAGGGTTAGGGTTTGAGCCATTGTAAGACTTCCATTAGATGATTGAGAAGTTGGCGAAACTCTTTGAGGCAATACTTGGTGAGGTACCTGTTGTTCTTTTTGGGGTGGATGAGGTAAGTATTCCCTAATTAGAGTTTCTTGTTGCTTGAAGTTATTATTTAAGCTATTTTGGAGACCCTTAATTTCCTGAATATTTTGGTTAATCTCTGTTAGTCGCTTTTGTATTCCCCTCTGATATTCTCTCAGTGGGGAGTAAATTGCTTGAGAACTGGGATCGGTGCTTGCATCGACTTGTTGAGTTAAGGGTTGTGCTGAAGATTCTTGTGGAGAGGTAGCCACTTGGTCTTGTGTTGTTTGCAGGGCTATAATGCGATGAAAGGCGCATTCGAAGATATTCAAAGGGGCTTTTAAACTCTTTTTTCTGACTGTTGAAATAATCGAAATTGCGGCCCTTGCGACATCGATAGCCGAGGAAAACTGGATAAAATTTTCTTTATTTCTTAGCTTGTCTCCCATGGGAATCAGCGAGGGGTCAGCGACATCTTGTGTTGTATTTGACATTTTTGTTGAAACGAGCTTATCTTCTTCGTTATTATCTTCTACACTTGAACTGTAGGGACTAGACATTTGATGTAGTTTTGAAAGGGCCTATTAGCCTTAAAAAGGACTTTGGAATCCTAATATAATTTTAGCTTTTAGAAAAGCTTTTGTTTTATGCAAAGATTTCAGTATTAATGATACTAACAAAAATTTTTAATTCAAAATTATCCAGATCAAACCGTGGAGGGGCTTTCCCAGCCACGCATACGCGCATCAGACACAGAACGATCAGCTCAAAAAAAAAAAAAAAAAAAAAAAAATTAAATTAATAAATAAAATAAAATAAAATAAAATAAAATAAAATAAAAAAATAAATAAATAAATAAAAAAAAAAAAAAATAAATAAATAAATAATATATATATATATATATATACATACATACATATATACATATATATACACACACATACACACATATTTATAGATGTAGATTTAAAAATTTTAGTTACCTCCTGAAACCTTGGAGGAGAAAAAAAAAAAAAAAAATAATAATAATAATAAATAAAAAAAAAAAAATAATAATAATAATAATAATAATAATAATAAATAGAGGACATTGAGCCTAAGTTTTGGCGCAAAAACCCACCTGGAAAAAAAAAAAAAGAAGGGGGGGGGGAGAGTTAGCCGATTGCCAGGGAGAAAAAAAAAAAAAAATATATATATATATATACATATACACATACATATACACATATATATACACGGGGAGCACAACTTGTGAGAAAAAAAAAAAATATATATATATATATATATATACATACAAATAAATTTTTGAACAGTTTATAAAGGAATAGGGATTGCGTCCTCTGGCGGGGAGAAAAGATGGTAAGCTCTGAGGGTGGGGCATGCAAAAACCTATTCAACGATTTATAGAAAGTTAAGATCGGATGATTATGGGCTGAAATGTTGACAAAAAACCGAAAAACTGGAAATGTTAAGAAAAAAAAAAAAAAAAAAAAAAAAAAAAAAAAGGCGCCAAAATATTGGTCTACTAAAATGGGTTAAAGGACTTAAGTAATTAGTAAAAATCAAGTCCTTGGGCTGAGAAACAGGTAAGAATTTAGATTGGGGTAGTCGTAAGTTAAAATTCTAAAAGTTACAGCCATTGCAATTTGGTTCCCTGGTCACCAAAACGCCAAAAAAGAAAAAGAGAGAATGGGTTAAGGAGATATAACAAAAATAAAAGGGAGGCAACAAGAAACGCAAATTTGCAATGATAGGTTAAAAAGATACGGTTTTTAAGGAATAGGGATTGCGCCCTCTGGCGGGGAGAAATGGTGGTAAGCTCTGAGGGTGGGGCATGCAAAAACCTATTCAACGATATAAAGAAAGTTAAGATCGGATGATTAAGGGCTGAAATATAGACAAAAAACCAAAAAACTAGAAATGTTAAGAAAAAATGGCGCCAAATAAATGGTCAGCTAAAAGGGTTAAAGGACTTAAGTAATTAGTAAAAAACAAGTCCTTGGGCTGAGAAACAGGTTAAAATTTAGATTGGGGTAGTCGGAAAGTTAAAGTTCTAAAAGTTACAGCCATTGCAATTTGGTTCCCTGGTCACCAAAACGCCAAAAATGAAAAAGAGTCGATGGGTTAAGGAGAAATAACAAAAATAAAAGGGAGGCAACAAGAAACGCAAGATTGCAATGATTGGTTAAAAAGATACGGTTTTTAAGGAATAGGGATTGCGCCCTCTGGCGGGGAGAAAATGTGGTAAGCTCAGAGGGTGGGGCAAGCAAAAACCTATTCAACGATATATAGAAAGTTAACTTCGGATGATTAGAGGCTGAAAAATTGACAAAAAACCGAAAAACTGGAAAAGTTAAGAAAAAATGGCGCCAAATAAATGGTTAAGTAAAAAGGGTTAAAGGACTTTTCAAACTAGTGAAAACTAAGTCCTTGGGCACAAAATTAGTTAAAAATTTTTGAATGGAATGATCTTTAGGTAAAAAAAAAAAAAAAAAAAAAAAAAAGAGGTAACCAACATTTAATTTTGGTTCCCTGGTCGCCAAAAAACCGTTAATTAAAAAGGCGCTTGAGGGTAAAGAAGATATAAGAAAACTAAACAAAAGGCAACAGAAACTGCAGGATTATTGTGAATAGCTTATTAACTACAGTAATCATGAAAAAAAAAAAAAAAAAAGAAGCGCCCTCTAGCGGGGAGGGAGGAGGGTTAGCCTAGAAGGTGTGGCTAGTCCAGACCTTTCCAACGATACATAACAAAAGTTATTCTGACAACCGGTTCACTCAAAAAGAAGAAAAGAGCATAAAACCATACATAGGAATCAGCTCAATTGATTGAGAAGGGATGCTAACCATACCCAACCCATGACCCTATAGGGTTGAGACACTTTAGGGATACTGAGGGGTCACTAAATTACAAAATATAGATTCAAATAACCTTTATTAGTAGAAAAATAAAATAATTATAAAAAATAAAATTATAATCAAATACAGGAGAAATCACAATTGATTGGAAAAAATACAAAACAAACCCGACCCAGAGCCCTATTAGGTTAAAACCATAGACCTATTATAAGAGTGGACGGAGCATTCCATTATTAAGGGAATACAAGAAAAGGTGCAAAGATAAAACCACGTGAATGTTGAAAAAGGTTACCTTTTTCTACATTTATCTCGTTATTTGCGATTTTTTGCTTTCAATATAAATATATATATTATTAAAAGATACAGCAAGCAAAACTAGTATAAAACACTACAGCTACTAAAATATATTTTTACCTTGTTATTAACACTTTTGAACAAAGTTCAAAAGTTTTTATAACTTTGTTTGTCTATTTTCGTTTTAACTCTCGTAAATAATCATTCACATTTTTGAAATAATATAAGATATAATATAGTTAAACTAATTCAATTTAGAGAAATAAGTATAGAAAATATAAGCATTTTATAAAAATAATTACTTAAAAAGAACGAAATAATAAAATATTAAAAAGAATCTTACCTGTGAAATAAAATCCTTATTTGACATAACTTCTAGGGTTTTTAAAGTACATCTAATTACTATTTCTAGCTATAAAATTCTTTTTAAATTCAAAATAATCTAACTTTTAAAGTGAAAAAATTTTTTTTTAAAGAACTTTCAAAGAAAAAGGAAAAATATCGTCTGCTTAATAAAAAGTAGAGTTTAGAGCATGGCGAGTAAATTTCAATATTGGCTAGCTTGGCTTCTGTAGATCAACAATCACGTGACCTTTTTATGAGTTATCTTTGCACTCAAAAAGGTTGCCATTGTCCCGTCCACTCTTATAATAGGTCTATGGTTAAAACAAATAAAAGGTGCTTAGGAGCTCCGCCAAAACAAAAGCAAAGACCCAATAATCCTTAATTAATAAAAAATAATAGACAATAATAAAGAAACAGACATAAGAAATAACCCTATTGGTTAGGGATAAGTGCAAAACAAACCTAACCCAGGGTAAAGCAGGGTTAGAACGATTCAAAGATACTAAGGAGCCCCACTGATACACTAAGAATCACTTAATTAACTATCATTATTAGAGAAATTAACAATATTAAAACATTTCCAACAATAAAGGTTGGCCACCATAATACAGCGAACGTCCCAGGGTTATTTGAAAACCCTGCATGGCAACGGTTTGCCCGTAAAAGACCATGCCCGCCAAATCGTTAAGGATTAACCAATCAAATAAAACCCCAAAAACATTCACTATACCATCAGTGGCAACAGCTAAGAGATCTTGGTTCAAATTTTGAAAAAATCCCGACATGAAAACAAAAAAGGGAAAAATAATAGCATCGAACACATTACAATGATTTAAAAAGGGATAAACAAAGGGAAGAAAAGCAATGGAAAACGTAATTGATAATTAAAAATTTATGTTTAAGTGTACAAAATAATTTAAAAATTTGAAATTAATGACGGAAAAGGTTTAATTAAGGTATAGAAGACATAATTAGCAAGATTACTATTTGTTAAATAACTTATATATATAAATAAAGCCCCTACAGAAATCCATAGAGGGAAAAAGCATGATGGAAAAACATAACATTATAAAAATACTCATATCTTTTAAACCAGTGGGGCTAGAAACAAAATTAATACATCTAAAAAGAGCTGAAAAGTTCATCCATCCAACACAACATAATACGCAACCGGTACTCACCCCTTACCCTGGTAAATTTAGCCAGCCATCGGAGCTTGCAGAAGCGTGGCTTTCATTATGAAGATCTGGACTGTAGAGATGGCACCCCCCTGGAACGGGGGAGCTGGGGCGTTAAATATATCGTCCAGGATTAATACGACTCACCTAGTATAACACTCGGCGGGGTGGGTGGGCGGGCGAGAACCACCGCACTTTATAATGTAGAGAAAGAGGGATGAAAAGCTGAAAAACCCATAGGAATGGCCAGGGGCGTAGCGTGAAAATTTTATTGGTGGGAGACCCGACATTTGGCGCCCTTTCGTATTCCTCATCTGAAAATGCCACCCACATACTTTCAAGAGTGTTGTCATCTTTGGTATCGAGAGCACAGGCCCTCTGGTCGGTTAATACGTGCCCCCCCCCCCCCTCTCCTTCGAGGCATATTCCTAAAATCTGCCAAGAAAAAAAAAAAAGCTGTTTTTTTTCCCTCCATTTAGTAGCTTTTTTTTTTTTTATACATCTTCAGAGCATTCTAAATTATTTCTGTAAATCTATATATTAATACGCAGACATGAAATTCCTCTTACATTTTTAGCCTATTCAATAAAAGGAAGGGCTTACAAGTAGTATTGTTCGAAAGATATGGTTAATGTGCTTTGCAGAAATAAATACATATATATATATATTCTCGTATGAGACTAACAAAGCATCTTTCTTAGGACAACCAGAGTATTGGTTTGAGATAAAGTAGAACAATTGAAAAAGATTTTTCCCCCTTTTCCAACAAGTTTAAAGATATTACATTATAATTCAGGTAAAACATAAAACTTTCAAAATAAATTTTAAGAAATGAAAGTACGAACTGTTGCTAAGGAAAGCAACTTTATATTTTTAGAGTGGATAATACCTAATCTCACCGACAGCCGTGGCCCATGTTACTCTATGGGATAGTTTGATTTCATGATTACTTATTACATAATGTATATTTAAATTCTGTTTTCACATTCAAAAAATTTACAATCGTTTATTTATTTATTTATTTTTAATGTAATTTTAAGTTCAAAAATCTGAATTTTCAATATGTGCATTTTTCTCTTTCTTTCTTTCTTTCTTTTTTTTTTTTTTTTTTTCCCCGCAAAATGAAATTTTAAAATTTTATCAATTTTTGGAAAATGAGTGAGAAAAACATAAGCCTTACACATTTGTTCTCATCCGTTTAGTCTTTCAAAAGAAATTACTTAAAATCTCTTGCTCTTTCTCTAGGCTATAATCACTCTATTATTAATAAAGCTTTATGTAAATTCAAGAATCGAAACATTCTGATACCAAATTGAACGATCACAGTCTTATTCCAGTTATTTTACCTTTTTATTTATCACTTTCTTTTAAAACTTCTAAAATTCTCTCTCCGTTTGGTTTTAAGGGCCGCGGCAGCCCAGTTGGTAGAGCACCGGCCTCGTAATTGGAAGATTGCGGGTTCGGTACTTGAGCCGGCCAAAGACCGTCGTGTACACTAATGGTGGCTGGTGCACGTAAAAACTGTCGTGGCCGCAATGTCCTCCATGTTCCCATCAAAAATTATACCTCTGGGGGTCACTGAAGCGGGAGAGCCATTCCTTCCGTGGAGGATCAAAATTGTGATGGCATGTCTCCGGACCACATCTAGGGGTGTGTCCCAGACCGTCGCCAATTGCCCATCTACGCAGCATTAGTGCGACGTAAAACCCAACCATCCATCCGTTTTGTTTTAAAATCATTTAGAAACCCGTCAACAAAATTAAATTATCTTCTCTTAAAAATCCCATTCCTTCTGAAAACCGTTCTGGCATTTATTTAGTCTTATGTTCGTCGTGCATTTTAGTTTATATTGATCAAACAAGAAGGTGTTTGAAATATAGAATAAATGAGCACCGTCGAAATGTTCGTAATGAGGAGATTTCTAAATCTTCTGTTGTTTCCCACTGCTAAGCTCATGGTCATAGTTTTGATTTTTCTAAAACTAACATAATTTCATCTCCTGTCTTCCTCGCGCTATTTCATGTCAAGAAACACTAGTTGAATTCTATAGACAATTCTATAGACTTATAAATATTTCAAAACCCGTAAGCGATGAAACTAAAATAAAAAATTTGCATAAAGGATCACTTAGAATCAAAAATTCTGAGTGAGAAATCGTTATAACCAAATCAAACCTCATCGAATTTCGTTTTTATAAAATAGCCATAACGTACAATAAACTGATTTTTTTTTTTTTTTTTTTTTTTTTTTTTTCGAGCTAAGGTCTTGAAAAATCGTAATTTTAAGTTTTTGGGGGTGAGAAAGCGATTGTGCATACTTACGACTTACCAGTCAGTTGTAAGTATCTGAAATGGGAGAAGGGCGCCGCAGTCGCCACACAGGGTGAATTTTCTAAGGTCAGAATTTTCAAGGGTCGTTGCATGGTAAGCGAACATGCTGTTTTAGGTGCCTGAACAGGGGAGGGCGCCGCTCAGCTGGAGTTCGCTGCAAACTTATTCTTAAAGTGTCCTGAATACGATCAAAGTTTTCAACAGTCTTTTGCACGGTAAGTGAACAGACTATTGTAAGTGTTTGAAATGGAAATCATGCCATAGGCGCCCCCAAACAGGAATTTGTTATAATCAGATTTTTTTAAGGGTCGTGAATACGAAAAGAATTTTCAAGGATTGTTTGCACAGTAGCAAAATAGGTTGTTATACACGTTTAAAAAGGCTGTTTTAGGCGTCTAATTAGTTAAGAGGGCGCCACCTAACGGGAGTTTGCTACAGTCAGACATTTTAATGGGAACTTTTTTTGCTGGTGAATCAGTCGGTCGCCGAAGGCAGCTTCTGATGCATAAAAATCTTAAGTGTTTTTGGTAACTAACGATAATCAACAAAATTATGATCCACTTTGAAATAAACTTAGGCGCAAAACAGCACCCCAGAAATCTCATTATGCCTTTGAAGGTGCCTGAACAGGGAAGGGCACCGCTGAGCTGGAGTTTGCTACTCTTAAAGGGTCCCGAATACGATTAGAATTTTCAACTGTCTTTTGTACGGTAAGCGAACAGGCTATTGTAAGTGAACAAAACGGAAAATCATGCCATAGGCGCCCCCAAACAGAAAATTGTTATGATCAGATTTTTTTAAGCGTCATGAATACGATGAGAACTTTCATGGGTCGTTTGCACGATAGGAATACAGGCTGTTTTGGGCGTCTAAGGCGCCACCAAATGGGAGTTTGCTACAGTCAGACACAATTTTTTTCCTGGTCGGTGAACAAGTTGGTGAGCTTGTGATACATAAAACTCTTAAGTGTTTTTGGTTACTAACGATAATTAACAAAATTATGTTCCCCTTTCAAATGAACTTTAAGTCGCAAAACAGCACCCCCAGAAACTTCAATATGCCGCCCTATTTTTTAAAACATTGGGGGGGGGGGGGCTCAAGCTACGACCCTGGGAATAGCATGGGAAGAAAACCAAAAAAACTCACAATGTCAAGTGTGTTAAAAAAGAAAAAAAAAAAAAAAAAAAAGGCTCACACCGGAAGTAATAAAAGGACAAAATTGAGTAGAAAAAGACATTGAACAGCGGGAACGGGACGTAACTAATAGTCCTCTAAATTCTGCTTTAGCCAGAATTTCATCAAAATCTTTTATTATTATAATTATTATTATTATTATTGAAAGAAAAAGAAAAGAAAATTAATAATAATCAGTATTCTTACAAGCGATATCGAAAAAGGTTTTTTTTTTATAATTTTGAATTAGGAAATAAAAGTGCGCGTTAAATAATATGAAATAAAAATAAGTAAAAAAATGAATTTAATGATTTAATGTTTTTGTTTTTCGGAGGCTGCTCATGCATATAAAAAATGCGTATTAAAACGAGTCGAAAAAGGAAGCGAAGTAAGCATTGAGTTATATTACGATAAATACGATAGATAATATGATACGATATATTAGACCTATCGTCCAGGGTTAGTAGGCATTTTCGTTGAAAGAAATAGTTTGTTCGTTCGGTGCAACTTGCACATTAGTCCCGTGAGGTACAACTCTCACATTAGTCCCTTGAGGTACAACTTTCACTTTAGTCCCGTCAGGTACAACTTGCACATTAGTCCCCTTTATTATTTTTTATTTTATTTTTTTATTTTTTATTTTATTTTTTATTTTTTTTGCGTCGAAAAGAAATAGTCCTCTTTATAATAAATAATTTTTTTAAATTAAATAATGCGAAATCAATTTGAAAAATAATGAATCTATTTGTATATTAAAATATTAAAACTTCATATTGCATTCGATAATGTTTACAGAGATTTTTCTACATCTCTGAATGTGATTTTATAGCAAGGATAAATAATTTACTATGTTTCAATGAATGGAAAAATATCGCCGAAATATGAATATTTGTAAAGTGTCAAACGGACAATTTTTCGTCAAAGGAGATTACGTCGCCCCAAGAAATCCTCTCTAAAACTCCGGGTGGATTCGGGGACATCCACAGAGCATGCGCCGTAAGCATTGTCGTCACTCTTACTAATTAGGTACTCTACGTCTAAATATTAGTCAGGTAACGTGAACAACAGACCACAAACAAGCCTAAACTCATCGGTTTACAATATATATATTATATATATAAAATAATTTCCTATTATAATTTCTGGTGTGAAATATCAGTACTTTAACTTATTAGGAATGTTGATTTCAGTTAAAAAAAATTTGAATTTTTACCGATATAGTCTGACTATTTGTCAATATTTTCGAATAACGTTATGTTATTTTAAAGTGAAATCGAATACTCTATCTAAACTATTTATACATATATATATATATATATATATATATATATATATATATTTAGTTATTAATTATTTTCGCTATTCTATATACCAAAAATCTAAATAAATAAAATTTAACATTCTCTAAAAGTTTAAAGCTAATTTTTTCTTTTTTCTTTTTCTTTTCTTTTTTTTTTTTTACTTTAAATATATATATATATATATATATATTAATGTCTTTTTTTTTTTTTTTTTTTTTTTTTTTTTTTGAACTATGAATATAGATAATTTTTATTTTACGAAAGTATTATACTAAATGCCGAGCGAAAATAAATTTTGCACCCTACAGGCAATATCTTTAAAAGTACGCTTTTTTTTTTTTTTTTTTAAGAAAGAAAGAAAGAAAGAAAGAAAGAAAAAGAAAAAAACTTTGATAACTTTGTTATAAATTATCCCAAATCTACGTTTCAACCATTTGTTTTGAAAATATTCACAAATTCTTCTGGAAAGAGTTCACATTGAAAATTTTAATGTTCCTGGAAAAGTACTTCCCAAAATATAAACTTATATTGAATTCCATTAAAATATTAGAGGTGCAGTGACCACAAAATTTTAATAACACACATACAGAGACAGACAAGACATTGTCTAAGAATGGTCATATCATATTCGGGACATCCAAAAACGTGTAATTTCATACAAAACTGGTAGTGAAAACTTTGATTTATGCATAAAATGACGAAAGGAAAGAGTAGTTTATGATTTTAAATTTGGAACATAAGTATTCTTCGACCCCATTTCATGAGACCATGGAAGCCTCTGCGCAAGCTCTGACTCAACTTGTCCACTGTTAAAATAGGGGAGACAGTCATCTGATTCAGAGAAAATAAGCAATACGAGAGCGCCGAATGACTGAATGTTTTCCAAATCCCGAGCTGTCGGTCAATTTGGCACCCCTCCAAGCTTTTGGACTGTTCCTCACTGCTAGTTTTAGGAAACGTGGCTGTGATGTAGAAATCACATATATTTTTAAAAAATTCTATTTAATTTTAATTCAAATCTAGTTTAACGCATTATATTATAATAATTTACTCGTGTATTCAATATTAATCTTTAGTAACTTCCGAATTCTTCCTGCATTAATAAAATAAAATAAAAAATAATGTAAAAAATAATCAATCTTCTTGCAAAATCTCATAATCATTTCGTCTCATAAAGAATAACAAATGGCTTATTTCATTTATGTTCCTCCTAAATTATAGTCTAATTTGCTAACATACTTTTATTCAGTTAGTCAAAATTATCCTTGAACACAGTTAAATTATAGCTATATTTTATGCATCTGTCCATTGCCGTTTCTTATTTATCATAACGAATGTTTGGCAGAATTTAAGGGTTATTCTTTAACCACATTTCTTGCGACAATGGAAGCTTCTGCGCAATTACAGACTCAACGATTCCACTGTTAAAATAGGGGAGATAATATTTTCGTTGAGAGAAAACAAGCGATAAGGAAACGCCGAATGACTGAATGTTTACTAAATCCCAACCTGACAGTCAACTTCGCACCCCTCAAAGCTTTTGGACTCGTCCTCACTGCTAGGCGTAGGAAACGTGGTTACACTATACCATATGTGGTAATTCTGCTCTGTGTATTCAAAATTGTTAGTTTAAATAGAGTATAACGTATCTTTTTTTAAAAAAAATGAAGCACTTTTTATGTGTTCTTGCTGGCAATGAAATTAAATGCAATATGTAACAATAATTTGAATTTGGCTGGAATTTATTCATTCTTCTCTTATCGCTCCTGCTTAGAACACTTACCAATGTAGGTCTTTAAACTTTGCACGTTAGGGGCACCTCCACTTCTTATTTTAGGCTACAAATCAATAAAACAACTTTGTGCACAGTATTGTGTCCATCTTTATTGATTGGTGGAAATTGCTTTTTTAACACCTCTGTAGAATCTTGGGTATTTTAGTGTAAGTGATATGAATCAGATGTTTGGCGGCTACAACGCAAGAAAAAGAAAACTGTTTCAGTTACTACGGAAATATGGTCTAGTGGAAACCGTCGAAATGAAAACTTCACTACTTACATTTAGTCTACCTGCAAAAAACTTCACTAGAGTGGTTACACTATATATATATTGAAAATATTTACATTTATAACGAAAGCAGTGAAATGGTAATGGGAACATCAACAGTATTGTGCTAATTACAATTAATAGGAGAAAATTACATTTTACAACATAATAGGGAAAAAAATCTTTAAAAAATTTGGCTATACAGAGGCTGTTCGCACATTTTTTAGACGATTTTGATGGAGTGTACTGAAGCAATTTCACTCATATTTCGTGTTTTATTTGTTCAGTTTGATAGCCCTTGTTCTTAACTAACATTCTACATCATAATTTCTATGATAATAATGCTTTTTATAATATCGGAAGAGGTATATTTTTCTACTCCTCTTGAACGGCTTTCCAAAGTCTACAAAGCGTTGTAGGTCGGTGTTTGGATAATGTTGATTTTAAGAGTCGAAAAACACAAAAATCCAACAGTGATACATCAGAAGATTTAGCAGGAATGTCAGTGAAGGGTATGGTTTTAATTCCCGTTTTTTGTTCCATTTTTTTCTAGAAAAGCAATTGCGGATTGTGATGTGTGGCTGCTTGTTTTGTCTTGATACAGTTCAACGGATTGATAGCATTGTGGATAAAGATCTGGATTTTCATTTTTAAAAATTGGAATAAAAATATGTTCTTGAGAGTATTTAGAGTAGATTTTGACATTTTTGTCAAATTTTTTTGCTTTTATCTTGCGCTTGTATGAAAAACCAGTGGCAATCATAAATCCTTTAGAAAAACTTTCTTTTGATGCTTTGAGCTATGTAGCAAATTTTTTTTTCTCCACTTTTGTGATAATAAATTAACCTTTTTTTATTGCAAACACCCAAGATTCATCTGTTGTTGCAACATTTTTCCATTTTTCTCCTGATAAATGCTTTTCATAAAGATTTCACTAAAAACTATCTTTGGAAAGAGCGGAAACCTATCCTTCCATCCACTGCCATTTTAAAAGCGCATTTTTGCATCTAAACAAAAATTCTAAATATCAGCAGACAAATAAAACTTCCAAAAATATAACTGTTGTGAAAATAAAATTCTCCATGCAAACGATTTTTTCTTACTGCGAAATAAAATCGTCTCAAAAATGTGCGAACAGCCTCTGTATATTTCGAGAAAGCAAACTGCCACACAGATGTTAAATTCTAATTCTGTTAAGGGAATAAGATTTGCTACGAAAATTCATCTTATTTTATTTGTTAGAAAAATTAAACTACTTATTGTTTTAATAATTGCTACATAGTTTTATTATTAGATTTTTACATTTTAATATCGTATTACCCATAAAAATATTAAAAATATCTGACTCTGCATTTTAATACTATAAATATTGATTGCAGATTAAGACGTATGATCACAAAGGTAACATAACAAAGTTCAATCTGTTTCAAAAATAATCTAAAATGGGGATAAGAATAGTTTTACTTGACATATAATTCTGTGTTGCTGGGGGGTCTACCAGTTCCCTCAATTCCCCGTTCAATTAATATGCCTACACTGGTTCTCATAATTATAAGGATGCCCGTTTTTCTATATTAACTAAATACGGAACGCTATCATTTAAACAAATATATTTCTTATTAATTTGAATTTCATAAGTAGACTATATTTAAAAAGTTTTATCGTTTTTCTATCTTAAAAAACTTTAAATACGGTCAAAAAGATGATTTTTCAGGTGTTCACAATTATAAAGACAGCTCGAATCTTAGTAATTTCTTTTCAGTTATTCTTTAAATTAATATTTTATTAGGGTGAAACAGTCATACATTCTCTCTGGTATATATATATATATATATATATATACATTTTTTTTTTTTTATTCAGTTTCAATACCATTTCATACAGCATAGACGATATTCTGAATACATTTAAACTATTTAAAATTGCTTTCCACTTGCATAAACTTTTCTAATTAATAAGTTAAGGTTTTTTCAACATTTAGGCCACGGGAAAGGCAATAATACAAAAGTTTCTTTCTTCAAACTATTTCCTATTGCTCTAGAAGTAAAGCAAAAATGTAAATTTTGTTTAAAAAAATATTATTACCCCCCCCCCCCCCCAAAAAAAAAAAAAAAAAAAAAAAAAAAAAAAAATCTAACAAAAATCTGAGAATTCCACGTTTAAAATTTGCGAATATTCTCTTGATGTTCATAATAATAGAAAAAAATTACTAAATTCATTCTGCCTTCAGTAGAAGCAGCTCCCCAGAGCACCATAGATCCACCTTTAAAATGCCCGATTCATATCTGCCTTTAAAAAATCTGCTCTGCCTTTCGCTATCTTCAGATCGTGTCAGTAACTGTTAAAAACATTTGGTTAATCAAGAATAAAATGTTTTTCATCCGAAAATGCAACATTTCACCATTTAATATTACCTTTATTCAATTTTAACACAGACGTTCTTTCCCCCTTTAAATGTTTACTGATTTTTACAGGTTTTTTATTCATTTTAACATATTATTAATTATTTTAAACATGCATAAGTGTGGATCCCAACCTTTCGTTAAAAATTACGAGCAAATTCAGCAGCAGTCATTATGAGTAGAACAGTAAGAGGAATCATGAGTCTTCGATCTCTGTAAAACAACACTGATTTTGCATCAGATCTCTCTCCTATCGAACCAGCAGTTCAACGTTTGGTCACATTTCCTTCTGCAATTTTAGATCTTCGAATTTCATTAGAAATTCGGCAGATTGAAATTATCCTTCCACTTAAAAAACACACTTATCATACTTCACTACATGAACGTTCTTTTTTTTTCGAGGAATTATCAGTAATGTCCGTCCAAGAAAAATTGATGGCTTTATATGAATTAATCTAGCCCAGTAGTTAACAAATTCGCATGTTAACTGTAATTTATCCGCTAGTAAGTTAAATAAAACGAAAAAATCTTGATTGTCCCTATAATTAGGAACATCTAAAAACGTGGAGAAAAAAATATTTTGCATGATTTTTTATTAATTTTGTTTCATATTAAAAAAATTATAGCAGTTTTGGTTTTTAGAATACTAGATATATTAAGTGCACTTAGTATAATGTTGTTCAAAATTATTTTTACATTAGTTATTTCAAAACATAAAGTGTCCTTATAAATATGAGAAGGAGGGTAGATTTCTTTAAAAAGTAAGCAAATAAATAAATGAAAAATAAAAATCACGGTTTTTATTAATTTGCCTTCAAGCTTGCCAATCTTAATGAATTTTTTCAAATGGCAACCTAATACGAACTTCAAGATACACAATTTGAATTTCATACAGTAATTTGTTTTTAAGTTATGCTGATAACAGATATACATACAAATCAGCCTCAATTATTTTCACTTCTGCTCAGTTATTTACATTCAAACCAATTGTTCGGTATTTTGAAATTTATGTTTTTTGCAAACTATTATTAACTTGCTATGCTTATATTTACGAATTTTTAGCAATTTCATAGAGAAAAATAGGTTAAAACCTGTTTCAGAGAATAAAGAGATAATGAAGATTAACACGAATATGAGGAAATAAATTTACGATGAAAATAAATGTTACAGGGAGCAACGAGAAACATAGCTTAGTCATTAAACGAATTATGAATACAGATTGAATCGAGTCAGTATTTTTGCTGATGACTCATGGATTCTTTGTCTTTGGAGAGAATGCCACTTCCGCTCATGAGTCGGATGATGACAATAATGGAGAGTAAAAATGGTGAATTTGATGTCCTGCAACTATTAAAAGTAGAAAACGAGTGCAGTGATGCCAGATTGGGGATTTTGTCCCAATTTTGGCGATTTTTCAGGCTTCTGGGGACAATTTCGGGGACCGAATGTTTGTGGGAACTTTTTGGGAAATTCTAAAATTTTTGGGGACAAATCTGGGGAATTCATCAACTTTCTGTCAATGTTGGCAACGTAAAGATTTATCTCTACGACCAGAGATTTTCAATAGCTTTATTGTTATTTGGGGATTTTTTTTCAAAAATTGCCTTCATTTGGGGAAAAACCTGAGCTTAAATCCACTTAAATCTGCTTAATATATATATATATATATATATATATATATTCCCTTTTTAGTAGAAATTAAGTTGGGGATTTTTTTCGGAAAAAAAAAAAAAAAAAAAAAAAACCCTGATTTGGGGAAATTTTAAGACCTGTTTGGGGAAATAATTTTCGACCATCTGGCATCACTGAACGAGTGTGCATGCTATGGAGTGGTAGTAGGTATCGGAGTAGACGCAATTTGCTGATGAAGGATCGTGTTTAATTATATCGACACGAAACAAATCCTGCGAGTTTTTTGCAATTTATAGTGTTTGCTTACAAAATTACTATCCATCATCATCTAGAATAAAATTTTTTATGCATTTTACTACAGTTAGCATACTTTTAGCTCACTATTATTGAAGTGAGTTCCATAATCTTAATACAAAACAGTTTTTTACTTTCCCCTACCCATATAGGGTAGAGCTTGGTTGGTTGAGTCGATTTAAGTTGCATTAGACATACGCAATGGGAAATTGGCGGCGGTGTGTGGGATTCACTTCTGGGGTAGTCTGGAGGCATGCCGTTATAGACGGCAGCAGAATTACACACATCCACATTTTTCATATTTTTTTAGTTTTAGTTTGACCGCTAATTTTTATCATTAATTTGCTTTTTTATAAACAACATAAAGACTAAGATCGTGATTCGACAAATGTTTACTTAGCAAAACAGTAATAGGTGCACATCTTTTAAATGCGAATTATTATTAACGCTTTAATAATTTTGATCAATTTTGATCTTGTGCGGACGGGTGGCTCCCTCGATTCAGTAACTTCCTGTGGTTATTGATTTTACGGAATATGGATGACATGCAGCTACGGCGGATTTTACGGACGCCAGCCACCATTAATGAACACGATGGTTTTTAACCGACATCTTTTGAATCCCCAAACGTCCGATTACGAAATCGGCGTTTTTCTTACCTGGCTACCGCGCCCTTCTCCCACAAATATTGTAGAAAATATATACCACTGGAGTCAAATTTTCATGTTAAAGATATAACTGCACGTTTTTGGATTTCTTTATTTCGAAAATTAGGCTTTTAGGTGTTTGAATGTGGGTGCATCTGTCAATCTGTCATTAGCCTCACTCAAAACACATACAGTCGAACCTCGTTAACGGGAATCTAAAGGGGTATAAAAATTTTGTTCATTTTATCAGTAGTTCATGCTATCAGTAACTAATCTTCATACAATTAAACTAATCTTTATTTTGACTGGGATTGTGGAAGCAGTTCATGTTAAAAGTAATTCACGTTAACAGTGTTCACGTTAGTGAGGTTCGATTGTATTAGCAAAAAATCGAAATTCGATTTCAGATGTAGGAACTTGATGTGTACTAGATAAGAGGGTGTTATCTGAAATTTTCTATTTAAACCGGACAATTAGTTCGTGCACAAGGACTTTCAAACAGTGGCGTCGACTATGTGGGGGCTCGGGGGCTTGAGCACCCCCAGAAAATTTTCTGTAGGGGCTCAGCCCCCCCAGAAATTTCAAATATTGATTCCCTGTTAAACAAGAAATTATTTCCTCTATTTCTTATTTAGTTTTTTACCAAAATCATAGCTGTAAAGTGAGGTTGTTGCAATTGAAAATGGACATAAATCGACTAAGAAGGAAAAAAAAGAAAGATAAAAAGAAAAACAATTGGCTGCCCCCACGCCCCATAAGTCTCTGTATGGGGCGTGGGAGGGTGGGGTTCAGAGGAAGATAATTCCCTTTGCTGTGCTATGGGAATCTCAATCACTTATGGTTTGTGCATGAGGAGCAAAAGTTTTCAGAAACACCGATGCAGAGTAATATAACTATTTTTACAAAAGTTACTGCCATATTGTTATTACATTTTTTATTTTTAATTTATTTTATTAATATTTTATACGCTTGATGCTACTCTCTTCCCTAAGTTTAAGTGAAAATAATTTTTATAAAGGTTTCTGAGATGTTTAATTCGTCTTTTTAAAAAATTCTTTTATTTATATTTGCATTTTATTTATTTGGTTGCTTCTTTTTTCCCTTGGCATTTTTAAATAAAAATGAACTTTTTTCGATGTAAGTCATGAATTTATAAACAATAAAGGTATATAATATTGCCCCCTTATTTTTATGAAACTTTTTATTTTAGGAAAATAAAACTTGATAATCTAGTGTGTCACTCACATGACTACCCTGAAATTTAATGCAGATTGGAGATTAAGGGGTAAGATAGCGAGGACTGTTATGCAAACCTATGTTAAAACAATTCAAATTAAGCTTCGGAACAGCTTTATACAATAAGTAATTCTGTGTGAGGGGGGCTACCGTCCCCCCTCAACCCCCTGTTTCATTACTTTACCTACATTTTTATAGAATTTAAATCTGTTATTAAATTCAAAAGTTAATTTAAAATTATTCAGGCAACTTTCACACCAACATTCCTAAAAACACGATTTTTGGATTCAAGGAACCTCAAAACGTGTAAATATAACAAAAACTCAATTTAGAAAATTTGACCCAAAAACAATACTTTCTCTATCTTACGGGTAAGAAAAAGGTAATAAATCGATTTAGTACGAAAAATATGAACGTAGAGATATTACCTTCATTTGTCCTATTACCTTAATTAATTAAAGATCCTTGCAGAAAATTTTGGAGCATAAGGCTGATTTTTTTATACCAACTATGTGAAAAATACCAGAGTCGGGTATCGAACCTGGGCCTTCCGCTTTACGTGCGGATGCTCAAACCATTGAGCTACCATGGCTGATTACCAGCTAGACATTTCTCACGTAACATTCATTGGCAAAGTCACCGAGTCTGTACACACAGCTATATTAGGTGACATTAATAGTCATGGCACAACTCCAATAGACCTCGAAATTTTAATTTAATTTAGAAATTTATTCATCAACCCTGAAAGTTCATTTCAGAAAATTTTGGAGTGGAAGGTTGATTTTTTATACCGACTATGTGAAAAATGCCAGAGCTGGTTATCGAACCCGGGCCTTCCGCTTTTAATTAAATATAGTTAGATTTTTTTTTTTTTAAACAGCTGTTAAAAAAAATAAAAAAAAAATTGAATTTTATGGGCTATTGGAGTTGTGCCATGTTCAAATTTGTCACTTGATATAGCTGCTCTAATGCAGACTGGGTGACCTTCCCAACATAAATTATGTGAGAAGTGCTGAGTTGGTTATCAGTCAGGGTAGCTCAGTGGTCAGAGCACCCGCGCGTTAAGCGGAATAGCCCGGGTTCGATTCCCGGCTCTGGTATTCTTCAAATAGTTGGTAAAAAATCAGTCTTCTACTCCATTCTATCAAAATTTAATTAAAGATAGTTTATGAAATTTTAACATTTTAAGTAAAAATGAAAAGTAAGAACAAATATTGTTTTTAAAACTTAAAGAGAAGATATAGCACAAATTATTTCGAGATTCTGCCTTTCCCCTCCAATTTTAACTTAACCATAATCACAATATTGGTTTCAAATTGAAGTGGCCGATGGCCGTATTATCCCAGTGACCTCCCTGCTACTCTGAATTTTGTTTTATAAATTCGATTTACATAATTTTATAAACTAAATGGCAAGATTATGATGGCAATTTCAGGACCAGTTTGGGGGCCCTTTGCTACTCAGGGCCTCTGGCACGTGCCCCTGTGTTAATCAGGCTGTTGTTTGTGTGTGCATATGTGCTTTTCTTTGGGTAAGCATGTGTACATTATTATACCATATTTGATGACCTTGTATTAGAAATGTGATCCCCCCCCTCAAAAAATAATCCTGGCTACGGCCTTGGTTCGAGCCCCCCCAGAAAATTTTCAAAGTCGGCGCTGCTGCTTTCAAATGTATTTAGCAAGAAATTCGCGTCTATGGGCAAAATTTCTTGTTGCTACTCTTCTATTTCTTTAAATTCCACTGAATAAAATAAAATCGACATATATTTTTTTTTCATATTAACAAAAATATTTTCAAATAAAATATGGTGTGATAGGTATTTATTCTTTATTTTTTTGTTCTCAGAGATACACAAAAATCTTCATATAACTAAACTAATCTTTATTTTGACGGGGATTGTGGAAACAGTTCATGTTAAAAGTAATTCACGTTTTCAGTGTTCACGTTAATGAGGTTCGACTGTATTAGCAAAAAATCGAAATTCGATTTCAAATGTAGGACCTTGACGTGTACTAGATAAGAGGGTGTTATCTGAATTTTTCTATTGAAACCGGACAATTAGTTCGTGCACGAGGACATTCAAAAGTATTCAACCAGAAATTTGCGTCTATGGGCACAATTTCTTGTTGGTACTCTTCTATTTCTTCAAATTCCACTGAATAAAATGAAATCGACTTATATTTTTTAAATATTAACAAAAATATTTTCAAATAAAATATGGTGTGATAAGTATTTATTTTTTTGTTGACAGAGATACACAAAATAATTTAGATATATCAGTGCTTGGAAATGACTTAAAGCGTACTTCAAGTAAAGTCATGCATGCTTTTGCTGTGCTAAATATAAATGCCCTATGTGATGCGCATACAATTTTTAGGCAATATACAGGACTAATCAAAACTAGTTGAATATTTTCAAAGAAAAATCTTTGAATAATTTAAATTGAAAATTAAATTTTATAAAAACATGAATTTTTTTATAAATATATCGACAGTATTCAAACGGGGGGTAAAAAGAGGTTGGAGGGGACAATAGCGCCACCTTACAGAATAATTTATGCAAAATAATATTTATTCTAAAATAATTTTTATCTGTTGCATAATAGTAGTACTTACGAAATATTCAAATAAGTACCTTTTATGAAACTCCTCATACTGTAATAACACGTCTTTTTAGAAATGAGGAGTGTGAGAAAGTAGCGTAGTGCCACATCAGATTATCATTTCATTTATTTATTTTCCCTATTAGCAAATAAACCATCTTGTTTTAATATAGAAATAAAACATAACTTTTCGAATATATTTTATGTGATAAGTATTTCTTGAGAAGTCCACATCACGATTTCCCCTCCTCCTACCTTGACACCTTGGAGGCAGGTTCGGAAGAAATGCCCGCCCGCTATTTTCGTGTGTTTTTGTTTTCACGGATGTTAGTTCACGTGCGCGCACAATTCAAGATAAATTTCCCCCAGAATGTGGGGGCTAATTTTGGATATAGATGAGTTTGCGATTTTGGTTGAACATACTGAGCGCGGAATGAAAAGCACTTGCGAAAAAATAACATTCAGTTTTTTTGCATATTCAAAGAATCCTATTGTACTCGAGGTTTAAAACAATGAGTTTCATTAGCTTATGTCAAAAATGATAAGATCTCTAATTTAGTTCATATACATTATACGGATGATCCGAAACTTTAAAATGTAGTAATAGGAAAATAATACAATTAAAAGAAAAAAAAAAGTACCTATTGTAAAACTGGGGTCATTAGCCCCAAACTTGTCAGAAAAAAATTGCAAGTCTTAATTGTTTTTGCTTACTTATATATGGCAGAGAAAGTGCTGTTTTGGGTTCGAATTTCAGAAACTGAGTTTTTTTGCTAAATTACACGGTTTGAAATCTATTGAATCCAAAAATCAAGTTTTTAGAGGTGGAATAGAGTTTGCGTGTCAGATATCAGATAGCAGCAGAAAGTACATACTTTATACTTTAATTTTATTTTGGAATCACAAAAATTCTTCGTCTACAGGAACATACAAAATAAATGAAGTACATAAAGTTAATGATGGATTTTCTCGTTGATGAATTCTAAATAGCAAACATAATGGAAATAACATACTTCTTTCACATTACAAAAGCCTGTTTTCTATATAAATGTGAAAAGACTTTATAATTTGTTTACAGAATCAAACCAAAGATTATAAATACAATAAGGACTACGGTTTGAAATCGCTCGAAAGGCTTTTTAAGCAGTGCCGTGAGTTTTTTACTGTGCAAAATTTGAGTACATTACTTGGTGAAAATACAATTTATGGAAAATATACTGGGCTACTCAAAACCAGTCATATAAATTTCAAAGTGTGGTGTGAGCGCTTAATATTTATAGTACATAACAAATTACAAAAAACTTGCATAAAATTTTACATATGAGTTAATAATAACAATCAGTTAAGAATAATTTATGCATGGCGAGGAAACCGAATTAATATATATATATATATATTTGAACAAAATACAGATTATTTTCAAATCAAAATTTATGTCTGACTATTGCATAACATGTACATTAATATATGTTACAACATATAATCAACATGTAATTAAATTTTTGTTACACAGATTGATAAAATTTATGAAATACCTTTTTCAATTCTACATGTTAAATTATTTTTGAACAAGTTTAACGATTAATTGTAATTATTAAAAATATATATTAACAGCAATAAATATATAATGTAAATAATTCAATAAATTTAAGAAAATAAGTATAAAATGAAATGAAATTCTACGAAATTAGTCCTTGATCTAAAGCTGCCACAAAATACTGTCTCTCACACACAAATGCATAGACAGGCACAATATCCAAATGTAGTTGAAACGCATTCGGGACCTCGTAAAATGTATAAAACTATGAATAACCAAAAGTAAAAAAAAGGGAAAAAAATAAGAAGAAAAAAACGAAAAAGAAAAGAATGAAACTTATTAGATAAAAAAGAAAAAAAAAAATCTAAGAACAGGGTTCGTACGGTCCTTATTTTTTCCCTGAGTCTTATACCAGAAATTTTGTAGAACAATTTTCCATATAAAATAAGTCAATATGATTAAGATGAATTTTATTGTTTCAGAATTCTGGTGTGAGACTCAGGGAAAAAATAAGACCCGTACGAACCCTGAAGAAGAAGCATCTCAAATCTTGTTTTCGAATTAAAACCAATCTATAATTTCTCGAAATAATGTTTAAGCCTTTTTCGTTTGTTTGCTAGAAAATGTGCGTATAAGTACATCTTCAGGGTTATAATATAAACAGGCAGACTATATCTCAATATATATAGATATTTTTTTTTTATTCCTAAAAATTATTCTCTCTCATTAATTGATAGATATCCTTGATTTCGTAACGTAGCTTAAAGTTTCAAAAAAAGTATTACTTACATATCTCACTATAGATATGCGGAACTTAGATATTCCTGAAAATTTTCGATTTCGGGTTTTTTGGACATTTTACACATTTTTAGGTGTGAGAAATCCGAAAATGACGAATCGATACGGTGTTTGCGTGTATTAGAGCCCCTAAATAAAATAATAGGCCAGCGCATCACCGCCAATTTTTTGCCTCCGAAGAGGACAGCATTCCCGCTTGGCGTCCTTATCACTTCCCTAATGATTTTAAGAAATCTTGATCTGAAGCTAACCCTAACAGCACAGTTAGGCTTAACTTATCCACAGTACATCTTAAGGACGTTTCTGGGATGTCTTTTCATCCAGAAGACATCTTGAAGATATCCTGGGGAAGCGATGTGCTCAGAGCCTGATTAAGGGGGAAGCTCGCTCTTCACACATTATTTATACTTACACCGTTATTTTTTAACAAATACTTTCCTCCTACAATAAACAGAAAATTTTCATTAAAAATTATTTTAAAAGAATTCTGGTGTCTAATAACGGTGAGTAAATTGGATTGTTTTACACCGTTCATTTTTTATAAAAAATATTTCCTCGTCAAAGCGTGGAATTTCTATGACATGAAGTAAAAAATAATTGTAAAAATATTCCGGTATGAGCGAGCTTCCCCCTTAATCAGGCCCTGGATGTGCTGTCTGGGAATCCGGTCAAGATAAGAGCAATAAGCAACAATAATATTCCTAAAAACACATTTTTTTCACAGTACATTCCCAGGATGTCATTTTATTCTGAGGATATCCTATGGATGTACTGGAGTAAGATGTGTTGTTAGGGCGGTTTCTGTTTCTTTTACAAAATGTCACCAAAACTCAAATACACAGTAATAGAAGGTCTGTGAACACTTTATATTCACTTCTTGTATGATTATAGCAGTTTATCGCTAAACAAACTTCCATATCATAGTTTATGTTTACTTAGCTAAAATTATGAAATATATTAAAACAAGTTACTCTAAAGTAACGTAAGACGAAAAAAACAAAAAGGTGTTTGTCGTTTCTTTTTCAGAGAAACGCTCTGGGTACATGTGGCAGCCCTAAGGCAACAAAATGCATGATGCGCCAGCTTGTATATATAGGAGCCTTAGCCTGTATATTAGCTCATTTGTTAGTCCATGTAAACAATACTTCAAGAACGAACGATCATAAAGTGGTTGGACCAGTTTTAAAATATTACCTATGATAATGATAATAACCCTGTTAATTTTCAACGTTCTAATTTGAAAAAAAATCGTAAATTATTGGAAATTTGAGAATTCTTAGCATGTAAAAATAGGGAAAAGTTTTCGCTTAAACGTACATTATGTAAATTCAAAAAGAGTCGAAGCAGTTTTAAAATATCATGTATGATACCAGGAATGCATATGAAAGAATATGAATATTCTAAGCTGAAAACTTCGCAAGTTATTCGAAATTTCATATTCTTTTAACATATGTGAATAGGGTAAAATTTTATGGGAATTATTGCATTATAATTGTATGGAATTGCTTGAAAACTAAGACGCGAAATAATTCTTAATAAATTAATCAGGATATTAGGTTGGTTGGGTTTTGCGTGGCACGATTTCTGCGCAATGGGCAATTCGCGATGGTCTGAGACTCACCCCTAAAAGTAGTCCGTAGACATGCCATCACAATTTTGATCCTCCATTCAGGTTATCGGAATACGATAAATATATTGAATCGGTGGTAGGATAATCTAGTGGGTGGGAGCATTTCAATATGAATCATGCTTAGTAAGAGGCTAAATTCATATTTCTTAACATGAATATAGTGTACCTACGCAAAAATATATAAATATAAATATATCATAGGGAACCAAATAAAGATCACATATGCTAAATAACTTTATCAAATTTTCATGAAGGAGAACAATTTGCTGTGCTCTGCAAATTTTGCATCTAACATGTGTTGAAGCAACAGAAAATATAGCCATCCCGGAAATAAGTGTTACTTTCTAATTCTGAACATGGCTCTTCCGAGACCCCGGTAGGGAAGCGGATAAAAAAAGGATTCAGAATAACATTGTTTTAAGAGATGGTACGGCATATAGAAACGGTGACACGTTGGATCATCTGGATGAAGTGATTGAGACGTGTTTGTTTAACAACGGAAAAGAGTTCGCGTAAAATTGGATGAACATGAAACCTTTGTGGAAATATAGGCGTTTTTCTGGGGATGATAAGTTGGTTGCTTTAATGCATGATGGCGCATGCATATTAACATCACTTTAAAAAAAAAAAAATCTTAAAATTTATATATATTGATATTTGTTTTCGGCAGATTTCTGTAGTTTTGCTTACAATGGCTGTTTATTGTTCTACAAATACAGGAAAGTGTTTCATGAATAACGACTAATGCATAATTTTGCTTTCTCGTTATTTAGATATTATTTACACGACTATTCTGTGACTCACTCTCGCTTTTACTATACTAATATTGCACAATATGGGGAAACAGTTTCATATTTTATGAATAATACATTATTTTACTTATTTGATTATTAAATAACGTTCATTCAGTCGTCTTCTGACTCACTCTCAGTTTTATTTTATTTATATCCCATATAGGAAAATATTTCATAAATAATAAAAAATGTGGGATTTTACTTTTTTTTTTTTTGGTACAAAATTGATTTGTCTCATGCATGCTTATAAATATGAATAATTAAATTACATTCTCCATTCTCAATTTCTACGAGCTGCCACTCTCACTAAATCCCGTAATATGGGAAAGTGTTTTAGATTTTTTTCAGGAAAGATGAAATTTTGTAACAATTTACCCTTTGATTGAAAGAATTAGACAATATATGGACTAATTGTAATTTCTTATTAAGGAAAGTATCGTTTACGATTGTTCATTATGCGATAACAAGTTTAAAGTCGATATTAAGATTTTTATATCTTCCAGATTTTTTTTTTAATACTGTAATCCATTTAAAAATTAGTATAGTGTATCCACCACAAAACTTTCTTCTAAATTATTCCACATGGTTAATCTGAATGAATCAACGGGTTTCAAAGCACTGTTTATTTGAAAGTATACAATGTACAAAAACGGGTGTTACATGAAAAGACAGATACACTCACCAAGTTTCTGTTACATTCCATATATATTCAATCTGGGCATACTTGGTCACCCGGCATACATCCAAATGGCAATCCAGTTCCAACCAGTCAATGTGCATTACAGTATAGCAATGATGCGTTCCTGCAGTTCTTGCAGCGTTATTGGCTTTCATGGTATATAAACTTTGTCCTTAACATAACTCCACGGAATGAAATCACATGGCGTAAGATCTGGTCACCCGGGTGCGGGGGTGGGGGGGGGCAGCAAAGGAATATCACCCAGATCAGCGCGCACTATCCACCGATATGGCAGTTCTTTTCTGAGAAACACCCGCCATCTACCTTGCAAACGACCCACGAGACGAGCTTTTTAAGCTTGGTGAATGTGTCTATCTTTCTATGTATCACTCATCTTTGTACGTTCTATATTTGTCAATAAACAGTGCTTTGGAACCCGATAAACCATTTAGGTTAACCCTGTATATAACAGCGCTCCCTATCGATTAACATTAATAGACATTTTATATTAGCTTCCCACAACAAAGATTTTACAGATGCAGTTTGTGGGATTGTAATTAACAAATATTGATTTGTAGTCATATGAAAAAACGCAGAAGATGATTAATAACAGAGCCACCTGTCGCCAGATACACAACTAAATTAAAACAGCATTCATTTTCAAGAGATTGGTCATCTTTCTGATGACCAATTATGACGCAGTTACACACTACAGAACCTGAATAATGATAAATGGCAAGAGGGAGAGATTACAGCGTAGTAGCACCACTTTTCCAATGATATCCACTCAAATTCAATCAAAATAGTGTTTCAAAATGGCCCTTTCACGTATTAATTTTTCTGCAATTATGCACAATAGAGGCTGAGGTATAGCCTTCCCGTAAATGTCAGAAATCGCAGCATTGTAACATCACATCTAAAGCAATTTATACCACCAGTTAATAGCCACCAATTCGTACCAAAGTGTAATTAAATATAAATTTCGATAGAATTCTTTGCACTTTTTCTTGAGCTAGAACTGCCACAAATTTTTGTCATAAACAAATCGACAAGTCCCTATATTTTATTTTTAAAATTTTGTATTTTGGCAATCTATTTTTTCTTTCAGCAGAGGTAATGGATATGAAGTTTTGTCAAAATAAAAATTTTGAGCATTTTCCCTCTTAACTACTTTTTCTCGAATATTATTAATCATTTTAATGTTGAATAATTTGTTGCACGCGGTAATTTAGTTTTTAATCTGCGATGTAAAAATCATAGTGCTAAAGATCTAAAATTGGGGTATTTCTTTATTCCATCAATCGTACAAAATAATCTTTTCTATCCTCTCTTGCGTTACACATTGCATTTTATAATACTAAATCATTAGGTGGGTAATAGTCGGTACTAATAATCTACATCTATATAAATAAAGAGAAGTGCCTGTGTATCTGTGTGTCTGTGTGTCTGCCTGCGCTCTGGTGCTCACACTACTGATCGCAGAGCTTCCAAATTTGGCATAAAGGTACCTGGGCCCCTGCAGGTGTGCCCCTCATCGAGATTTTTTCGAATTTCGAATTTGAATTTTTTAAATTAATGTTTTTTCGATTTTAAATATTGGCTTTAATGTTTCATTTTTCCTGAATTTATTCTTCGATTGTGATCGTCTGCGTATCTTGGCAACGGCTATTATGCAATTCATTTTTTATTTAATACGTTCATTTGAAGGCAATTTTCTTTTATTATTATTATCAGAGCTGCCAACATTTTTAACTTTTAAATCGGAATTGACACCACTATTTTTAAATGGAATATGTTATATATATTTTCGACGATTATCATTAGCGAAAGCAGCTATGAAAGTTTTCCGGTTTGAAGTCTCCCTTGAAAAACGGGAGACTTGGCATCTATGTATTATTATTATTATATTTATTGAAAATCAAATGGTAATGCAATAGAAATAAATTGTTACGTTTATGTATAAATTTTATACTATAGCAGCTTTTTATTTTTCATTTCTTTAACTAATTCCTTTAAAAGAATTTATTATTATTATTATTATTATTATTATTTATAATATTTATTGGGTGGAAAAAATGGTAGTTTATAGAAGAAAGGATAAACTGATTAAAATTCGTTTTTCATGTATTTAATTCCTTTTAAAAGAAAAATCTACTTTTTTATTTTATTTTATTGCACTGGTCGGAATCAAATCGTAATATAGTGTAAATAACGGGGGCTATAAAACACATGGTTCAAAAACAAAAATATATAATAGATGCTTAGATACAGTCATCTTTAAAATCGTAGTTTTTAAATAACAGAAAATCCACAAGTCGTCGATAAATACCCAGATTGAAGTGCCCGGGAAAGCCCTTTCTGTAGACAGTGGGAAACTGGACCCGATGCAGTACGGGTAAAAAAAAAAAAAGCTGCCTTAGGCAACGGTTACCCGAAGAAGCGAGATCTAAAGCAATTTCAGTGTTTTTTTTTTTTTTTTTTTTTTTTAAGTTTTTAAGTTTTTATTTGTAATGTGATGTAAAAATTAATACTGATCCAATTCTTTTGAAAATTCGTTTAAATATAGTGACCAGCGAAGCGGGCGTAGCCTGCTAGTATATAAATAAAGAGAAGTATCTGTGTCTCTGCGTGTGTCTGTCTGCGCTCTGGTGCTCACACTACTGATCGCAAAGCTACGAAACTTGTCAGATGGGTAGCTGGGACCCTGAAGGTGTGCACCTCATCGAATTTTTTTCGAATTTCAAATTTAAATTTTTCAATTTTTCAATTTTTTTTTTTTTTTTTTTCAATTTTAAACATTGACTTCTCTGTTTCATTTTTTTTTTTTTTAATTTATTCTTTCATTTCAACCGTCTGCGTATCTTAGCAAAGGCTATTACGCTATTTATTTTTTATTTATTTAATTCATTCATTTGAAAGCAAAATCTTTTTATTATTATTATTATTATTATATTTATTGAATGAAAATCAAATGGAAATTCAGTAGAAATAAATAAATATATTAAATTTTAAATTTATAAACTTATTTATAACAGTTTATGCATAAAGTATAATTTATATAGTATAACAACTTTTTTATTTTAAATTAATTCCTTTGAAAGGTTTTTTATTTATTTATTTATTTATAGTATTTATCAAAAATAATGGTAATATATAGCTGAAAGGGGTAAACTTATCAGATTTAAGTTTAATTAAAATTTCTTGGTTTTTTATTTATTTCATTCCTTTTAAAAGAAAATCTATTATTTTTCTTTTATCCATTATATTGGTTGGAATCATATGGCAATATAGTGTACAGAGCGAGGGCTATAAAATATGTTGTTCAAAACTGAAATATTTAATAAATGCTGAGATACAGTCATCTTTGAAATCGTAGATCTTAAATAATAGCAGATCCACCCGTCGATCTGCAGATTCATCTGTAAAAATTTTATCGCAATCTCTGCTGCGTTTGCGTTAACGAAAAGCAGTATTTTTTGCGGAATTTACAAACGGTATAATTTTATTAAAATATACTTCTTATTTTAAATTTGTATTAAAATTTCCTACTTTGTAAAATATTTAATTAGTTTTAAAAAAAAAATTGAATATTTTAAAAAATATATATAGATGCTGAAATATGAACAATTTTGAACATTTTGATGTTCTCTTTATGATTCTGTGTACTTTGATTCAAAAGCTACGAGTAAAATTGTCAATCTGATAGCAAAATATTGAACTTCATTGCATTTCTAAACTTTAATATTTATTTTCAGTGCACTGAGAAAAAATATATACCGCTTTCATCTAGAACCAATAAGTGATCAGTTACTAAATCCCTTAATTAGAAATATAGATTCTGAGCTATGCGTATAAGGGCACGCCAATAAGCTGAATAGACGAAATGATCGAGAATTTCTAGTCTATATATTTCTAGATGATGAAAAAATATTTTGAATACTTTATATTGTGAGAAATTCTCTCTTGATTTTCTAGAATTGGGTCATAAACCAAGATTATAGTTGCTAAAACTTGCCTCTTGTATTTACATTTATTTGCAGAGATTTTCAAATTAGTTTGACCACGATAATATAGGCAAACGCTCTAGAATTCTAATAGGGGTTTCTAGAACTCGCTTTCGAATGGGACTATAATTTATAAGGATGACATGAAATTATTTTTACTAGAATCACAATCCACATTCTAGATGTCAGTTACAGATTTTTTTCTCAGTGCGTGTGTTCCCCCCCCCCCACACACACACACCACCCGCAATATTAAAAAAAAAAAAAAAAAAGCAATACTTAGTGCTATAAATTTTTGCACATATACATTTATACAAAGGATGTCTACAAAATGAATTAATATTTTACAAAAACTAACTTTATTTACTTTGTCTTCTTTTTTTTTTCTTAAGTTTGAACTTTTAAAAATTTACAATTTTTTATGTTTCACATATTTTTTAAAAGAGTACATTTTAAAATCTCTCTGAATTCATTTAATGAAATACGTTTGTACAAACATTTAAAGACCATAAAAGAAAGCTCATTGGTTAATTTTACGGTAAAATATCACACGGAGAAATGTTACTTAATCTTATCTTACAAAATCTTTAATCTTATCTTTAACCTTAAAACTTATCTTATTTAAAAGTTTCGTTCTCTCTCTCTCTCTCTACCTATCTATCTATCTATCTATCTATCTATCTACTTTTGTTGAGAAAAGAAGCGTTAAGTGGACTTGGCACCACTGAAAGTATTCCCGAGGTAAAAGGAGACCGTGTCCATTTTTTGAGAACAATTACCACCATGTCTTTGATGTGCCACAATGAAATTCATTTACCATGAATATAGAAAATGGACAGGTTTTTATATTCCACTGTCTTATCTCCTTTATAGTATCTGGACAACGAGTGTTGTAATGCTCTAGACTAACAATTACGAATGGTAGCCACTTTTGCACCTTTGGTATCTACTTTTAGATAATAAGTGTATCACTAATCAATAAAATTCATACAGTTTTCTTTTTAAAATCTGATTTCCAAAATATGTGATTTTTTTGCAGATGATTTCCGAAATATGCGATTATTTCCTTTCTATTCGAGAAAAATTGCGCTTTTTTTTTTTTTTTTTTTTTTTTTTTAAGCTGTATATATATATTTTTAAATGCACAATAATTTTGCGCCCTATTATTAAAATCTGAAATCATTAAAAGAAAAAATGTTAAAAGCAAAAATATAACAAAAATCATGTTCTTTTTTTTTTTTTTTTTTTCTTAAATATTTGTAAAAGTTTTAGAATTTTGCAGATCTTGAATTCATGAAAAAATGCAAACTGAGAAAACAGATTTCAAAATTTCAAATACATCTATCAAAAACCATAAGAATTATTGCGTGAATTTATATTTTATTGAACACAAGCCTAAGGCAGATCAATTTATAACTATTAAAGGGAAATAAAAGCCTTAAAATGAAATCTTCAGTTTTTCAGTGGTTCCAAGTTCAATTAAAGTTTAGAAATACAGTTAAGCCTCGATTATCCGAGGTAATATGGACCGAGAGTACCTCGGATAATTGAAAACTCGTATAACACGGACTCTGCCGTAACTCGGAGGGGAAATATACGGCGAAGTTTAAAATGGATGAAAGTGTAGTCAATGAAGTAAAATAATAAATATATTACGTATTTAAATGTAGTCAGTAAAAAACGCTATACAATACACGTATATATAAATTATCAAATACGGTGATGTATAGTAAAATTTGTCAAAGCATAGCCTCCTAAACTAGATGCCTTCCGCGTGGCTCGGAGACTTTTTCGTTAGACAGCGCCACCTGGTACAGATTGCGCGACTTTGTTATTCAACAGCCACCAAAAATTTTTAAAAGTGGGATTTGATATACAGTCGGCTGCAAAATTATTCGAGCACTAGCCAATAATTCCTATATTTAAAAAGTACACTTAAGACTGTTTTGCTAAGTAAATCCTTGTCGAATCATGTTCCTAGACTGATTAAGAACATGACTCGACAAGGATTTATTTAACAAAGCTGTATTAAGTGTACTTTTTTTTGGCAAGGATTATTGCTAGTGCTCGAATAATTTTGCAGCCGACTGTACATAAAAGGCGAATAAAATAGAAGAAACGTCAATTATGTATATCATATATCACTTCTTAAAATTATTGGTGACAGTTGAATAAAAAAGAACGCAATCTGTACCAGGTGGCGCTGTCTACCGCTTGAACTGTTGCCAAGTTTCCGAACCACGCTGAAGGCATATAGTTTAGGATGCTATGGTCAAAGTATCTACGCTATTGAACGACCTCCTCTGGGACGTGGCCTGTTCAGGATTACCTCAGTTAAATCGGAACTCGGTTAATAGGGGCTCGGATAACTACGGTTCTACTGTACAATGAAATTCAATATTAACACCAGTTACAATTTTCCTCATAACTTTTGTACCAAAGCACGTATGAATCATAAATGAAGCATCAAAATATTCAGAATTGTTCGTACTTTAATACATAATTTACATAATTGCTTTTATTTATTTATTTCACAACGCCGATTCTTTTAGGGTTAACACTCCCTTAGACCCCTTCATTAAACATCGTGTGTTTTACTGATGAAAATATCTTAGTCTATAATTAGAGAATGTGTATGCTATAATCGAGTAATGGATAAACTAATGTATTTATTTATAATTTAAAATTAATAAAACACAAATATTGTTGATGTAGACCAGGAGACAATACACAAGAATATATTTGCTTAAAACTTTTTTACATTGTTTAATACAAAAATACCTAAAAATAATAATAATAATAATAAAATAAATAAATTAAAATAACCATAATTTTGACATTTTAAACGTACATGAACTTCATTAGTCTTATTTACTAATTCTATTTTTGCACAAGAATTACTTTACTCTATGAATGAATTTTCATTTTTCTTTTCGACGTTTATATCTATTCTAGAGCTGCATTTGCCAATCATAACTTTTTGTAATTCTAGAGTTACACAAGATTAGGATTTCCACGAAAAAGAATTATAAATAGGAATAAAATGTTGATAAGTTCGAGACGAAAATGGCCAACTGATTAGATCTTTCTCAATGAACTACAAACGTATTTGCTGAGATTGTATAACGTACTATTAGAATAAAGACTAGTGTTGTTTATGAATACCTTGTTATCGCAATCTCTCAAGTTATAAAAAGACCATCTCAATATATATTATTAACGTTTATTAAACAATACAATAATTAATGCTTGTATTGTTTATGAAAAAGAACGAGCATATTTTTAGCTTTACAATTAAATGTGTGAATTATTATTTTTAATAAATAACATTTGAAATCAACCGCATAATGGGAATAGTTTATCGGAAAAATACAAAAAAGTAATATATGTATATATATATATTTATGTATTTCTACATTATCAAAAAAAAAAAAAAAAAAAAAAAAAAAAAAAACTACATTTTTCTTGCATAAATTTATCAGTATATGCAAAAATTTAAATATTATTCGTTACTATTCTTACCTTGTTTCTATCCGAAAACAACTTCTTTTTTCTGTAAGTTTTTCCTACTTTTTATGGACAACTACCAATTGTACTCGCTTACTTTCCCCCCACTTTAAAAAACTACCAACTGCACTCGGACATGCAAAGGCCTCCTGCTACCTGATACCCCCGTTATGAATTTAAATCTTCCACTGGAAGAAATGAAATAGAAAACGAAAGATGACCAAAAATAAATAAGTAAAATCACTGGACATCCCTACGGCGCTGTGCATGAATCTGAGAACGTCTGTAACTCGGCAACCATTACCACGTACGTAAAAAGCAAAAAAAAAAATAATAATAATAGTAATAATTGGACACCCCTACCTCGCTGTGAATGAATCTGAAAACGCACGTAACTCGGTTCCGCGGCAATCACTATCACGCACGTTAAAACCAAAAAAAAAAAAAAAAAAAAAAAAAAAAAAAAAAAAAAAACGTGGCAATCACTACCACGCACATGAAAAAAAAAAAAAAAAAAAAAAAATCACTGGACACACCTACCTTGCTGTGAATGAATCTGAAAACGCAGGTAACTCGGTTAAATTACAAATAAAATTATAAACTTCCAGCTAGGGCAGTTAGTATAATTCCACCAACAAACTTTTGGGTTGTTCCTATTCAGAACGAAGGGGTGGTAAGATAGAAACTTGCAAGAGCGTAAGTGAAAAGGGGATTAAGACTAGCGAGTGCAGTTGGATAACACTGCTTTTTATATAAATAATCGTAATTTGTAACACCCGACGAAATGTGCGCCAACAAATGAAAATCGTCGCAGATAAAGAAATAAACTGTCAAATATTCTAGATGCGTTCGGAAACGATAAAATAGTTTTGGTAAAATTAAAATAAGGAATAATAATAAGAATAATAAAAAACACTATGCAAAGGTTGCTACATAAAAAGATATGAGGTTTTATAAATACGATGCAGATCTACATCGCTATGTATTTAAGGGTTAAGTACAAACAGACTCGAGAAAATTAACATATCACATGTTGTTAAAAAGTGTAACAGTCGGCACAAGTGACTAAAAAAATAACCGTAAAATTTCTAGAAACTTAATCCTTTGCGGCGCAAGACAATTTGAAACATTTAAATTATACTGCCACCGGAATTCATGAACTAAATTAAACTAAAAGAAATTTTAAATTTTAAGGTTTAAAAAACTGGCCTTTTCTGATATTTTATAAACGTGAATTTTTGCTAAAATATTTCCGGGATGAATTTTTGCAGCTGGATCTTAAATTTTGCGTCCTCACAGCAAGGACAGCGCGCGTTAAGCGGTTAAATCATTTTTAGACATTACTAACCAGGAAACCATCCCAATAGTGTAATAATAGAAATCAATTAAATTATGTTCATTCGAGAGGGCATAATATAACGTGATATTTAGCGCATGAACTGTTAGTCCTCGTAAGCAAATTCTCGAGAAATTACTGCACTTAAAATATGATAAGTAAAAAATGAAAGTGGAATGTATAAACAACCAAAACAAAAACTTTTAACAGTGTTAATAAACAAGAAAGGGGTTAATTTCAACATTATTCAAGCCAAAATGTCAACAAAGCTGTGCCTTCTTCATCAGCAGGTGGGAACGTATACCCTTGCTAGCATGTCATGTTTGAATTTATAAGATAATTACTTTAATAAATTCTTAAAATAAAATCTTTCTTGTCTGTTATTGAAATTTAAATTTTAAAAATACAATAATGTTTATTAAATATATCATAATTCAGCTGTTAATTTCAAGTTTGATATATTAATCTGTTTTTGGAAATATAAAATGAAGTATGCTAGCTTGGCAGAAACCTGTTAGGATTACATAGTGTTTTTTTAATGGCTGTGTTCCCTCCTGCTGATGAAGAAGGCACAGCTTTGTTAAAATTTCGGCTTGAATATTGTTGAAATTAACCCTTTTATCGTTTATTAACACTGTTAAAAGTTTTTGTTTTGGTTGTTTATACATTCCACTTTCGTTTTTCACTTATCATATTTTAAATAGAGTAATTTATATATATATATATATATATATATATATATATATATATATATATATGTATATATATACAGGGAGAGAGAGAGAGAGAGAATTTTTTTAACTAAAAAGTTTTAAAAGATTTTTCCATAATATGCTGAATTTAAAACATGGAAATTTATTTTTCGTTACAGGGTAATTTTCTTTTTAAATCTATCTAATCTATATATATATGCATATTAATAATTATTTGAAATAATATGGAATAAATAAAAATGGTTTGCGTTGTGATGAGTAATGCACATGAAACGTTGAGGCTCCTGATCTGCAGATTCACTAGTTATATAATTGCTAAAACATCAGTGGAGGCCTCTCCGTTGAGACTCAAAAATGATTTGGTGTGTGTGTGATTGTATGTCAGTCTCTGTGTGTGTACCGCTATAGCAGCCATAAAAATCACACGATTAACTTGCGAATTGGTACACATGTTCATGAGCCACACAGAATAAGCTGCGTAGTTTTGGGTGTGCATAGTATTCATGGTCGTGTGCAAAAACACACCCAATTTTTCTATACCATTACTTTCTTTGGACAGAATTTTGTTTAAACGCATTTCATTGTTGTCACGCTCAGCATAATAAAATTAAATATTAGATGCTTAAAAGTATGTTTTCTTGGGGGAACAGGTGCATAGACATAATAATTAATCTACAGGACCTCACAAAAATTTCTGATAACGTTATGTGGTCATCCAAATGTCAAATCTGGTACAAATATTTCCGAGCTACATAAAATGAGTATAAGGTAGGTGCTCCAGTGACTGGCATGCTCCGGTAATTGACATCTATCCCGAAATAATTAATAAATAAGAAAAATAATAAAATCATATATTTTACATATAAGAATTTTAACATTTTTTGTCAAACACTGGAGCATAGGGTGCTAATAACTGGTAAAATGAATAACTAGCAGTGTCAAACACTGGAACATAGGGTGCCAATTACTGGTAAAATGGGAAACTGGCAGTGTCAATGACTGGAACATTGAGTGGGTGTCAAATAAAAATTCATAAAAAAAAAAATAATAATCGGTATCAAATGTATATATTTTAACATATATGTGGTTCTGAATGTCTTTCATGTTATATGTACTAACTTGAGATTTCAAAAAATATTTTCTAATGACTAATTTTCTAAAAAGAGATTGCTCTAAAAGTGTCAATCACTGGTGCACTTACCCTACATAGTTGTGTGTTTTTTACTGGTGTATATAATGTTTGTGGTGTTTGTACAGGAACATGCAAAAAAATTTCGTACCATTACAGCCTATGGAGAGATTTTAATTTACGCGCATTTTAACATGCCTTCAACAAAATAAAGTTAACATATATTTTTAAAAGCTTAAAAGGATGTTTTCTGCAGAAAAATGTGTGTATAGACTTAAAAAATATTTTTAGAACCACACAAATGAATTTCTACAACATTATATAATCGCTCAAATGATGTCAAATTTAATCAAATCATTTATGAGTTACGTGGAATTAGTTGAATAGCTTTAATTTGTGTATATACGATGTTTGTCGCTCGTGTACAAAGACACATAAAAGAATTTCGTACTATTACTGTCTATAGACGGAATTTCTTTTAAGTGATTTTTTACGAAATACTCTAAAAAGATACTGGTGTGAAAAAGAAGGCGGGGCTAACAATACTACAGAATATTAATTAGTATGTTGGCAAGTATGGAACTTGTCCCCTTGGATATTTCTAGGATAAGTCCACTGTGTAACCTTGGTTCGAGTTGATGGAGTATTTCAAAAGTTGTCGCAAGGAAAAATTCCCCATTACAACAAACTCCCGCTTATTCGCGAGCGGATTATGCTGGTTGAGGATTATCCGCGGATGTAGGAAAAGGGCGGGATCATGAAAGCGCAGTAGAGTAAGAAGAAAAAGGTTATTCTCAAAAAGAAATAACAAATGATTGATTTTCATAAATATATATATATATATATATATATATATGTGAATCTAAAGAATTATGTTGTTTTTCTTTTATTTGTTTATTTATTTATTTTAACTATATAGTATTGTTTGATTTAGTGTATAAATTAGCCTACAGATTGCACCTTATTTCATTGTAAATATGTTTTTTTAGTTTATTATTTTTACATCCTTTAGTCACATAAAATACTAATACTTTTACTGCATTGTGAATATTTTCACTATTAGTATTGCGTTTTAAATAGAATAAAATCAAGTTTTTGATCTAGAATATCTTTCACCTCATTTAATCCTCATTTTTAGTCGTTTTACGGTCTATCCGCCATTTGCATTATCCACGGAACCCGTACCACTCAATTCCACGGATAATCGAGAGTTTACTCTGCATATAGATTGATAGACATGCATAAACTGAGCTATTGCAGTAGGTGGGTTGTCAAAGAAATCGTCCTAATATTAGTTTAATACAGAGTTCCCAACTTTTATAATTTAGTCACGAGCATTTTTAGCCCCGCCTTCTCTTCGCACCATAAATTTTGTAGATTATTTCTCTTTAATATGTGACAACGATTAAATAAGAAGATAACCATTTTTCAAAATTTCCGGTATGAGGAAGGGGCCGGGGCTAAAACTGCTCGTGAATAAATTATAAAAGTTGGGAACTCTGGTTTAATAACTTAATACTATTCCAAATGTTGTAATACTTTTCACATAATTGATATGAGAACGAAACTTTCTCAAACCTTAATAAATACATCTGTTTTAAAACATTCCTTATGAATAATAATAAAGTCTTATAATTTGGAATTTTCCATTCCTATTACGCCACTTCCGTATGCATTATGTATTTCTTTTGAAAACTCTGATTCTCACAAAAGAAAATGCATTTTAGTTGAAAATAGAAACCTCTGGAATAACTCTTTGTTTCCGAGAGTATCTTCAATTGAAAGAACAGACCACAAGATTACATTTCGCGAAGAGGAATACTCTCCAGTCCCTTCCAAAAACAGAAACCTGTTTGTTTTAAGAAAGAAAACGGATAAGAAAAAAAAATAATAAGCTTCCATTGTACGAGCTTTCTTTTAAACATTTTGTAAAAGTAGCAGGCCCCAAACATCAACAAATGAAGGGTTCTGTATAATTTTAAGAAAATGTTTTTTTCTTCCCACCTGTCTTTAAGTTCGACCACATCTGTTTTGTCTTCTACGAAGCTTAGATTAACAATACTACATTAATGGGACAGTGACTTTCACAACGTTAAGTTTTTGTGATTTTTTTTAAAGAAATCATTCATCGGTGCAGGCAAAACGAAACCCAGGATTTAGAACACAGTATTTACAGTTTAGTTTCTTTTCTAGTAACAAAGGATTTTTAATTTCGACTAAATGTATATTTTTGGAAGGAATGGCTCTAATAATTCTGACAACTGCGAAATATGACCAGAGCCTGATTAAGGCCTACTGGGGCCCAAGGCCCAGGATGATTTTGGTGCTCCCCCTCCAACAAATTTAAGCAATTTTCTCAAAACAAATATCTAATTTGTGCAGAAAGTTTGAATGTTGGAGACAAGGTCAAAGCATCGTCTTCATAAAAAAAAACTAGTTTATTTATTTTTTACAAAGAAATCTGAAATCATTATGATTAATTTTTGGGAGGGGATATGTTTTTTGGGGGAATGGAATATGTTAATGCTCCTTGAAGAAAAACTAAAATTATTTAGACAGAAGTTCTACGAATTCTTCAACATCAACATGTTTTTATCAACCTCCTGGGTTGAGTCTGGAATCCATTTATTTAAAAGTTTCACTCACAATATCATAATGCTGGAAGATGTTTTATTTTATTTTAATTTAATCTCAAACTTTCTTTACTTTAATTAAAGAATTAAGTACTATTTAAACCTGAGAAGCGTCGGGTAGAGCTCTTAATATAATAATCACCCCAAGGGGTAGCCTAAAGACATATGCCATTACAATTTTTCACCTTCCGCCTTAAGTACGGAAAGATTTTTTAAATGCTGGATTTTGATCGATTAATCTCATTTTAAAGTTGGAAAATATAACTGGATACCAACTTGTGGTTTAGGTTCAGTGGGTTTAACACTACGCAGTAGGAAATTGGCAATGTTTTGTGATCCACCCCGAGGTGTAATCCTGAGACGTGATATACAATTTTGATCCTACACAAGGGGGATTGGACTCCAAGTAAAAATTATTACCATTAGTTAGATTTCCTTTTTTTTTTTTTTTTTTTTTTTTTTTTTTAAGGAAACCTTTACCAAAAATAGCACTTTACATTTTTTAAATTATTTTCGTGCCTCTAGATAGAGGTACCCTAGGCCGAGGCCTAGTTGGCCTGTGCGATAATCAGGCCCTGAATATGACTATACATACCAAGGAACAACCCTAAGTCCATGAGATAATACACAAACATTGTACCAAGTGTTCTACCAGCACTAGAACATAGGACTTAGAAACCTCTGATTCAAGGTTACCAGAAAAATAGCACAATTTAATTTTGTATGCTATAATTTTTATGACAAAACAATCATATTATTTAAAAAAAAACACTATATCAGAATAGGCGACATTTTTTTTTACCTTATTTATTTATTTATTTATTTATTTTACAACATTCGTCCTTGTAAATATAAACATTGATTTGTATTATATTAAATTGGACACTGATTATTTGAAAATGGAAACCGTAAATTTCTTAAAATAGTAGCAAATATTTTAAACCAATTTATTGGTAGGGATGAGAGAGAGAAGTTTTCTGAATTTTTCCAATTAGTTGAGTGCCTGTTAACCAAAAATGTACTGTTTTTTTTTTTTTTTTTTAACTTAATATATATATGCAGAGTTGCCAACATTTTAATTTATTCCGGAGCATTTTTAGCCCCGCCTTTATCTCATACCACGTGTTTTTTTTAAAGTATTTATTTCTTATTTCATACTTGCCAACATCCTAATTAATATTCCGTAGTATTGTTAGCCACGCCTTTTTTTACACACCGGTATTTTTTTCGAGTATTTTTCTTCCTATTTGATCGTGAATGAATTTGGAGAAAAAACTCTTAAAATATATTGGTGTGAAAAAATGGGCGGGACTAATGACACTACGGAATATTAATTAGGATGTTGGCAAGTATGCTTATTTTATCGAAGTTATGTATTGGAAAAAACATTCTATAAATAAAGTGGTATGAAATAAAGGCGGAGCTAAAAATGCTCCGGCATAAATTAAAATGTTGGCAAGCAACAATATGTATGTTTTGTTTTAAAATGATTTTTATGCCACTTAATTTTAGCAGGAAAATACATATCAATTTCTATATTTTCTATATTATTGCATATTTTTATCGTTTATCTGCCCCCTTACAAAATGCATTCCGATTTCTTTTTAAGATTGAAGCGGTGCTTGAAAGCTTAGCTATTGATATTTTCATACTTGCCAACCATCTCATTAATAACCGTACAATTGTTAACGCCCCTTGAAAAAACGCCCCTTTTCTCACCCCACTATATATTTAGAGTAATTCTCTCCAAATGTTGTTGCGATTAAATGAGACTAAAATTACTCTAAAAAATTATTGGTGTGAAAAAAAAAGGCGTATACTAAAAATTGTTCGGTTCATAATGAGATGGTTGGCAAGTATGTATTTTATAAAATTAGTGGAGTTTAAAATAAAATTGTTCCTGAAACTCTGCTCGAAGAAGGAAAGTCTATATAAGGGATCACATCGTTTAAGAAAAAGAAAAAAAAAGGACATATTCTCTCTCTCTCTCTTTTTTTTTTCAATATAATAAATAAGATTTACTTTTATTCAAAGTTTTGATCATAAAAAAGAACAATATTTAAACCGTATTTTTTAAATTTTCATTAAAAAAAAAAAAAAAAAAAAAATTTGGAAAATGCAGCGGGTGGGTCTTGGTTTCCGGAAACCATTCGTAAAAACGGTGGACACAATTTCTCGAAAACGAATGCACCGATCTTATTGAAATTTTGCACACGTCTTCAAAACAGGATTGACTAATGCTGGATTGACATATTCTTCCTTTTTTTTTTCGATTATAACTAATTTTACAAAGCTATAATCTAGTAAAATTAAATGCACTGAAAATTATACTGTTTTTGCTTACAGAACTGCCAAAAATTCAAAATTCTTCTTTTTTTTTTCTAAAATTCTTAGTTGAAAATTTAGTTAATTCTATGTTGAAGAAGTGTGCAAAATTTTTCAGCACGCATTAAATCAAATTCAATGTGTGCTTAAAAATGTTCTTAATTTTCCGGTAAAAAATGGTTTAAAATTTAAATAAATCAATAATATATTACAAATATATTCTCAAAATTATTAGAGGGAGAAAAGTAGGGCATCAGTCGAATTTCTACAACTATTCGTATTTTTTTTTTTTTTTTTTTCTTTTTTTAAATAATGTATGGAAAGATTTCTTTCTTTTTTTTTGTGTGTATGTGTGTGTGTATGTGTGTGTGTATGTGTGTGTGTGTGTGTGTGTGTGTGTGCGTGTGTGTTTGGGGAGGGGGGTGTAGGGACAACAATAGCTATTAATTACTGGGTAATCAAAAACAGAACAGCTGGACAATACGACGTCTGATATCCGTAAAAATATCCTATTTTATGTATTTACTTTCACCACTTGTTTGAATTTTTAGGAATCTTTAGTTTTTCTTGAAATTTTCGTAGAAGGAAATTTATTATGGGAGAAAATTGCAAACATTTTTAAATTGTTTTTCATATACACGCTTTTTTTTTTTTTTTTTTTTTTTTTTTAGGACTGAGGGCCTATTAGTCTCAATCTGGGATTTTTGCGTTGTCGATTTCGATAGTTGGACATTTGTCGAAATCTAAAATTTATCGAAAATATAATTGAATAATTTGAAAGCGATGTTATAATTTGAAAAAAGAAAGAAAAAAAAAAAAAAAAAACTAATAATCCTCCGTCCTAAACTAAATTCTGCTTTTGCCAGAATTTCATCAAAATCTTTTTTTATTATTATTATTATTATTGAAAGGATGAAAAGAAAAGAAAATTAATAATAATCAGTATCGTTACAAGCGATATCGAAAAAGTTTTTTTTAATAATTTTGAATTAGGAAATAAAAAGTGCGCGTGAAATAATATGAAATAAAAATAAGTAAAAAAAAATTAATTTAATGATTTAATGTTTTTGTTTTTCGGGGGCTGCTCATGCATATAAAAAATGCGTATATTAAAACGAGTCGAAGAAGGAAGCGAAATAAGTATTGAGTTATATTACGATAAATACGATATATAATATGATACGATATATTAGACCTACCGTCCGGGGTTAGTAGGCATTTTCGTTGAAAGAAATAGTTTGTTCGTTCGGTGCAACTTGCACATTAGTCCCGTGAGGTACATCTTTCACATTAGTCCCCTTTAAATATAGTGATTTTTTTTTTCATAAAAAAAAAATGAAATTTATTAATGTGTGAAACCTAAATATGAAATAAATTCTTCACATATAAGATCTTCAAAGAAAAAATTTCAATATCGAAATATTCTAAAACCAAAGCTAAAACTTCAATCCACACAGTAATTGTTTACTGAACTAATTTTTTGCTTTGAAATTCTTGTTAACCATGTCGCTTCATTTTTTCCTTTCTATATTTTTTCTTGTGTGATTATTATTTATTTATTTATTTATATTTATTTATTTATTTATTTATTTATATTTTAGGTAAAATTAGAAAGTATTGTAATAGCAGCTTAAAAGATTAAATTATTAAAATAAAACAAGACAAAATAAAATAAAATCGAAACAGTCACAAGTATGAAAAAATAAAAACTGACAATAGAAAAAATAATAAGAAAATACAAATAATGATGATTAATAATAATAATAAAATAACGTGAGAGTTTTCATGTTTGCTACATAGGTAGTATGTACAGTCACCCAAAAAAAAAACGCCACCCCCCCACCTAATTTCGCCGTAAATTATCGTAGAAACATTTGACTGGTACCGATCGATTTGTAATAACGTCTAGTTTATAACGGTATAGTTAAATTTTGCCTAAGGGGTCGTCTACATATTAAAACTGGCATTAACTTCATTTTCTTCAATGGCAACCCCTATTTTTGACTTCATATTCAGATTTCTGAGATCAAGGCGGTTCGAAAAACACACCTATTTATATGCCTTAAATCAATTTTAAATAGAGTTACACGTGAAAATGTATTAGAGGTCCGTCTATACATTTAGAAAATATAAATCACGATCTACCACCCAGTATACATTATTTATTAAGTTTCACACCGGAAAAAAATTTCAGAAATGTTAATTATAAAATAAAAAAAATGACTAATTCACAGAACTTTCTGAGTTAGTTTATGAATTAAAAGATTTTTATTGGTTTCTATTGATTAAACATCAGATAGTTCACTTCATACGAAGAAAATTAAATAGCTTGAATAGATATTAAAATATCTATCAAAAGAAAACAACAAAAAAAAAACATGAATGGTTTTAAATTTGTTTGAAAATTCAAAATTATTTTAACTCAAGCTGCCGTATAATTGTCTGAAACGGTGGCACTCAACCTGGTTCCCACGGCCGTTTCACAGTGACAATGGGAGTTTGTTCTGATACTGCAGTACTTTCATTTTCTTTAATTGACTTTTTTAAAATATTAAAACAGATTTCTTTATTTTTATTTATTTATTTTTTTAATTAATTATTATTATTTTTTTTTTTCATGACATTATTAAAAACTTTTACATAAATCTCCACGATATTCTTTTGCTTTTATATTTTATAATGTGTAACAAATTAATATGTAAAATAATAAATCCTACTACTTAATGGGATGTTCTAAAATTCTACACTTTAACACAGATACCAAAGTGGACGGTGGGTGTAGAAAGGCTGACTACCCTTAATCTAAATCTTCACTTGAAAAGGTCAAAATGTTACATAACTCTTTTTTTTTTTTTTTTTAAGGAAAAAAGAAGAAGATAAGGAGGAGAAGGAAAGATCAAAACGAATATAAAGCATATTAAACGTTAATACCCTTTAAACACTGGAAAAAGGCGGGGTTTTGTATTGTGTGTCATTTGGGAGCTGTAGAGTGCCAGAAAATTACTTTATGTAATAAAACTTTTCGTTTAAAGGGTATTTAAAGCAGCATTATATTTAATACCTAGACTATTCAGAAAAAAAATACCATTCATCTGGTTCATGAAAAATAAAGAACATTTTCTGGCATTGCTCTATGTATATACATTCTTGTCAACCTATCCCGGAAGATTACTGGTCCCGCCCCTTTCCGTACATTTTTTTCACATCAGTCTTTTTAGAGCCGTGTCAGCCATCGGTGGCTGACACTGATCTTTCCATTTAGGCTAAGTCAGCCGGCAGTGTAAAATATGATATAAAACTACAGAACTTACATAGTTTTAAGTAATTACTGACAATTTATTTAAAATTTACTTCATGTTTTTTTTTTTTTTTTAATAGGATTTTTATAGGATTATATCGTTAAGGCCTAATGCGGTTTATTGAAACTCGATAAACATAACACGCTTCTAAGCAGCACGTGTGGCCTGAATGGGATTTCCATAAGAATTCGCGTGGCGCTCAATGAGTTAATCGTAAATGTATTTGAAGTTAATTACTCTAAAAATTAAATTGTGTACACACAGGGGCGGGAACTAACAATGTTACGGGTTAGGTTGGCAAGTATGCATATATATTTTGCTTGATTTATAAAAATTTATAACACATTTTCTTCTTTTTTTTTTAGTATTTTGTGTTTATATCTCTCATTAAAAATAAATACAATATTCATATATAAACATTTCCATACAGTAATGTATATAAACATATTGATTAAAGAAGATTTGTTGATATTATATAATTATTCTTCTATCTGTATAGTATATAAACACAAATATATTTTGTAAATTTCGCAGCATCGAAAAACAGCAACATAGCTTCCATATCAAGGCTTAATGTAAATAGCCACGCCTTTTCACAAATTTTCTAAAACTTTATAATATAAAGCAAAATAATTTTGCATATTTGTAATTAAATCATTTAAGTTTTGTCTTCAATAATCGATGTAGTAAATACCATTGTGATTTATGCATACCAGCGTCACATATAGAGTCCAATAGGAATATGCAAATTTGTCTTTTTTTTTAAATAGTGTTTCAGCGAATCAGAGGCGGGGGCTTCTTTTCTTTTGAAATTCTTTCACAATCCCTCGCCTACATTGTGATAACTTTACAAAAATATGCCAATTTGTATAATAAACATCGAAATATTGCTTAGGAAACAATAAAAATAACATAAAGGTAAATTAAAATAGTTTTCCGTCAAATTATATACAAGCATTTGCTTATAGAGGATACAGATTATAACAAGTGACGGCCCCCTAACAGGAATAAAAAGTGAAATATCACTGTAACTCAAAAAATAATGTTAGGAACGAGCTGTAAATTTGGAAACCCATGTTTTTGATGATGCCCGTTCTATTCGTGCAAAAATTAACATATGTCATAATTCATAATTTTTTCAAATATGAATTTATTAATAATTTTCATAATTCAAAAAATGTTTTTTTAGCAAAAATTTGCATGGAATATGTTTGGGTTACTTCATTCTAACGAATAAAAAAAAAACAGAATTTAAATATCATGATTATTTTGGAAGATATGATTTAATGGTTGTCACATTCATTTAACATTAGCACCCCCAAACTTTGACAGCTTATAACTCTATGAAAAATTGAGCGAAATATATAAACTATACCATTTTCCGTGATGATTTGATCCAAAGAATTCAAATAAATTATAAAAAATGGGGGTTACCATTGAAAAAAATGAAGTTGATGTCCGTTTTAATATGTAGACGACCCCCTAAGTAAAATCTAACTATAACATTATAAACTAGACGTTATTACAAACTGATTGGTACCAGTCGCATGATTCTACGATAATTTACGGCAAAATTAGGTGGGGGGGTGGCGTTTTTTTTTTGGGTGACTGTACAATTATTTTTCTGTATATGATCACAGCTCTGTCAACGTCCTAATTAATATCCGTAATACTGTTAGTATCCGCTTCTTTTTCTACACTATTGAATCTGTAGGCTTTAGAGCAATTTAATTTAATTACCATCTCCAAATTTAATTACCATTAAATAGAAGAAAAATACCCCCAAAAAAAGACTGATGTGAATGAAAAGGCGGTTACTAACAGAACTACAATAAATTAGGTTGTAGCTACGCGTATCTTACATAGGTAAGATAATTTACTTTTACACTAGAAATTTTGATGTAGAGATAAAGGTATATTTCTAAGAAGCAACACCTCGTACAAACATAGCCTTTTCCGGTTATTGAAATTTACTGTGTAAAACTGATTTACGTGATCTACGGATTATACGTAGAAAAATATGGTAATTGTGTGGGACTGTGGTTTCAGCTTTAGGATTCTGATATGCCACAATATAGCATTTCGTTATTCAAATATACGTATATTCACAATTATTTAGTATGATGTATTCTTATAATCAAAGAATAATAATTAAATTAAACTTAAGGCATTTGGGACTAAGAAATTTCTTTAAATTATTAAAAAGTATTATCACACGAGAGTAGTTAACTTTTCGTTAATTTTTAAAAACAGTGCATTTATTTACCGTATTTTCCGGAGTATAATGCACACGATTGTTAAATCAGTTATACACCGGAAATTTACATTTACAGTAAAAGCTATTTTTTTAACAAGCTTTTATTTCTTACAAATATAGCTTTATTTGTAAATTAAGTTTTCTGGTGTGTAACTAATTTATGTGACCTGCGTATTATAAGCCGGAAACTACGGAATTTTAGCTTGATTTGTATTTGTTTTTAAATCTACGGTCTTTTTTTTTTTTTATCAGATTAAAGATAATTTAAACTGGAACTTACGGCATATTGCAGAATCCTAACCAGTACGAAAATCTGAATATGGATGAATTAATCGTGACTCGAACCTAAAACCTGCCAACTGCGGATCAGAGCACTAACAATTAAGCCACCAGATCAGCTCTTCTTTTTTTTTTAATCCTAAGTAACCATAAATTATAACTACACACAGAACTCAGCAAAGTTAAACATTCATGAATATATGATCTCTGTTAAATATATTTATTTATGTATTTCTCAAAACATTAATATTCTCTTATAAGTTTTGACAAGTGCTCAGTTGTTCATTATGTATTTGATTTATATATCACTAATTGGTTACTTGTGAAGATTTTCTTTGTGCATTTTTTCGTGTCACGTCAAGCAATTTTCACAATGGAACAAAGGAATTTCTTGGTAACTTTACGTCGAGTTATTAATAACAAAGACAAAGAGCTTCGTTTTGGGGTACAAGAATAAAGTAACCGGAGATGTTAAACGAAAAAAGGACAACATTTAAAAAGGAAGTAAAATGATCTTGAAAAAGCTGGTGTTGAAAAGAAATGAATTAAAAACTTTGTCAGGAAACACCATAAATTTCCTACCCTCGTAAATTTTTTTCGGTTCTAAATGATATGGCACGACATGATCAGGCCAAAAATAATCAGGTGTGTTACTCACACGGCTTTCTGTTACCCTAAAATTCAATGCCATAAAGAAAAATTAGACGTTAAGGGACATGATAACGAATACTGTTATATAAACGATCGAGCAGATGTACTAGTAAAGTACAGATTCCTTATCCCGTTAGTAGTCGCTAGTTTGTCGATTCGCCGCCCATTTCTTCAGTGTTATTCAACAGCCACCAAAAATTTTTAAAAGTGGCATTTGATATACATAATCGACAATTATTCCTGTCGATTCGCCTTTTATGTATATCAAATGCCACATCTAAAAATTTTTGGGGTTTGTTGAATAAAAACTGAAAGGATGGGCGGCAAATCGACCAACTAGCGACTACTAACGGGTTAAACTGGCTATTTAGAAAAATTCCCAGAACATCACTGCGGTTTTTGCGCCTTCTTTTGGCGATAATTGCTTTCTTGGGATTTAGCATGTTTTTAATGGTTTGTTCCTCTTACCACCAAAACTCCAAAGAAAAGTCAAACAGAACAATTTCAATCAATATCAAGGATTGGGTTACTTGTTTTCCATTTCAGATGGTGTAGGTTGTGGTTTATGTTTGATTTACACCTGGGATGTAGAAATCACATATATTTTAAAAATTCTCTATTTAATTTTAATTCAAATCTATTTTATCGCTTTTTATAATAATTCACTCGTGTATTCAATATTAATCTTTAGTAACTGCCGAATTCTTCCTCTATCAGTAAAATAAAAATTTTAAAAAAATGTAAAAGATAATCAATCTCCTTGCATATTCTCATAAACATTTCCTATCATAAAGAATAACACATGGCCCATTTTATTTATGTTCCTCCTAAATCACAGTAGCCTTATTCCTAACGTAATTTATTCAGTTAGACAAAATGATCCTTGAACACAATTAAATTATTGCTATATTTTATGTATATCTATCCATTGCGGTTTACTTTTCTCATTATGAATCTCTGGCGAAATTTGTGATTTTGATAGGGTTATCATATTATGGCAATCCTACTCTGTAATCAAAATTGTTAGCTTAATTTCAGTGTAACGTATCTTTAAAAAACCACTTTTTATGTGTTCTTGCTGGCGATGAAATTAAATGCCAATATGTAACAATAATTTGAATGTGGCTGGAATTTGATCATTCTTCTCTGATCGCTCCTGCTTAGAACATACGGATGTAGTTCTTAAAATATTTATACGTTAGGGGCACCTTCCCTCCTTATTTTATGCAGCAAGTCAATAAAAAAACTGTGCACAAATTTTTGTCAAATTATTATTGATTTCTGAATTTATCATTTTAAACACTTCTGGATAGAATCTTGGTTATTTTAATGGAAGAATTGCAAACTGTTGCTAGCGGCAATCAACGCAAGTAGAAGTCTTTTTCACCTATACGAAAATATGGCTTAGTGGAGACCATCGAACTGGAAACTTCTATTTACATTTTATCTACCTGCTACTAGCTGAAAAAATCTTCTCTACATACCTGTATTATCCTACGAAATATTATCTTACCTGCTTCAAGAAAATCTTCATCACAACACCCAATCGAAATATAAAACTGCAATAACACAGGTGGAGGAAACTTGGCATGGTGGAAGTGAAAGGTCGGTTTGGCGAATGAATTGGTGGTATGGTGGGGATGTGATGTCCGAAAGCAAAAAGGTTACTGGTCCGGGGTCTACTCTAATATCTCGTTGATGATATAAACCTTCGTTAAAAACAATTTAAAATAGGCTTCATTTGACATGTAAATCTGTATGAGGCCCACCCCTCCAAACCCCCGTTTAAATATTCTACTTACATTTAAAAAAGAATTCGAACGCTGTTATTAAATTTTAAAGTTCACTTCTAATTATTCAGACAACTTTCACCAGCACCATTTCTTTAAACTAATCAATTTTGATAAAAGTTTTCAAGTAGCAACCTTATATTAACTTCGAAATACAACATTTTAATTGCCTGAAATTATTTGTTTTTAAGTTATCTTGATGAAACACATAGACAAAGAATAAAAGTTGAAAATATGACATCAGTATTCAGAGAACCTCAAAACGTGGAAATATGCAAAAAAGAAACGCAAAATATTTAGTTAAAAAAATACTTTAGTTATTACATGGGTAAGAGGAATTAATTTTAATTTCTGAGCAGTTTTCCTGAACATAGTAAAATATTATAGTAAAGCGCATCCACTAATTATATTCAATAAAAAAGAATGTTTTCATATATGGCAAAAACCTTACCCTAGGCTGCATCTTAGTCGCTTTTGCCTGAGTCCCCCGGCATCTTCAGAGTGCGACATTCTGCGGCAGCGCTTTTGGCAGCAAGTGATCTATCTTCTTGTTTTCTGGGGTTAGTTGTAACTAACCCCAAACCTGTAACTTTACCAAACCTGTGTGTCATATATTTTATAAACAAAAAAAAAAAAAAAGTTCTGATTGAATTTTGGCGTATATAGACTAAAAAGTGGTATTTGTATTATTTTCTGTAGTTTCTCAGATGACTATACTCAACATCTACTAACTAAAATTTCTCAGAATTGCATGTGTAAATAGTAATTGTGAGAATATATGTCGAATAAATTTTTGTTCATGTTAACCGGTATACGGCTTAACATAAAGTTGTATGTATTTTCCAGTCCTTACTTACCATTAATTGCTTGAAAAGAAAACCTATTGGAAAATAATGCTAATTTATTCTTTAAAAAAAAAGAACCTAAAATTTAGCAACTTGCGAGTTTATAATTTTACTTTTCTGTAATTTTATCTAAAAATGCTTTATGGAGGGGAAAAAAAAAAGTGATAACTCCCTCTGTCACTGTTAAAGAAATAAATAAAATTAGATATAACGGAAAGAAAAAAGTCATTCATGAAATGTCTATCAAAAAAAAAAAAAAAAAAAAAAAAAAAAAGAGAGAAAAAAAAAAGCCAACATAAAAAAAAAAAAAAAAAAAAAAAAAAAATACGAATGGCAACGTAAGAAGGTGTAACTCTTATTTCTTTTTTCTTTTGTCGCATTACCTGAGAATCTGGCAACCTGCCATTCAGTCATCGTCCCCCGCGTGATTCATCCTGAAAATGGCAACAAAAAAAAGAATACTACTCTGAAATTATGATCTTAATGATGCATCAGGCCAAAGTTTCAGAGTACAAAGGAACATTAACCTCCGGTACCTACTTTAGTTGTACAAATGTAGGTGAGAAAAATAAGTTAGGAAACGCAGAAATTTTGTAACACATAGTTTAGAAACTAGAAAATCAGATGTCGTTCCAGGGTGAGCAACGACAATTTAAAAAGGAGTTCGTATATAGCAGAGGTGGCCAACCCGCGGGCCGCGGGCCGCATGCGGCCCACCGAATAGTTTCTTGCGGCCCGCGAGGAGACAACGATATTTAAATTTTGACAACTTTCTTTAACGGATCAAAAAATAATAAATCCGTTCTGACTTTTCGAAGCGAAAATACCTTTCAACGATTATGGTAGTTAAAGAACTGTTGCAATGAAATATTATTACATCCATTATTCATTCTTTTTATAAAAGTTTGAATATAAAGTCATACATTTTTCATGATTCTATTGTTAATTTATGAATGAAAAAATTTTGAATTAATGTATTCTGCTCCGAATTTTCACCTGCCTTTCCCCTGAAAAAATTATATACATACATGAATCCTATACTCACAAATTATATGCACGTATGCATATGTACAGTCATAAAATAATAATAATAGTTTCTTTCCTAGACTAATTTCGCCGTAAATCATCGTAGAAACCAGCAGCTGTTGCCTAACAATTAATAATAACATGCAGTTTTTAATTCAATTGTTAAATTTTATTAAGGGTGTCATCTACATATTAAAACTCGCACAAACTTATTTATTTATTTTTCAAATAGTAACACCCATTTTAACAACATATTCGAATTTCTGAGGTCAATGCGGTTTGGAGAAATGTATAGTTTATATTTTTTATATCAAACCTTCATAGAGTCACAAGCAAAAATTGTTCAACTGTAAAGAACTATAACAATTTTAAATATAAAATAAAGTAAAGTAATGCTGATTAAAAAATGATGTGTACTTACTTACTTGAATAATTATTTTAAATCGTACGCTAGCAAAGCAATATATGACACAAACGATAACAAGTGAGCTCCCTAAGAACAATAAAAATTGAAATATCTCTATAATTCGAAAAATAATGATATTAATGAACTGTAAATTTAGAAACCCATATTTTTGATGATGCCCATTCTATTCGTGCAAAAATTAATGTAGGTGTCATAACTTATAATTTTTTTAAATATGAATTTAATAATAATTTTCATAATTCAAAAAATGTTTTTTAATCAAAAATATGCATGGAGTATACTTGGGTTACTTCATTCTAACATTAAAAAAAAAAAAAAAAAAAAAATGAAATTTTAATGTATTAATTTTTATTAAATTCATTTAACATTAGCATCTCAGTATTTTAACAAATTATAACCTTGTGAAAAAATGAGAGAAATATATAAACTATTTCTTTTCTGGGCTAATTTGATCCAAATAATCCAAAAAGCTTGTCGAAATTGGGGGTTGCCTTTGAAAAAAATGAAGTTGGTGCCAGTTTCAACATGCAAAGACATCCCTTGAGCAAAATCTAACTAAACCGTTCAAAACGAGGCTTTGTTACTAATCGATCGGCACCAGCCGCATGTCCCTACACTAAATTACGGCGAAATTAGTCGGGAAAGGAGGGGGGGGGGGTTATGACTGTACATACGGTGTGGCCCGAATGAATAAAATAGATTTCCAATGCGGCCCACCAAGTGCTTTGGGTTGGACAGGCCTGGTATATAGTATTAACTTTATATGATTATTTGCTTTTCAAGAGAAAAAACATATATGTATATGTATATATATATATACTTCTTTATATATAAGAAGAAAGTACTGGATTAAAAAAAAAAATTTGATCACCGGTTTTTGATAGATATACCCGTTTTGAGATTTCTCAACATTTGACCATTTTTAGAAAATGCCTGTATGTCTGTCTGCATGTATCCAAAATTTTATAGACGCTGTTTCTCTCGAACTAATAGTCGGAGTTCAATGTAAGTGTGCATTATTTGTATCTTAAGTTGGCGCTGATTAGGTTTTGGTAAATGTCTGTCAATATGTGGCACTGTTGTGCCCCCTCCCCCCTTTATTTTATTTATTTATTTTTGTTGTTGTTGTTTCGAAATTTTTAACATTTTAACACAGAATTGAATTTTTAATTAATGCACTCAACGAAAATTATTTTTTACCAAACATTATATAATAAATATTTTATATATGTAAGAGAGCCGATTCCTCCCCCCTCTCCTCGTCGAGAAAGAATACCCGGAGAGTAAAAATTTTTAATAGGAGTATATTTCAAAATAGCTCGTCAGTATTTGTATGTAGGGTTGAAACGTAGATTTGTAATAATCTGAGATAAAATAAAATTGTCATGTTTGCATAATACGCAGAAAGATGAAATGATACCCATGTACATTTTTGATTTAGTAATTTGCTTTATTGCACTGTACGAAGTATTTAATAAAAATTACATTGTAGGCTGTAAATTTCGAACTCCCCCCCCCCCTTCCTCCTGCCTTCTTATAGGTTAAACATTTTCGAGCGGATTGAGATTAGCACTATTTCCAGGTTTGGTAAAGAAGAAATTCTGCGATATTCTTTGTAGGATTTAACTTAAAGTGAAAAAAGATACGATTACTTACGAAATTATGAGTGCTCATAAGAAAAGATAGGTAATTTTAACAGTTTGAATCAAATAAACGTACCACAGACGCAATATAGCAAGCTACATTATCATCTTGAAATGCTGTTTGTGGAAAAGATCGAGATACCTCCAAAATAGTCAGCCAGGCGCCACATTTATAATAATTATGTTTCATTTCGAGTTAATTCATCCCTTGAGCATGAAAATTTGTCTGACTCCTTAAAAAGTTATGTACCTCCGTACCATAATGTACGGAGGATACGCACTATTTTAAGTCTACAATTTTCATTAAGTCGGTCACATTTTTGTTGTCCTACTACTTTTTCATCAGCTCGAAATAAATTAAACTTGACTCATCAGAGAAAACCAATTCAGCCCAATAATTAACTCATATATATTTTTTTAATTTTTAGTCAACTGATTTTTTTTTTAATTATTTTCCTTAATAATGGTTCTTCTTGCAGATCTTCTGGTTTTAACCTGTTTTCTTGAATTGTTCCTGCACGGTTTTCTAAGAAAGTATTTTGCTATACACTTTTTTAAAATCTTTTCTAAGTTCTGAACAAGTTACAAATCTCTCTTACAAAAGCAAATGTTTAAATTTGCTTTTTAACTTGCGATCATCTCGCTTGGACGAACAACGTGGCCGCCTAAAGCCAAATTTCCAGTTTAAATAGACAAAACATTTTATATCTTGTTAAAACCACCTCACCAATATTTCGTTAACATTTAATTATTTTGCCATCTCACGCATTAAAATATTTTTTGATTTTCGTTCTAAAATTAATACTGTTTGTGGCATCGTTAATTGCCTTATCCTTGCCATTTTTGAAATACTTTCTAAAATTGCAAGTTGCCTGTCAGTTGCATTTTTCTAAATTATGAGCATGTACAAATCAATTTTTTTAAACTTTTGTTTCTTAACTTGCCATCATCTTGTTTGGATGGGCAACATGGCCGCCTAAAGACGCATTTTCCGTTTAAACAGCCAAAAAAATTTATATCTTCCTAAAAATCATCTCAGGAATATTTTGTTAACATTTAATTAATTTGCCATCTCACGTATTAAAATATTTTTTGACTTTTATTCTAAAATTAATACTTTTTGTGTCATCGTTAAATCCCTTATACTTGCCATTTTTTAAATACTTTCTAAAATTATAATTTTCCTGACAGTTACATTTTATTTTTAACACTGGGCTCAATCCTAAAGAGTACGTGGAGAACGACGATAAAATCTGTTAAAAATTTTTCTTTTTAAACGATAAAATTGGCGGTTGCGGTAAGAGAAAAGGAAAAAACCCAAGTGCTGAAGAGCGCATTTAATACTAAAATTCCTATTCAAAAGGTAATGAAGATTGAGGATGATTTTAATCAGTCACGTGACTAGTGAAACAGCCTGATCCGTCTGTAATTGGATGACACAGCGAACTTCTATTTTGTGAAAATCCCCTTATGGGCTTTTCTATCTTATTTTTATTTATTTACTAAGATTTGTGAGTTCATAAGGGGGTTTTTACAAAAAAGAACTTTTGCAACGTGGTTGAAACAATTGGATCTTCAAATTAAATACGTGGCATATGAAAAACCCCTTGGGAAATTTCAACTCTGGAAATTCTTAAAATCTAGTTCGTTCTTTTGTCGACAATTTACTTAAGTTTTACTCTATTCAAATCAGCTTTTGGAAAAAGTTGCCCAATATATCTAGCTTTCAACCCATGTAATAAATTTATTTCTATCTTTCGCACATGCACAATAAAAATATATTTATTATAAATGCTTATATCTCAACGAAAATTAGACGTGTGAATTTTATGTTTTAAAATAATGTTTCTAAATGTTTTGTCAATTTTTTTTCAATTTTTGTAAAAGTTTATGGAAAACCATTCTTGTTAGAAACAAAAGAATTGCTAAAAAATGAATAACTTTGAAAAAAAAAATATGTATCTGCGTAAATAATTGTACAATTCCCACAAAATAACATTCAATATAATTATATATTAATTATATAAATATTTAATTAAGTAATTATGTACAGTCGGGGAAAAAAAAAACGCAACACTCGCTGTAATTTCGTTATTAATTGCCGCAGGAACATCTAATAAACATAATTCAACAGGAAATTGAAAGCACTTACTGAATATGTCATGAAATTTTGAATTAGGGGTCATCTACATATTGAAATGAGCGCCTAGCAACACCCAATTTTGACTTCATTTTCGAATTTCTGAGAGTCTGGCACTGCGGAAAAGTATACTGTTTGTATACTTTATCTTTAGTATTTATAGAGTTATAATCAAAAATGTGTTAGAGGTTATCTGTAAACGTAGAAAAATAAGATTAAGATCCTATAAGAAAAAGACAAAATTTTAAAGTTTCACACCGGAAATCTTTCTGGAAAAAAATAATTATAAAAATTAATAAAACTTTGCGTCTTTTTCGGTTTTTTAATTATCCTGAATTCAATTTTTTAGATTTGTATATACTTCAGTACTTTTTTAGATAATTTTAGGTCTATTTAAATACATTATACTTGCGATTAGTCCATACAGTACTCTTTGAAAAAAGTGCAATATTTTTCAACTAAAAGTGTCTGTTATACCTGTACTGATCACCAATAAAGCTTAAATTTTCTTTCGTAGGTAACATAATAGACGAAATGAACAACAACGCATAAACTAAACCTTTTCGGATAAATTATTGTAAGGTTTCATGAAGTAAATATTAAACAATTTTAATCGCACTTACCAGCTTTTGGTCAGTTGAACTCTTTGGAACTGTACGATTCGTTTTATAATTTCTATGAAAACATATTTTCTTAATTAACCCTTTCGCGACTGTTGACGTAGATTCACACCATTTGAAAATCTGTAACTCTGTCAGTTGGCGTTTCTTTCGTAATTTGTGTGTTACATATTTCTTAAGTGTATACCCAGAGTTCATATTTTTGCAACAAAATATACTACGGATATAAATATTTTGATTAGAAAGAATATAATTATAATGTATATCCATTTGTAACACAATCGTGAATACAGAAAATTTGTTCTAAAACATTATATTTTGAGAGTATAATGTCCGTAGACGGGTCTTACTGTCAAAAAGACAAAATCCTGCGGTCGCAAAAAGTGTTAAAATATATTTATAAAAGTTAAAGTATGTTTTTAAAAATGTATAAAGTTAAAATATATTAATAAAATTTTAAAGACTAAAGTGTCCTTAAAATAATATCCCTCCCCCCTATAAAATAAATAAATAAGTAAATAAATAAAATAAAATAAAACAATATATGAAGCAAATGATTAAGCTTTTTTTTAACTATGATGGTAGTTAAGAAACGAGTTTACAAGTCTGTTTTGCATTCCAATTCCATTCGTTATTTATATTTGACAATTTCACATTAAACCTATTTTTCTATTTAAAACAGTAAACCCCGCCTATTTAGTTAATTTTTTTTTCTTCTAGTGTTCTTTTAAAAGATTCAAAATTTATCACCAATTAATCGATGAAGTAAATACCACTTGTGCGTATTTTTGTCAACATAAAATAAGGTGTTTAACACGAATACTCAATGTCACATTTACTTTTATTTTATTTTTTTTTTTTTTGTATTGTTTTGTTTTGAAGAACGATGGTTTTCTTTAGAACACAGGAATTCTTGATGCTAACACTAATGTCTAAAAAATCATCATTTTTGTTTCATTTCTTTGCATTTGACGTTGTTGTTATATAATTTAACCCGTAAATAAAAAATAAAAATATTTTGTTTAATTTTATTTGTTATTTTTAAAGATTTGATTCGTTATCTCATGCAAAACTTTATAAGAGACGGCCCCCTAAACCACTCCAAAAGAAAGATTTATTTATATCTCGAAAACTAATAACTGGAATGAGCTGCAAATTTGCACACCAATATTTTTCAGGATTAGGATTCATTTTATGTAAAAATTAATATAGGTCATAATTCATAATTTTTATTAATATGAATTTATTAATATTTTTCAGAATTAAAAATATTTTTCAGAATCAAAAGTAATGATGGATTATGTTTGGGTTTCTTCACTGTATCTCGTAAAAAAAAAAAAAAAAAAAAATATATCGATCAAGTTACTTTTTGTGAAGATATTAATAAAAGTTTGAAATATGAATTTAACATTAGCACCTTCAAACTTTGAACGCTTATAACTCTGTGAAAAAATGAGTAAAATATACAACCAATATACTTTTTCGCGTTGTCGCGATCCCAGGAATTCAAATATAAAATAAAAATGGTGCATTACCATTGAAAAAATCAAAGTTTGTGCGCGTTTTAATATGTAGACGACCCCTAATTAAAAATTTCAGTTCATTTTCTGAAACTACTTATAATTCCCCGTCGAATGATACCTATTACATTTTTCTACATCGATTAGCATCGAAGTTACGTTGAGTGTTGCGGTTTTTTTTCCCCGACTGTACAATATTTAATTAAATAGTAATTAAATATTATACATAATTTAAATATTGTACACATTGTGCAACACCATGTTAAAATTACAAGTCATTTGTAGCTTTTTAAGATACAGGTGATCCAAAGTATTTTTTTTTCCTTCAATTAGTGGTTAATCACCTAATTACACCCTCGAGTAAATCGATAGTGGAAAATGTGAAGTTTTAAATGTTCTTTGCATGTCGTAAGTTCAAGGCCATTTTGTACAGTACTTTTTTCAGAAAAAAAAAATGTCAAAATAAAAAAAAAGCTCTTATATTTTACTCACTCACCCTATATAAAGGAAATATTGTGATTTCTTGCGCATGCGCAGTTTAAAATTTTTAGTAAAACTGCTATTATTTTATTGCATATTTAATATTTTTATATTATGATTGCAGTATGTTGAGTCTAGTACAGTACATCAAGTTTTATTTTTATTTTATATTAATTATTTATTTGTTTTATTTTATTTATTGGTTTCCAAACCCTGCATAAACTAAACAACGAACATGTCAAAATGTTTTTGATTTTGTTAAAGAAACCTTTATATCGCCATGAATATATCTTTTCTGAAGCAAATAAATACAAATAACACTGCACTGAAACATAAATAAATAAATAAATAAATAAATAAATAAATAATTGAGCTGTGATGCATGTTTTGCTCATTCTTATGTAAAATGACCTCCTGAATCCGAATATGACCCCCATTTTGCTCAATCACCCACTGTTTTCGAGGGACGCCATCCCCTCCCACAATTTTTATCACTGTGCGATAATTTTAATAGCCATGAATTTAATTTGGATGGTAGAAAGGTATTATTTTAACACTAAAAAACAAAAAAATATATAAAGTACAATAAATAATTATTATAATAAATTACTAAAATATAATAAATATAATTTATAATTTCAGTGGTGAATCGTCCCCCCACCCCCTAATTTTCCCTCTTGCTACAAATGTTCATGTTTTAGAATTTTTTACCTTTGTAGCCCCACAGAAGATATACCGGGTGATTCAAAATAGATGTTACAGCAATTATATCGTAAACTAAGAAATATAGAAACATACTTCCAATTACAAAATTAGAGCAAATTAAGAGTAGATTTCAGATATGGCATTTTTTTGTCAAAGAGGCTGTATACATATTAAATACGAAATTTAATTTTTATACGGTCCCTTCTATCATGTGACTTATATTTAGAAAAATATTCTCCTCGCTCTAACAAGCAAAATAAAAAAAAAAATCCTCTCTCTAAGTCAAAATCTCGCTGAGTTATTGCAATTTGAAAATGATGACTTACACCACTTTTTTTTCAATTTTGGCATCTATTTTTCGACGCCAACGGGCTAACTTTAGGGGGTTATCTATGAGTTCAGAAAAATTAAAAAAAGATCCTTTATTTTAAAATAGCAACTAAAATCGTTCAAACGCGTGAAATCAACAATTTTAAGAATTTAATGCAAATTTACATTATTTCGTATTGTTAAAAAATTTAATAGTTAAATTTCTGAGGGGGTCACCTGCAAATTAAAACACGTTAAGAGAGGGAAAAAACTAAAAGACTAGCAAAACCGTGTGAAATTTTTGCGCTTTATTTTTATCACTTTCCATCATGGTTGATAAATTTAATGACTTCGACTCTTTAACAATTCCAGCAAGATTGAAAAGTGTAATGACTTCGATTTGTGTGTCTGTCCATCCGTCTTTCTGTGAGTCTGCACTCTAACTCCCGTGAATATTCATAGAATTTCCTGAAACTGATATATGTTATTTGAGGTCACTATCGGATGTTCCTTATTAAAAATGGAGTGAATACATCTGCTAGCTTGTGCACAGGGACAACCGAAAGTATTCCAAAGCATTGTGTTCTATGAGAGGTATTTTTATAAACCATATTTTAATACCTTTAATTTATGCATATATTAATAAAATTGAAATACGTTATTATAGTTTTCTATCGGATATTTTCTATCGAAAATGGAGTAAACACCATCACTGGTTTGTATACAGGGACACCCGAAAGTATTCCAAAGCATTGCGTTATATGTGAAGATATTTCTATAAACCAAAATTTAATTACTTTGCATAAATCTTAATGAAATTGAAATATGTTATTCATATGCACAAAAGAATGCTTTCTATACTGTACAGTACGACTAACATTAGATTTACAGGGCACGCAAAAATATTCAGTTACGTTAAGGGTTATTATTGGACATTTGCTGGAATTGTATTTTCGTTTACATTAAACATTTTCTAACAATTTTTAACTGTGAATAAGATTTCAATTTGCATTTTTTTTTTTTTTTTTTTTTTTTTGTCTGACTGTCCATCTGTCCGTCTGCCCGCCCCCAGCGTCTGTAAATATTTTCAGAAATTTTCAGAAATGATATATGTTATTCAGGTTTACTATATGATATTCCCTACTTAAAATAGCATTAATTAATTCTTTACAAATGGTTTATGTACAGGAACGCACAAAACATGCCAATGTATTGCGTTTTGGGACAGATATTCTTATGAATTACATTTAAATAACTTTATACTGTAAAAATCATAAGGAAATTCATATTTATTATTAATATTCTAAAATAATGATTTGTATAGAATATGATATGGTATAGATGTATAATTCTATGCCAGGGGTTACCGCCCTTCTCAACCCCCGTTTAATTATAGTGCCTATACTTATCAAAACAAAAATAAGTCTGTTATCAATTTCCTTGAAACTTGCAAACCTTCATCAACTTTTCAAGTGGCAACTAGATATGGAATCCAAAGTACCAAATTCGCATTTCCTGTACTTATTACTTTCTCATACCCATAAGGTAGAGAAAGTATTATTTTTGGGCCAAATTTTCGAAAGTAAGTTTTTGTTATATTTAGACGTTTTGAGGTGTCCTGAATATGAAAATCGTGTTTTTAGCGGTTGGTCTGTGTGTGTGTCTGTCTGTTATGAGTTTATCTCAAGAACAAATAGCAGCAGACATTCCAAACTTGGTATTTTAAATATGTATCATATAGGGATGCTACACTAAGCTTTTCATTCAGATGAAGCAAATAGTTCGTGTACAGAGACACTCAAGGATATTCAAATACATTACGTCTATGGGGAAAATTGCAGGTAAGTAGAGTTTAACACCTATAGACTGCACTAAATCAAATGAAATGAATATATATTTTTTATATGCATAAAAACATGCCTCATGTAGAATATGGCAGGGAAATCATTCACTGTTCATTTACAGGGCTACACAAAATAACTAGATTATAATGCGATAATAGCTGAAAATTGATGGAAGTGCATTTTAGGTTGTGCCGTATATTATTACTATAGGTTTATATTTAGGTGCACTTTGTGGTTTGTACATATTCTTCAAAAGATATACAGGGTTGCAAATATTTAAGCTATAATATTCTTTTTTATTGTTAGTGAAAGGGCTTTACTGTAATATTTTGCCATGTCCAGGAAAGCTGCTCAGGAATGGAAATGAATTCTTCATAGACATATGATAAATAATGTATGTTTTTAAGCTAAATATGCATCGCTTGTGTTTTGTGTATTTACACGTTTTAAGGCTTTCTTATTACCAAAGCCATATTTTTTAATGTTTGATTATTGCCTGCGTCGAATAATTTCAGGAAACGAATAATTTCCGGAGATCCCCCTCACACAGAACTGATTATCATTAAAACTCTTCCGAAGCCTAATTTGAATTATTTTAACGTAGGTTTACATAACAGTACTCTTTATGTTACCTCTTAATTTCCAACCTGTATTTATGGTATTAAATTTCAGGGTAATAGAAAGTCGTGTGAGTGGCACACCAGATTATTTGTTATTAAATTATGCTGATAATTCATATATATACAGATCAACGAATAAAAATTTACCTTTCGTATTCAGGAGGCCTCAAAATGTCATATTATACAGAAAAAAAATCGCTCTCCAAAAGCTACTTTGTTTACAGTATGGGTATGAGAAATTAATTTTGCGTTCTGTGTCAGCAGTGTTCTTCGAAAAAAAAAATGCAGCAAACACTTACACCAATTACATTTAATAATAATAAAAAAAAAATGTTTACCTTAATTTTGGGTAGCCCTGTATATTGTCTATAAACTATATACACATGACTTTGTGTACGTAAATTTAGTGTTATGTGTAAAACAAGTAGCACAAAATGAAATACACTTCCAGCAATTCCCAAGAATAGCTCCAATATATCGAAATACTCTGGGTAACCCTGTAAATGAATGATGAATGGTTGCTATACCACAATCTACGTAAAACATGCTTTTATGCGTATAAAAATTTGTTCTTTTCATTTTGTTTAAGGCAGTCTGTACATGTCACATTGTACATATGAGAAATTTCGCTCACAGACGTAATGCATTTGAATTATTTTGGATGACCCTGTAAACAAACAATTGTCTGATCATAACGAATACTTTAGTGTAGCACCGCAATATGATACGGATTTAGAATGTCGAATTGGATTTTCTGCTACTATTTGTTCTTGAGATATTCTAATAACGCACAGACACACACACACACACAGAGAGAGAGAGAAAGAGACCAACCACTAAAAACATGATTTTTGAATTCAGAGGATCTGAAAACGTGCAAATATAACAAAAGCTAATTTTCGGAAATTTGACTCAAAAACAATTCTTTCTCTACACCGTGTATATGAGTAAGAGAATGTATAAAGAAAGAAAAATGAATTTGAAAATTCCCTTTCAGTACATAAATTATTCATAAATTTTATTTGTTAAATTATCAATGAGTATTCTGTATTGTGTATTCACTAGGGAAAAGGAGACATAACAGGTTAAAATAGCCGTCTTTCCCTGAATGATTTCTTTTTCTTCCCCCCCCCCCAGACGCTGATCAACGTGTGCCTTATTACAAAAGCAATAGTAATTCACTTTTGATACAACCCCTTAAGACTTGGCGAAAAATGCTAGAATTTTCAAATTGCAATAACTCAGCGAGATTTTGACTTAGAGAGATGATTTTTTTTTTATTTTGATTGTTAGAGCGAGCAGAATATTTTTCTAAATATTAGTCATATGATAGGAGGGGCCGTATAAAAATTAAATTTCGTATTTAATATGTATACAGCCCCTTGTACAAAAAAATGCCATATCTGAAATCTACTCTTAATTTGCATCAATTTTGTAATTGGAAGTTTGTTTCTATCTTTCTTAGTTTACGAGATAATCGCTGTAACATCTATTTTGAATCACCCGGTATAACAGTTAAAATAATCCCCCCCCCCCCTCCAAATCAAATTCATGGCCATAAAATTACCGAACAGTAATAAAAATAGGGGGGCGTCTCCAAAAAACGGTGGGTGATGGGACAAAATGGGCATCATCTTCGGATTCAGGAGGTTATTTTACATTAGAATTTGCAATGAGTGTACATAAAAAAATTTGCATGAATACTATTATTTTTATTATTATTTGTTATCGTTATTAGTTCTCTCTCTCTCTCTTTCTTTTCTTTCTTCCCCCCCCCCCCCCCCCCCCGCTTTTTTTTTTTTTTTTTTTTTTTCGAGACGTAACTTTCATTGAAAAATATGAGTGTATTTTATTCTTTACATCCCTAATATTTCAGGATAATACGTGATATATATTTTTCAGGATGATAGACAAAACAAGAAAAATCAAAAGTATTTCCATTATTATTATTATTATTAGTTTATGTGGACTCTTTTACATATGCATTTTAAGATTTTCATGTATAAGTTCAAGATTTAAAACAGCAATTATTATCAGTTTTTACTGTAATATATTTGTTGAAGTATATTATGAACAAATAATGGTAACAGAAAATAGTTTCAGAAAATAATTTCATGAATTACACAAAACTCCAGAAAATCAAAAATTCAAGATGAAAGCAAAGTCTGCATGAAATTAAACAAACTCTTCGCACGTTCAGTAAATTATATGAAGAGGATACACGTGTTTTCGCTGTCTGAAATTATTTAAAGACACTTAATAAAGTGAAAAATGGATCCAGTGAATCAAGTGGATATGATTTGGATAAGATGCATAATTAATAAAAAAATATATATATATATTATCCTTTTCCTTTTACAAGTTATATAAAAATGAAATAATCAATTTAATCCAAAGTGTCTATTTAACATAATGTCAAACAAAACTTGGATCGAATTATTTTTGATATATATATTTTTTAAGGATTTTATAATATTCTTTAGACAGTTTCAAACCTTATGATACAGTTAAAAATAATCTGGTGTGGCATTCACACATTTTTCTCGTATCTTGCACTTGGATATTATAAAGACAGTTTACAAAATAAGGAATAAAATATACAGTAATGTATACAAATATAAAAACAGTTTAAAAAAAATGATAATATCTTTTTAAAAGCAATTTTTATTCTCTGAGAAAAAAAAAATATACCGCCTTCATCTAGAACGAATAAGTGGTCATTTTCTAAATCCATAAACTGGAAATATAGATTTCCGAGCTATGCGTGTAAGGCACACCAATAAGCTGAATAGACGAAATGATCGAGAATTTTTAGTCTATACATTTCTAGATGGTGAAACAATATTCTGAATATTCTGAATCATTTGTATTGTAAGAAATTCTCACTTGATTTTCTAGAATTGGGTCATACACCAAGATTATAGTTGCTAAAACTCGCCTCTTGTACTCGCATTTATTTGCAGAGATTTTTAAATAAGTTTGACCCCGATAATATAGGCCAACGCTCTAGAATTCTAATAGGGGTTTCTAGAACTCGCTTTCAAAGGGGACTAGGATTTATAAGGATGACATGGAACTATGTTTACTAGAGCCACAATTTAGATTCTAGATGTCAGTTACAGAATTTTTTCTCAGTGTTTGACAAATGTTTCTGCATGCTCAATCCCCGTTTGAATATAGTACCCGCATTAATAACAAAAATCAGGTCTGTTAATTAATTTAAAAGTTTATTCCAAATTATTTAAATAAACAACGTTCACATACACAACTTCTTGAAACTTACCAAATTTTGTAAAACTTTGCTTCTTGAAACTTTTAAACTGACATCGTTATTAATTCTTCAAAATACGAAATTTGAATTACCTGAATTTCAATCAGTTTTTAAATTATGCTGTTTTTACAAGGGGAAGCTGAAAAGTTTCTGGCTTTTCCCAGAAAGAAAAGAGTCACGAAAAAGAGTTACGAAATTATATATTTATTTAACATAGTTTCCATGAAGACTTGTACACTTTTTACAGCGTTGTTCTATTGGTTCGTTTAGAATATTAGCATACTACTCTCCAGTTATACTAGAGCCCTGAAGTAAGAAGTCCACTAGCAGAATACTATCTTTGTTACAGAAAACAGACGCCATACAGGGCCCGACTAAAAAATTTTTGTGCCCAGGGCACTTTAAAATTTTCATGCCCTCTTAGAAGAGCAAGAGTCACCCCCCCCCCCCCCCCAAAAAAAAAAAAAAAAAAAAAAAAACAAGATTGATTAGTAATATACCACAATTTTTAGCAAGTGAAAAATCAGATCGAAAAAAAAAAAATATATCAATAAATATTTTATCAAAAAAATTTAATCTGATTTTGTTTTAGGCCAGGTTCTAAAAACAAATAAAATTACCCCCAGTCAGTTTAACGACAGTTTTTATTTTAAAATTTCATTAATGTAAGTGAAACACAGTTGAGTTTAAAAAAGAAAAAAAAAGGAAGATTTAGACCATATATTTTAGCCATTAGTAAAATTTTGTGCCCCTCAAAACTTTCGTGGCCAGGGCACTAGCCCCAGGTGCCCGTGCGATAGTCAAGCCCTGGCCATGACTTTTTTTGGGCCGATTTCTGGGTGCAGCACCTCCGCGGACGCGAGAAAGCCTGTGGCACCATTCTTTTAATTCTTCTCTTGTTTCAGGATCATAAATGTGGAGCCATGCTCCGTCTTCTGTCACTAAACCAAGCAAAAAGTCCCGTGAAGCTTCAAAATGGGTTAAAATGCCTTTGGATGTTTGATCATTGCTCAAACATTTTGGCACAAATAAAAAGTTTGTAAAAATCAGAATGGCTTGATATTTGTATAGTTACATATCAAGATATCTAGTCTTCGTTTGCCACCAAATTTATTCTTCTATTTCAACTCGAAGAGGGCAAAGCCAAGAACTTTCTAACCTCCACTCGTAAGTGAAAAGATTTACTCATACGTGAACATCTAAAAATTGATTTTCATATCCTGGCGATTTCAAATCGCGTAATTATAGCAAGAAATCAGCGTTGGAAATTAGATTTCAAACAACACTTTGTCTACCATATGGCATGATAAAGTAACTATCACTCCTAAGCAGCTTCCCTGGGCTTGGTAATATTTAATAAAGCACTTCTATCAGATAAATTCGATACAAAAAATATTTGCTCTTAATTTTGCTTAGTCTTCTATATTGTCTATAAATACACGTCTACATATTACACAATGTAATTAAATTTAGCACAATATGAAGGACTCATAACACAACTTAAAATGTATTTCCAGCAATGTCCAAGTGTAACCTTAATGTATCCGAATCTTTTGTGAAGCTCTGTAGACAAATGGTAAAGAATTTTACTACCATAGTTTCTATGAAACGTGTTTTTAGGAATATAAGATATATGCGTTCACGTAATTTAGTGTGATACAGTATAAAGATGTTAAACTGTATTTAGCAGAAATTTCGCCCTTTGACGTAATATATTTCAATTCGCTTAGATGTCCCTGTACACGAACTATTTATAGGATTTTAATAAAAAAATTCAAATAGTATGTCTACATGATTCAGAATTAGAATATCGGTATGGACTTCCTCTTAGCATTCATTTTTCAGTTATTGTGATAAAAGACGCACAAGCATGCACAGGCACACACATAGACCAACCGCTAAAAACTTCATTTTCTGATCCAAGGTTCCCTCAAGACATGAAAATATATCAAAAACCAAGTTCCGAAAATTCGTAAAAAAAAATCTACCATACATGGATAAGACAAACTAAAGAAAAAAGAAAAAAAGAAAAAAAAATTAAATGTATAAGTTTATAATTAATAAAAAATAAGATGAAGTCAATAAAATTTTCAGTCTTTCTTGCATTGTACAACATATTTCCTTTCAAGATTTTTAAATGTTGTAAGGGGATAAAATTTATTAGATACTTTTATAAAAGAAAATGAAAGTGTATGATGTTTTGTATTAAGATTATTCGAGTTTCCTAGCCCTGGATAGAATGCCTTGCGTGGGAGGTCTTTCTAAAGGTTCTTAGCTGTATTTGCGCGATGTTCGGAGAAAAACACGAACACTCTAAATAAGTAAGACGACGAGCGTGCCCTGGATTCGAATCCAGCACCTTCCGTCTCCTAGCTTTAAGAGCAAAACCTCTCAGCCACTGGTGAGACAAAGCAAAATTTGGTTGATTGAATGGTTGATTGGGTTTAACGTTGCACTAGTACTGCACTATGGATATTTGGCGACAATCTGTGACGCTCCCTTAAGAATGGTCCTGAGACATGCCATCACAATTTTGATCTTCCACGGAGGGAATGGCTGCCCCGCTTCGGAGACCCCTAAAGGTATAATTTAGATGGGAACATGGAGAACATTGCGGCCGCAGCGGATTGTACTTGCACTAATCACCAGTCGTGTATACGACGGTCTTTAGCCAGCTCGAAAAAGCAAAATGGAGTTTGTAAGCTTTAAGTTATGGCTCTATTAGATAAAAGAAAAAGAAGAAAACAGAAATAGTACAATAGTTATTTTTCTTACTTAGCCCCTTAACTGTATATATACGTTTTTCCGAAGTACGGTCCTTTCTATCATACTGCTACCGGTGAAACTACGGACACGGCTTGACAATGCAATAAAATAATCTTGAAAGTGATCTTGGATGTGTTGTCGAGAGATTTACTCATTTCAGAGTTGAAAGAGAATGGTTGTACTTTGAATGGTTGCAGTTTTTCTCGACAGGCAAGAGGTTAATATATCATGTTTCTGAATAAGATAACTTGTGTACAGATTTACACAACATACCAATGTTTCATTTTGTTTATGGCATGTTATATCTTGGAGCATACTACATAGAAAAAATACTTTTACTTCCAAAAAATGTGTTATTCAGTTTTTGCTAAACCAAATTTTAAGATCTAACAAAATCTTTTATCAAAATTTAGCGCACTTTTATGTGCACTAAAAGAAGTGTTAATGTCTCTAAACTAAGTTTATATTTAGCATCGATGCAAACTATCTTTTATTAATCATTATTTCTATTCAAAACTGTCAGTAAAATTTTTACAATCTTGCAAACTTAATGAGCCTCATATGGTACTTTTGAGTTGAATTTTATTTATATGGGAAAAAAAAAAAAGAAAAAAAAAAAAGAAAATCTTCTCAAGAAACGTTTCTTATGAATCATTCCCAGATATTACTTTAAGAAAAAAAGTAACAATCTGCGACAGTAAGAAAATATTTGAATGGAAGTTTATATCTTTGTTTTCATGTTTTTAATTATTATCGTGCAAATTATCTCACATAGTCTTAAATTCATATTTGTATCCAATACTTATCAGAAAATAAAAACTTCACCTCATATGTCTCAACCGATGCTGGTAACTTTTTTTTCTAGGTTATCATCGACAAGGGTATTTTCTCAGAATCATAACAACAATCTCTTCAGACAAAAATAAATATTGAATGAAAAACAAACTGGTGTCACGTGCAATTTGTAAATGGCAAAGTTCCATTCTTTCAGAGTTAATTTTTTTTTTCTAATTAAAAAAGCATGAAAAATCTAACGGTATGGAACAATTATTCCACGTTCCTCGGCAGTTGATGCCTAGTTGATATATTAATCTTTAGCGCGGACTGACGCGGCTAATAATTGGTTCTATTAATGTTAATTTTTAAATGAAAAAATCAGAGTGCTTGAGAAGAAAAGAAGAACAAAGAAAATTACGCATAGTTTTAAAATGGAAACTGAATTTTTTTCCTTGTTATAAATACCTGCAAGCAGTATATCCTCTGTCAGCCTATTTTCTTTATCTTTGACAGCAACTTCTTTTAAGTTTTGTTCCGAGTGCCAAATGGAATAAGTAGAAACAGTAGGGGGTTATTATGATATAGCAATTATTGTTATCAAAAGAGACCGTTCAATAATGTGGGCATGAACTTGCACCACTTGGTTCTTGGAATGTTCTTGAAATTAACCCAGTTTTGCCCGCATATCTCACGGTCTCCTGGCAAGGATTCTACAAGAAAATAGGTTTTTATGACAGCAACAAAGTCCTTGAGATATGAATTCTTTTCAAATAGAATTCATTACGTACACATCCTTTGTCATTTTATTGAATTACGCATTTGTTAAAAACATAAAAAAATATATAAATATATATTTTTCTTTAAACCTTGAGGTCATACTTTATGTCAAAAGTTGCTAACTTTGTGTTATACAATATTTACAAATTGAAGTTATCATTAGTGTTCAAAATCACTTTATGAAAATGTCAAATTTAGTAACATTTTAGTGGCACGAGCTTCTACTGCTGAATTCTTGGATTGTTCTATAAATTTTCCAAGTTCTCTTGGTCTCCTGGCAAAAATGTATTAAAAGATGGGCTTCAATAACTGCAACAAGATCCTTGAGCTATATATTTTTTGCAAACAGAATTCATTATGTACACTTTTGTCATTTTATACAATGTCACATTTGTTAAACCCTTAAAAATTACATAGTTTTAAATATTTTCTTAAAAGATTGACATCACATTTTAATGTCATAAGCTGCTGACATTATGGCATTCCAAGGTTCGTACGAGCCTTATTTTTTCCTTGAGTCTCACACCAGGATTCTGAAGCATTAAAATTTATCTTAATCAGAAAGGCTTATTTTATAACGAAAGCCATTCTATAAAATTTCTGGTATAAGTCTCAGGGAAAAAATAAAGACCGTACGAACCATGTATTCAATAGTTCCAAATTGAAGTCATCATTAGTCTTCAAAATCACTTTATAAAAATGACAAATTTAATGATCGAATTGAGTGTCATTAACTTCTATTTCTTGACTCATAGGGTGTTTTCATTCGAATTTTTTTCTCGGTGACCCAGAAACCCAGCGAATTTTTTTTTCTGTCTACGGTTTTTTGATTCATGCGTGGTGAAGTAGCTCAATTTTCTGTTACAATTTTAAATGTTTGTTTTATTAACACACTGGGCCCCCTGGCGGTGGAAAGTGCAACTAAAGGATTTGCAGTTGACACCACCATGTGACACCTTATTTGAAAGGTCTTGGAAATTCAAGGCGATTGGTGATGTTTGTATACAACATATTGCGCCTTCTGGTGGAGGAAAAATGATTTTGCAGCGCGTGCTAGCATGCCTGCTATACGGTGCCGCAGCCACAGGCAGCGAAAACACGAGTCAGAATTTAGTTCGTTTCAAGGTTAATTTTTAAGACATTTTCCATGTTATTAGCGGTCCGCATATACGCTGCCGCAGGCACCGGAATCACGAGCCCGAGTTCCGTTCCGTTCGAGGTAATTTTTTTGTTACAGCTGATTATTTTTTCGCTATGGTTTTATTAAAAATAGAAATTCAAGCAAAATCGAGTTAAAGATATAAAATTATACAAATTTAAGGTTCATTTAAGATAATTATCACGGGCCCAGGCAACGCCTCGCGGTTCAGCTAACATGTAGTCTTAGTATTAAACGAAATAGAAAATAAAAGATAGCAACTGTTTATTTGGAATCAGTTTGACGTCACACTGACAGTACTTTGTAGAAAGTAATCTCATATATAGTATTTCTATGTATAACCATTTTTCCGAATTTCTTTTTTAAGTGAAATGTCGTAAATTATATTAGAAGTTTTAACTTGAAATACATTTAAATAATGATGCGACGATTTTTTAATCATTATGGTCAATAAAGTGACCATCGAATTAGACGGGTTCCAGCTGGATAGTAATTAATTCATTAATAGTCCTAAGTACAAGAAAAAATAATATTGTATATCCATGAGCGCATTGGAAATTTATGACACTTTGTCAAAAATAAGTAAATAAGTATTAGAAATAACTTAAACTTCCACTTCACACTTTAACAGGATTAATTTACGTTTGCTTGCTGCCTTTTGTTCAGAAATTTGTAAAACATGGGGTGAAAAAGCACAGAAACACCAAATAAGCTAAATATATATCCCTTTGCGGCGCAAGACAATTTGAAACATTTAAATTATACTGCCACCGGAATTAATGAACTAAATTAAACTAAAAGAAATTTTAAATTTTAAGGTTTAAAAAAACGGCCTTTTCTGATATGTTATAAACGTGAATTTTTGCTAAAATATTTCCGGGATGAATTTTTGCAGCTGTATCTTAAATTTTGCGTCCTCCTGGCGAGGACACCACGCGTTAAGGGGATATATATATATATATAATTAACCAATTTCTTCAAGTAAAACCTGAAAACAGTGTGGCATAAATTGTGCAAAAAGCCTAAATTAACTTTTTATTATTTAACGAAAGGCATAAATCATATCAAATAATTGAAAACAATGCTTGAAGTTAGGATTCTAAAAAACTATTAGCACAATCCAACTTTCAACATGAAAGTTGGATTGTGCAAGAAGTTGATATAAACAAAGTCCGTGCATCCAAGCTGGCAAAAATGACATTTCGTGTTATATAAAGATCAGTGTCAATCCTCAAAAAGAATTCAATTTATATATATTTTCTTGTGGTAATTTATTCAACATTCTTTCTCATTCTTTTCATTAAACTCATGAAAAATTATATATATATATATATATATTATATCAACTTCAAAATAAATTATACAAATTATTAATTTGCATAAAGTAGGCGCTAAAGCAGCACTAAATTTATGTACAAAAATACAACTATGAATTTAAATTATAATAAGTGAAGATATGAAAATGGAAACACAGCATAAATAATGACGAAGAAAACACAGCATAAATTAAAATTTTTAGCTTGAATAGTGTTAAATTTAACTTATTTTCTTGTTTATTAACATAGTTAAAGTTATTATTGTTGTTTTTACATTCCACTTTCATAGCTTCACTTATAATTTAAATTCATATATATATATATATATATGTGTGTGTGTGTGTGTGTATTTTTTATATAATAATTATAATAAAAATTATGCATGATCTGCTCAAGAAAAAAAAAAAAAAAAAAAAAAAAAAGACATGAATCTTCAAGAAAAACACAGTAGCTACACTTTAGTTTGCTAAAACACATATTAACCAATCTTTAGATTTCTGAATGGACAGTATATTTGCAGACGAATTAACATCCATCTTCTTTAAATATAATAACAGAAGTTTATCTTACAGAAAGCAAAATACAGAACTTGAGTAAAAAGACTTGGCTTGGTACACTAAGAGAAAATTCTGTGACTGACATATAGAAACTGAATTGCGTCTCTAGTAAATATAGTTTCATGTCACCCTTACAAATTTTAGTTCCCTTTACTAGCGGGGCCGCGGTAGCCCAGTCGGTAGAGCGCCGGACTCGTAATTGGAAGATTGCGGGTTCGGTACTCGAGCCGGCCAAAGACCGTCGTGTACACTAATGGTGGCTGGTGCACGTAAAATCTGTCGTGGCCGCAATGTCCTCCATGTTCCCATGAAAAATTATACCTCTGGGGGTCACAGAAGTGGGAGAGCCAGCCCTTCCGTGGAGGATCAAAGTTGTGATGGCATGTCTCCGGACTACCTCTAGGGGTGTGTCGCAGACCGTCGCCAATTGCCCATCTGCGCAGCACTAGTGCGACGTAAAACCCAACCAACCAACCCTTTACTAGTGATTTCTAAAAACCCCTTTTAGAGTTCTAGAGCGTTTTCCTGTATTATCGTGGTCAAACGTATTTCAAAATCTTTGCAAATGAATGTGAACTCAAGAGGCCAGTTTTAGTAACTATAACTTGGTTTATGATCCAATTCTAGAAATCAAGCGAGAATTTCTCGCAATACGAAGGATTCATAATATTCAAAATATTGGTTAACCATCTAGAAATATATAGACTAGAAATTCTCGATCATTTCGTCTATTCAAGTTATTTGTTTACTTTATACACAGAGCTCGTAAATGTATATTCTTAGTTAAAGGTTTCTGAAAATGACTGTTTATTCGTTTTAGATGGATCTAAATTTTTTTTCACGGTGTATCTACAGTAAAACTCAGTGGCAGAGGAACGATGCAGTTTGGATGTATGGAAGCTCCGAGTGACATGCATTTAGTTGTAATAGAAGCACAATAATTCAGATTTCATACATTGATATCCTCAAAAAAATTTTAAATGAAGTAAAGATAAATTTTGTCGTACACAAATTTATACGTTTTACCAGGATAATGGTAATAAAAATCCGTCCTAGATACTAGATTTTGATTACTATACATATACATACCTGCCAATATCCTAATTAATATTCCATAATGTTGTGAGATTTTTTTTTTTTTTTTTTTTTTTACACCAGTAAATTTGCAGAGTAATATTCTGCAAATGCAATTGCGATTGAATAAGAAGAAAATATTCTAAAAAAAATACTGGTGTGAAAAATTAGGCGGGACTAGCCATACTACGGAATATTAATTAGGATGCTGGCAGGTATGCATATATGTAAAGAATGCAAAAAATTAGACACGATTTCCAGATTTGCAAATAATGATATCATGAAAGCAAATTTGCATAAAGTAAAGATATATTAGTTCTTACAGAAACTTGTAGAGTTTTATCAGAATAATGATCCTAAATATTCCGTACTGGGGTACTGGAATTTGATTGCTATGCATATGTTAAAAAGTCGTAAAAACTGAGGCATGATTAAATCTGAAACTATTGATCAAAGAAATTTTGCATATGATACGACTTATAACCTTAACATATATAACATGAATTAGTGGTTAGAAGATACATTTTAATTATTTTTTTTTATAAAATAATCAAACTTTTTAACAATTTTGAGAGATTTTTGAACTGCGAACTCATAACCACAATTTAGGGCTAATTTTTAATTTTTACCAAAACCAATTTAAAATTTGCAATTACTTTTTTCTTTAATTATCTAAGACAAAAACAACGAGACTTAGATTTGTGATCTAATATAAGTTGGAAATTAGATTAACGACTCAAAAATTTTAAATTTTAAATTGTCTCAAAAAAATAAATTAATAAATTAATTAATTAATAAATAAAACTATTTAAAACAGATTTTCATCAAACATAGTTTTGTACTATTCCGATTAAATCCACGTACTAATAAATAAATAATAATAACAAGAAGAACTGCATTGAAATCAAGCCATTTGTTTGGTTTGAGTTCAGTTCAGTGTGTTTAACGTCGCACTATAGCTACGCAGTGGAATATTGGCAAACGTTTGTGATTCGTACCTATCGGTGGTCCAGAGTTATGCCGTCACAATTTTGATCCTTTTCGAAGGGATGGCTCTCCTTCTTCGGCAACCCTCGGAGTATTAATTTCGGAACAAGGACAAGGATTTAATAGCTGCAGTTCCATAGAGGTTCCCACGTCTGATTCCCAAGTTCGATTTCGACGTTGGCTCTGGGTGTTTTCCCAATCGACAAGACTCGTTTTTTGGGTTCGATGCTAAAACATATGACTTCTCATTATCCACTTTTCTTTGAATTTCCCCATAAGATACGAACATTTTCTAGTAGAATGCATACATTTTCATATACAATACAGATATAAACATTAAAATGTTGCAGTTCTCCCCGCAGTGGTCACATGGGAGAGGTTTTATGACATACCACGAATAAAGGACATTCTTATGGCCGTATTCACCATTAACTGAACTCCCGGTTCAACGCAAAAACTTGAAAGTCGTCTAAAGGCAGGGTGCAGCTTTCCAGGAAAATTTGGCGCGCTGTTCTGCCATCTAGTGTCGAGGATTTCATATAATACCTTATTGGTTATTTTCACCTGAAAAATCTTAAAATAACTATACCGCTAAATGGCAGAAATAACTCGTCAAAATTTGCTGAAAATTTGCAGCCGCCTTTATACGCTTTTCAGATTTTCGTGTTCAACCGGGAGTTGAATTCATTGGTGAATAACAGCCATAGTGTTGCACTCTGCAATCGGCAGCAAAGTTATTGAAGCGCTAGCAATAATTCCTATGTAAACGATGTATACCTAATGCAGGCCTCGCAGCGTTCCTAAAATTTTACGCCCATTTTATTATATTGACACCACTATCATAACTAAAAAAATCTTCTTGAATGTTTTAATGCTAAAACATGTCTAAACACTATGCAAAAAAGCATTATTTTACCATGGTGGTGAGAGTATAATTAAATGAGTGTAAAATTTTAGGAACGCTGCGAGGCCTGCTAATGGTATTTTGTTATGTAAATATTGGTCGAGCCATGATCTTAGTTTTATGCTGTTTATAAAAAGGTAAGTTGGTAATAAGAATTAGTAATCAAACTAAAAAAATACTATATATGACAAATGTGGATGTGTGCTTCAATAATTTTGCTGCCGACTGTATCTGTCCTCATCTCGATCAAGACTTACCAGCAGAACTCGAATCAAGCATACAAGTCAATATGCAAACTAACAATAAATGAATAAATAAATAAATACACACGTATGCACCCCAAAACAGACAAATGCTTCAAGCTTACAGCACCGCTCTTTTTAAGTTGTTGGTTAAAAGTGTAAATATCTTATACAGTTGAAAAACAGCGCATCATCTCCAAATTAAAACTTCTGAATATGAAGAAATTGGGTTGGTTGGTTGGGTCGCACTAGTGCTGCGTAATGGGCAATTGGAGACGGTCTGCGATTCTTCCTTTAGAGGTGGTCCGGAGACATGCCCTCACAATTTTGAACCTCCATGGAAGGGAGGGCTCCCCCCCCCCAGAGATGTAATTTTGATGGAAACAAGGAGGACATGGCGGCCACGACAGATTTTACGTGCACCAGCCACCATTAGTGTACACAACGGTCTTTGGCTGGCTTGAGTACCGAACCTCTAATTTTCCAATTACGAGCCAGGCGCCCTATCGACTGGGCTACCGCGGCCCTAAAGAAATTGAGTCTCGATAATATAAAAAATAAAAAAGAGCAAAAAGCACCTTTTGCGATACTCAAAATGAATAAAACGCTTTTTTTTTTTTTTTAAGTATTTAAAGCAAATAAATGTGAATGTTTTTACAGTTGCAAGAGCAAAATATGCTTAGACTTTGTTACATAATTCTTTCTTGTTTTATTTCTGAGAAATCCCACCATTCACTTTTAAACTTCATTAAGGAACTGTAACCTCGACGGTAAAAATCACTATTTTAAGCTGAGAATTTTTTTTTTTTTTTCTTTTCGTTTCAGCTTGAGGTACTTTTTCAGTCTACCTTGTTTCCTGAAAATAAAGCCGAATTTCTTTCTTTTTTTCTTTTAAGGTGAGAAAAGAAAAGTTAAGTTTTTTGGATATAAATAAAAGACTGACTTCCCTTTGTTTTTGAAACACCGAGAATGAACGAAAATATCCTTATAAAATCACCGTGCAAGGACACCGTATTTCTTAGAAAAGTGCTTGTTTCAAATTAGGGCAATGTGATAAATAAACATTGAAAAAATAGGAGGTAAATTAATCTTTTTTTTTTTTTTTTTTTTAAGTGTAAATAAATCTGGCGAAATTTTTTGATAATAAATACAATCTGTTTAATGTTGATTTTTTGTGGTTTATTTGTACTTTACTTGGCTGGATATCATACATATAAATAAAGATTGTAAAAGAATTCTATCTAGTATTAAAACAAATTACTTATCTTTTAATTGTTTCCATAGCTTAAGGAGAAAATACTCTTTTCTGTAAAGAAACTGCGTAGAACAGAAACTAATTCACAACTAGTCCTAAAAGTATAAGTAATTAGAAACCTGCGACAGCCATTTAAACCAGTTAAAAAATTATAAAATAATCTGGTGTGGGACTCGTTCTGCTTTTTCTTACCTTAAATTGTTTTAAAAAAAAAAATGTTAAAAATAGAACATTTTTGTAACTTTCTCATAGAAAGTTAAATTTCTTTTTTCCAAAACTACTCTGTATTGTTCTGTTTTTTATTTATTTATTTATTTTATTAATCAAATGGAGCAGCACTTTACCACAAGCATTGGCCGGGGAGGGGGAGGGGGCGCCGAATTGATGACCATTTGTGAAGGGGCACCCAATGGGCGGTCATCGCTACCCCTAACTAGGACAATATATCCATGTCTTCTCCGGGATTCGAACCCAGGCCCAACCGTGTAGAAGTCAGAGACGCTAACTACTACACCGTCTGGGTGGCCTGTATTGTTCTGTTACAGTTTTTACTCTCCGTCTTTTTTTTTTTTTTTTTTTTTTTTTTGAGGATACTGTCAGGAATAAGAAATTTTCGCCTTTTTGCCACCACTAATTGCATGCAGATATATTTATAGTATTTTTATAATAATGTGAATGAATAGGGTAGGGGTTATTGTATAAATATTCTGGTAGCAATAAATGTAGAAATGTCTCATACCTGAGAGTGTCTGGAAAAAAGGGCGGAAAGTACGACCCCTGGTTAGAGACACTTTCTGTCAATGAATGTTTTGCATTGCACATTAATATTTTCTGATAACTTTCCATCACAAATTTGTAATATATTACTTCTTTTATTTATTTATTTATTTATTTATTTTTTACTGCACGCACTGTTTTAGATGTATTTTTACAGTTTATAATATAAGATAAGAGTTAATGCATTTGAAAATTCGTAATATACTTAAGAAACCATTAATTTTGAAGTAGTTTTGCATATATTTCTGCTCCTCAACTCCCTTCTCCACTGACTGAATACTGTAGCTACATTCATCATCATAAAAAAATAAATAAATAAATAAAAATAAAAAAAAATGAAAGCATTCACCAAATTCTGGTCCATACCACTCTTTGAAATTTATTTAATTCATTTTGGGTAGCCCTGTATGTTACTATAAGTGATAAATGCACCAAAAATTGTTTTTAAATTTAGCACTGCCAGAAAAAAAAAGTCAAAATTTGAATTTTGAATTTTTTTTTTTAATTCATAGCCGTAATATAATCGAATTCATTTGCGTAGCCAATGGTATATTAAGACTGTACTAGGAAATTTTTGGAATTTCATTTAAATTGTTTTATGAGTTGTGTTATGTATTTTTCAAACTGTGTTAAATTTAATTACACTGTATGGTGTGTATATGTATATACTCTTCAAACAATATACAGTGCTGCTCAAAATTTAGTGACTACACTCTTCTCTATCCAATTTATTTGACGGAAGGGTTTTAATAAATTTTACCAAATTTACAAAACTTACTTGGAAATGATAATTATTTTCTCACACCAACAAACAAACACCGGCAAACAAAATACTAGCTTGGATTCTGAATTTTAGCTCCGATTTTTTTTTTTTTTTTTTTTTTTTTTTTTTTCCATAACTATATGTTTTGAGAATCACTGATTACGAAAATCAGATATATTGTGCTTGATTTGTCTGTGTATTTATTATCAGCATAACTTTAAATCAAATTAAAGCAGGAAATTCAAATTGAGTATTCTAAAGGTCATATGAGACCAGCACTTAAAAAGTTTGATTAAGATTAGCACGTTGGTAAGTTTGAAGGACAGCTGTGGGGAAAATATATATGAACATTTTGAAATAATTTGATTTTAAATTTAATACCAGTCTTTTTTTTTTATGAATATGAATTATTGCGGTGTTTTTATGTGGGGAAGAGAAGCAGTACACCTCTTCATACAAAAACATATGTCAAATGAAACTTTTTCAAAAACTGTCTTCTATAATTTTTTATAGTAGGTCATATACAGGGTGATTATAGTTAAGGTTACACTGTTAAAAAAATGCAGAAAAAATACAGAAATTCTCTGTAATTTCAGAAAAAAAGTCGTAAAATACGTTTTGTCTACGTAATTTTTCCGTAATTTACGCCTTTTTTTCTGAAATTACAGAGATTTTCTGTATTTTTTCTGCATTTTTTTAACAGTGTACGATTTCAAAACGCTATAATTTTAAAACTACCCATCAGAGTGATTTGATATTTTACCAGAGCAATCGTGAGGCAATGAAATTTTGTTTGGCAAAAGAAAAAAAAATAGTTCCAAAATGTGCCGTTGATTATCCGTGAAGTATTTGTTTCATGAAGCTCCTCTTTTTCTCTTTTCACTATGACTGTTTCCGCTGTAAACACGTATTCTTGTCGTTTTGCAAAAAAAATTGTAGTAAACCCTTGAAGTCTATTGTTTTCTGCTATTCCATTGCGTTGCTAACAACATTCTTGTGTTTAATGAGTCCATTTAGGCGTTTCCCCTGAGATTACATTGACAGCGCCCTCTATAGGAACATGTTGGAACTACTTTTTTCCTCCCCCAAACAAAATTCCATTGCCTCATGATTGCTCAGGTAAAATATCAAATCGCTCTGATGGGTAGTTTTAAAATTATAGAGTTTTCAACTCGTATCCTTAATTATAATCACCCTGTACTGTATTTATTATCTTACAACTTCAATTGTAATCTGTCTTTATAATATAGCACGAATGGAACAATTGCGCTGAACTAACACCACTATTCATGAAATAAAATTTTCTTCTTTTAAAACCAATTATTTTATGCGTAGAAAAGTTTTTTCAGCAAATACTGGTACTAGTTCTGCGCCAATGTTCCATCCCTGTTATTGAAATGTAGGGTAAGAGAAATTCGTATATGATTTTCCCACAATATTACTGGTTGATTGGTTGTATGGTTTAAGGGGATTCTCTACTTATTGTCTCTGCGAGCCGAAGCGAATGTTAGTCCATGGGAAATTTTGCCCCGTTATACCTCATTAACTAATGCATATTTTTAAGTTACGTTTTCACATTCAGAAAATTCACTACTGCTAAACAAGCTATCGCTTTCTAAAAATAATATTTTTTTTTTAATTTTTAAGATTTCATTTTTGAGCTCAAAAATGCAAAATTTCACATTCTGAAAATTCGCATTTTACAACCGAAAAATAAAATATAAAAAATTTTTAAAAAATCAATGTTTAGAAAGCGATAACTTGTTTAGCAGTTGTAAACTTTCGGAATGTGAAAGCGGAATTTAAAAATATGTATCAATTAATGGTTATAATGGGGCAAAATTCTCCATAGAATAAAATTGGCTTTAAATTTCGAGGACGATATGTAGAGTCCTCAAGGCCGATTGGTTACAGTTAGTGTCCCAGACCTATAGGTAGCATGTTCTCCGTGGAGAATCTTTCTTGCGGGTCCCAGCCCATATGTACGCGAGTTTCGGAGAAAACCACGAAAAACTCTGGCCGGCTATGTCGATGAGTGTAAACCCCCAACACATTATTGTTTTAATAGAATAGTTGCTACAACTAATGAAATGTGAGTAACTGAGAGAAATGAAAGCATAACATTTTGCACTAGGCAAAAAATGAATTTGCTGCCGTACTGATAAAAGATTGAAATCTAATTATGTTTCTTACACTGTAGCTTGAGAGATCGCTGAAAGATGTGATTAATAGTAGAAATATGCTTATTTTGTGAATTAGAAACTTCAGCATTAAAACAGCAGTTTAAATCGCTTTTCGATTTAGCAGTAAATATTTAAAAAAGAGAATATTTCATTATTTGATACTATTTTTGAAGCTTTTATTTATATGAAATTTTGGTGAAACATATTTCTCAATATTTTTGCAATCGTAAAAAATTTTATATAGAATATATTTTTTTTGTTTATTATATCTAAGGCAAATAATGGGAAATATTGTATATGATGTAATTTATGTTTGTATAAATACAGTCATATTTTTAAATTTTTAATGAAAAATTACAAAATTATTCCTGCTTATACTAGTTACTAAAGTGCATTATTTTTTTAATACCTGTTTATAATGAATAAGATTTTAAAATTGTATGCGGGTTGGGACAAAATATCGCGGGGACAAAATATGGCCTACATCAATGAATGGAAAGCAAAAATAATGTGATTCATGTTCATACAAATAAAATGACACATTTTACCAACATTTTATTTGAATGAGTTGGTAATTATTAGTAATGTTATATAAAATTTCAGGGACAACATATACATATTTACCATAAAAAATGTTATGAATTTTGCTTAAAAGTGTTTAAAGACTATGTTTATTTACTTTTATCAAGATTAGTCATAATGAATACAACCGTGCTTATTAAATTTATAACTTTTAATTTAGATTTGGGTACATTGTTTTGCTTTGTTAACAGTGCAGTGACGTGCAATATTTTTAAAATGTATTTTCAATGGTGAAAACAAATGATAAAATAACTTAAAACTAAATATAGATAAAATAATGAAATTCCACTCTATGATATATATATTTATATTTATAAGACTCCATGGACCCTGCAAGAGATCACATGTGAAATAGGGTAAGTGCGCCAGTGATTGACACTTTTAGAGTAATCTCTGATGTTCTTAATGTTCTAGTCATCAGAAAGTATTTTTAGAAATTTTAAGTTTGTACATATGGCATGAAAGACATCCAGAACCACATATATGTTAAAATATATACATTTGATAACAATTATTTTCTTGTAATGAATTTTTATTTGACACCCACTCAATGTTCCAGTAATTGAAACTGCCAGTTTTTCATTTTATCAGTAATTGGCCCCCTATGTTTCAGTGTTTGACACTACTGGTTATTCATTTTACCAGTTATTAGCATCCTATGTTCCAGTGTTTGACATAAAATGTTAAAATTCTTATATATAAAATATATGATTTTATTATTTTTCTTATTTATTAATTATTTCAGGATAGATGTCAATTACTGGAGCATGCCTGGAGCACTAGAGTACCTACCCTATATCACTTTTTTTTTTTTTTTAGTCGACGCGATATTTTAGCCGTTGAGACTTTGTCCCGCGATGTTATGTCCAGATCCCAGAATTGAGTTTTAAATTATATACATAAAACTATTAACACTAAAATAAAATTTTAAATACTAAAGTACAAAAATTTTTAAATACAAACATATTTCTTTTTTTATTTAAAAAGTTACATGTTTATTAAATATTTTAATATTTCTTTATCTTTCATTAAAAACTCACTTTAGTATGAAATTTTTAGCTAAATTTAAAATAAAGTACAATACAATACTAGATAGAAAAGATTATAATACTGAAGCAACCAAGTTTATCTTATTTACATATTTACATTTCTAGATTTCTGGAAACAGCTAAAATAGCTATGAATTTTAAAAGCAGTTTTGACTATTTTGTAGAAAATCATCACTAAATTAAAAACTATGTATATATTATTAAAAAGAAAAAAAAAAAAAAAAAAAAATGAAAACGTCCATATACAAAAATAGTTAGCTTTTTCTTTGTTATTTTGTTTAATAATATCAAGATGATAAAAAGTTTAGATGTAAAAATTTTAGATAATACATAATCATACACGCATATCTTACTATACATACTCTTTCTAAAAAATGCATGAGTCTAGTTTTCATAATAAATAATAAAAATAATACATCAATCGTTGCATGGCAGTGAACATATCTCAATTATTAATTTTGTCACCCAAAGAAAATAATTGAGAACTTGATGATCTTGCAATACGATATCATGTAAATTGAATATATCTACTTCATTACACTTTGGTCATAAACCTTCTTTAGGTTCACTAGTCACTTTTTTCGCTAATTCAACAACTAGTTCTTTGAAGATAATAGCATCTACATTTTGTCCTAACATATATATGAGGAACCAGTCACCGAAAGATCCTTTACGTACTAGAGTGTGTAAATTTTCCATATGTGCAAATCTATATCTCATACTTAAAACATACACACGTACAGGTGGGCATGCGAACAAAACTGCATGGAAAATGAGAACGAAGCCGGATAAAACGGACAGGATGATAAACCAGAACCACAAAAACACATATATCTTTTCATTAATTATGTTCAAGGGCATAAGGCAGAGAGCATCGTGGGTTTCTAGGTTCGCAGACGGACCATATTTTCGGAATCTACACTTGGTGACGCGTGGAAAAATTCTAATCATTGGATCTACTCTGTCTTCTGGATCTGTATTAACAAAATGTATGATTTCTAATCCATAATGCAAGAATTCTCCGTCGAAAAACTTGTTTAACAGGAACATCTGTCCAACAACGTTAATGAAGGCTAAGATTTCACATATCAAGTACCTGCCAGCGTACCAGTCATGTGTTTTCCAACTTGACATCATGTAATCTACAAGCAATTTTTTCTTTTGCTTCTTTTCGGATTCACCGAGGAGTCCAACGTCTAGATCCATCATGAGTGCTTGGATCTTCCCGCCTTCCCACATTCTCCAGAGCCATCGGGGGGCGTAGAAGAGTGTCGCCTGGAAGAAAAGCATGAAGCACACCCACTGGTAATATTTATGATAGCGAAATAGATTCTCGTCTTGTGTGGAATCAATACCTGGATGAGGAATATCCTTGCCTACCTGAAAAAGAAAAAAAGAAATATAATTAAAAATTTATTGTACATATGTGTAGTAAAAAGAGAGAGAGAATATAAAAACTGAAAACTATGTGCAGCAAAGGCAAAAAATCAAACAAAAAAAAATCAGAAATAACATATCAAATGAAGATTAATAATAATGTGTGCCGTAATTTAGTGTATATATGCCGCAACTTATTAAAATATTGCGAAAAAACAATGCTCTTAGATAAACCGCACCGGAAGGTAAGCTGCAGCTTATGCAAGCACTGTGATGTGACAGATAAATAAGGAAAAAAGATATCATTCTTCTGACATCTACGCAAGTTAATAAAAATAATAAATGAAAATAATAAATTATTTAAGAAATAATTAGGTATAAAGAAAATAAAATCAAACAATACCAGTATGCAGATGTAGTGCCTCAAATATGAGAAACACATGAACAAGATGGTGGAGTCCAGGCATATATACAAAGTCATAAAAATAATTAATTATAAATGAAAGTAATAAATTATTTAAAAACGCACTGTATTAAAAAAAATAATAATAATAATAAATAAAAATAAAAATAAAATAATAAAATAAAACAAAACAAAACAAAACAAAACCAGTATACAAATACGATGCAAAAAAATCAAAAACAAGGGAACAAGATGGCGAACTCCAGACGTATATGCAAATGAATCAAAATAAGAGATTATTAGTTAATAAATAAGAGATTATAAGCGTGATTCACTTCGAAGTATTGCGTTGTCATCGGGTTGTGAGCTATTGTGAAAGTTTCAAATGTGTAGCTAGTAGGGAAGTTAGTTAAAAATCGATTGCAAGATTTGCACCTGACAAACAAACAAACAAAGAACAATAGAAGTTAATAAAAACATCGTAAAATAGTAAAAATAACTATGATTATACCCAAATACAACAAAGTTACACCAGAATAACTTTTGTGGTACCAAAAGAAAATTCAGAAAAGTGTTATTCAAAAGAACAATGTACTATGAGATAGCGCAACTGCAGATGAATTCATTGCGGACATTACATTAAAACGTTTAAGAGCTTTAATAAGTAATTCACCGAATAAATAAATAAGCAATCAAATATATATGACACAAGTACATATAGGATGTATAAAATATATACAGTATATATATATAATAATAATTCATCATTACAATGATTAATCACCAGGAAGGAAGACTAGAATTAATAAACAATTACAAATGTAAGCAAAGCCAAAGATCTTCAAAAAGTTAATATGAGTTGTGTCTAAAACATAAATCACATAATGTATATATATATATATATATATATATATAATTTGAATAATTTAATACCTTTGTAACACTCAGCAAACAAAAGATAGATGAAAATACCAACATACAATTAAATTTTAAATGAGATTTATTTCGAATAAAATTATGGTCACGGTAATAATTTAATTCGAGCACCAATGATTAGTAAAAACAATTTAAAGTACTTACGAAGACGAGAAATGACACAAACATAACACATAAGCCTAACGATGAGATAATAGTTTGCAAAAACAATAAAAGTAATAGAAACAGTCAACATTTTATAGAAAAGAGAAAAGGATAAAATTACCGAAGAGATCCGATAAAAGGAATATATATATATATATATATATATATATATATATATATATATATGAGACATAATATCAATACCTAGTAATATATATGCATATATATATAATGACATTCCAGCATTATAAAAAGAATACGCAGACAAAAAATTCCACTCGTGTCTTGTCAAGTGGCGATTTAACAAAATACAGTGGGTATTTAAAAGAATTAAACACATTTCTCTTACTTCCATAAGAATAAATTTAATTAATCCGTGTATTGCAAATTTCATTTTTCGACAATTAAAACGCAAATAAAGTCCAATAGCGTCTAAAATCAGCCGTAAAAAATTACCACATAACAATCATGTGCTACGTTAGTAGATCATATGTAGCACAGTTAACACGTTGAGTACCACGCGAATTCTTAATAAAATCCATTAACATTCTATAATGATTCTTCCTGTAATAAATAAAAATTGACTAAATTTTAAAAAGATTTTCAATAATTACTTAAAACAATGTAATATGTTTTAGTTTTATATCATATTTTACACTGTCAACAACTGATGGCTGACATGGTGCTCAACGTGTTAAAGAATTAAGTGTCAAGGTGAAGGCAAATTTATACCTTTAAGCCTAAATTGTTGAAATATTGGAGAAAGATCTTAATCAAATAATAAATTTTAGATGAAAAATAGAAATAAAATTAGATTAAAATTAATTAATTATTCACTAAAGGATATATTACACTGCGAAAAAATTATGTAACTGACATCTAGAATCTAAATTGTGGCTCTAGAAAAAATAGTTCCATGTCATCTTTATAAATTCTAGTGCCCTTCGAAAGCGAGTTCTAGAAGCCCCTATTAAAATTCTAGAGCGTTTGCCTATATTCTCGAGGACAAAGTTATTTAAAAATCTCTGCAAATAAATGAGACTACAAGAGGCGGGTTTTCTGCAACTATAATCTTGGTTTATGACCCAATTCTAGAAAATCAAGCGAGAATTTCTCGCAATATAAATGATTCAGAATACTTAAGGTATTCTGAATAATGTTTCACCATCTAGAAAAGTGTACACTCGAAATTCTCGACCATTTCGTCTATTCAGTTTATTGGCGTGCCTTATGCGCATAGCTCGGAAATCTATATTTCTAGTTAATGGATTTAGAAAATGGCCACTAATTCATTCTAGAGAAAGACAGTATATTTTTTTTCTCAGTGTACAATAGTAATATTTTATTTAAAGATCATACGATTTAAACAATAAATTTAAAATAAAAGATAGAATTGAGGAAAATTTTAGAATAGTTCGTTTATGAAAAAGTATAATGATAATATATATATAAAAAAAATCATATTATTTAAAATACATAATGTAATATGAATAATATAATAATTCGATTTAATTATATGCTTTATGTATAAAACCTTGGTTTATGTATATAACATATTTAATAAAAGTAATGGATTCAAATAAAGATACTGTATATAACACAGTTTTCGTATTAAACCAAAAACAATCCATTTAAATTCAAATGTTCAAAATGTTTAAATATTGCTTTATATAGAAACATGCTAACAATAATTTTTATTTTTATTTATTTTATTTTATTTTATTATTATTATTATTATTTGTAAATTAACGCTTTGAAATGCATCTGTGAGTAAATGGGATAAAATTATTTACTTTTACTTTTATCCTTTTTAAAATACACATTATAAGAGTGAAGCACAAGCCTAAGTATAAGAAATTAAGCGTAATCACTAGGTGTAAAGTTAAAAATAATGGAAATTCTTATTCCCTTTGCATTCCGTCACGCGGTGGATATATCCCCCATGTTAAGCTTAAACTAAAAATATGCATATGGTGTATAAATGGAGAATATTTATTAAATTATAAAATAGTAGTTAACACAATAATCAAGGAGACGGTTTAAATTGACAAGTTTTTCTTTTCTGTTCTTTTCGTGTCGCTTCATTTTTTTCCTTCTTTCTTTTATTTTCTTTTTTTTTTTTTTTTTTTTTTAATGGCGCACAGTATGGGAGCTTTGACAACTAGATCATTTTATTTACAATACATTTGCTTATAGTTTTCTATTAGTAGACTTGGACTGGAAAGTATCTTAATAATATATTAACCCGTTAGTAGTCGCTATAGACAGCGCCACCTATTACAGATTGCAAACTTTTTATTTAACTGTCACCAATAATTTTATGAAATGATGTGATAAACGTTTCTTCGATTTTATTCGCGTTTTATGTATATCAAATGCCACTTCTAAAATTTTTGGTGGCTATTGAATAAAAAAAACTGGAAAACCTGAAGGATGGGCGGCAAATCGACCAACTAGCGACTACTAACGGGTTAAGTCTACCGAAAAATTCTGTCCTTTCGAAATAAAAGTTTTACACCGAAAACATCTATTTAACTGTACATAGGTACGTAAAAAAAAAAAAAAAAAAAAAGAAAGAAAGAAAGAAAAACATACAAATAGGCAGTTCTGTTTTTACTAACAATAAGTGTTAAATAAATAATTTCGAAAAATTTTTTTAATGTAATTTGTTCAATTCAAACGGGCAGAAATTTATAGTAAACTAATATTTTAATAGTTATCAGATAATTTTAGTCATCCTACTTACGTCTATCTACCTTCCTTATCTTCCTTATCGATTTCTGTAAAGATTTGATAATAAAGAATACATTATATCTTGTAATTTAGTCATTTATAACTGTAAAATCTTTCGTTTTTTGTATTTAAAAAAAAAAAAAAAAATTCAAATTTCAAAAATGAGGAATGGTTCTGATTTCCGTTAAAACGCGCTTTCCTTTTGAACGAGTAACATGTATTTTTCTACAAGTCAAGATCTCTTAGGGTAATCAGATAAAATCAGAAAGATATATCTCTTTATGCCGACAACTTTTTTGCGGGTGCAATTTCCAAGAAGTTTGTTGTCACAGTTCTTGTAACGTAAGGTGTCAACGAACTGCTTCTTGGCACATAGACACAGTAACATCAGAACTGAAATGAAGAAAATAAACATAACCCTGCTTACTTATTTTCATGTTTTATTTCTTGGCAACAACCGTGCAGCGAAGGTTATGCGAATCTGAGGTAACAATAAACAGTTTGCATCTGATGTGATGTTTATGGTGAATCTTTATATCACTTTCTGTGACGATTTTCAAAGCTATAAGTATCGTACATTGCACTTTTCTCATTTAAGCAATGAGAGCATGCTGTATCAAAAGATTTACCTCGAGATTTAATAGTGTTCTTTGAAATGAGAAATTTGTATGCATGTAATTTTCATTTTTTATGCAATTCAAAATATTTCTTTACTCCTTTTTTTTTCCCCCGCTCTCTCTCTCTCTTAGATGAGCAGTGACAAATAAGCATACTGGAACAACTGCCAAGTTAAATCATATTTCCATTTTTTCCCCTCCAAGAGAGAGCTTTAACGACCATATTACTCGGGAGACTTTCGTCCAATATTAAACACAACACAGCATTATGCTATAGTTTTTTGAGTGGCTGACGGAAAGCTGATCAACAGAAAACGCGTTGACTTCGTACAAAAATAAGCAATGTCAATGGAAATTTGTTCACCATAGTGTTGTGTTGCGTTAAATGTTGAACGAAAGTCTCTTATGTGATACGGCCTTTAGACAGAGCCTGATTAAGGGGGAAGCACACATTATTTATACTTACACCGTTATTTTTTAACAAATACTTTCCTCCTATAATAAACAGAAAATTCTCATTAAAAATTATTTTAAAAGAATTCTGGTGTCTAATAACGGTGAGTAAATTGGATTGTTTTACACCGTTCATTTTTTATAAAAAATATTTCCTCGTCAAAGCGTGGAATTTCTATGACATGAAGTAAAAAATAATTGTAAAAATATTCCGGTGAGAGCGGAGATAATGTGTGCTTCCCCCTTAATCAGGCTCTGCCTTTAGACAACTTCGAAGAAATCTACCCAGAACAGCTGGTTATCTTATGAAGCCCTGAGATGTCAACGTCAAAATTATAGTTTTTTCGATCCCGCTGTTTGTATTAAATTATCTTAACACGATGTCATTGGTATAACCTGCGTTTTTATTTATAAACCTCGAATTATTATTAAATGCATTTCTGTTATGTTTCACTTTTTAATTTATTTAAAATTTTAGTAATTTTAATAACAGCAATAGTCAAAATTATTCAATAATTTTAAGGTAGGAACTTTCAGACTAACAGAAAATATACTCCCCCGAAAAATGTCACAAAATGTACAGTATATATATGTGTGTGTGTGTGCTCGAAAATTGAGTAAGCAAGTTTAATAAAACAAATAATATCATTAATGTATGTTTCATTAAAGAGCGCAATGATAGCAAAGTCTGTTAGGAATGATAATACAGACCCTGTACAGTGTTTTAATGCACTGCAAATACATTAAAAATCTCATGAAATATAAGCATTTGTAATAGATGTGTGTGTGTGTGTTTTTTTTTTTAACTGTGCTTGAGCTAAAAATAATTTATTTATTTATTTACATAATTTTTTAGTGCATTTGGAACATTTGATATACACGCCAACTCATACTAAAAATTGTCAAACATAGCAAAAAGTGAGAAAGTTACATGCAAAAGAGTATGCTTTTCATTGGTTAATTGTGATTTTGAAAAGGAATATTCACAAATTATACATGAATAGGTAATTACACAAAGACCTGTTATTACAATAAATGTACACGCATACACATAGGTCTACAGAGCTGCCAACCTAATCCGGCAAATTGTTAGTACCGCCCCTTTTTCTACACCACTTAATTATTAGAGTATTTGTTTTCTTCATTCAACGTAAATATACTTGAAGAGAAGTACTCGGCGGTACTAACATTTTGCCGGATTTGGTTGCAGCTCTGGTCTAGGTCTCCCGTTTTTCAAGGAAGACTTAATACCGGAATTTTTTTTTTTTAATTGTTTCCAGTTTATTTAACCATTGAAAATGTATGTGACATATTCCTTTGAAAAATTACTGGCAATAAATTTGTTTAAAAAAATAGAAAGGTTGATAGTTATAACATACATATATATTTATAAATAAAGAGACATGCGTCGCGAAATTTTTATAATTTATTTTACACATTTCATCGCACCAGAATTGCCAATCTTTTAGTTTATTCCAGAGCATTTTTAGCCACGCCTTTACTTCATATCACTTTTATTTCAAGTTTTTTCTTATTTTATCGCAGTCATATATTCAATAAAATTATTCTATAAATAAAGTCGTGCGAATTATAGGCGTGGCTAAAATTGCTCCCAAAATAAATTAAAATGTTGGCAACTACGCATCGCACCATCGTACACACACACACAAAAAGAGCAATTAGTATATATATATATATAATTATTAAGCATAAAATAATTATTTATGCATTATTCAGTATAATAATTTCTATGATTATAACAGCAAAATTTGAATACTTTCGTATTAAAAAATGAATTTTATTTAACCCTTTAACACGCAGCGTTTGCGCCACCCGAACCCAACTGCAAAAATTCATCCAGGAACTTTTTACCAGAATTTTACTGTTATTACTAAGCAGAAAAAAATGTTTTATTTCTTCTCTCATAACTTTGTTCGTATTTTCTGACGCATTTACAATTAACTGTATGTAAATTACTTTTCTTTTAATGGGTTAATAACTAACGAATATGAAGTTAAAAATCACTTTTACACACGTAAATTTAACAATGTCTTTATTCAAATTTCCTTTAACATTTTCGCGACCGTTGACGTACATTCACGTCATTTGAAAATCAGTAACTCAATTACTGGGCGTTTCTTTTGCAATTTGTATGTCATTTATTTCTTAAAAATATACATAATGTTCATATTTGTACAACCAATATACTATGGATGTAATTACTTTGATTAGAAAGAGTATAATTATAATGTATATCCATTTGTAATACGAGTCTGAATATAGAAAATTTTGTTCTGAAATATTGTAACTTGGGAGAATACCGCCTACAGGCGAACCTTACTGTGAAAAAGACAAAAACATGTGGTCGCTAAAGTGTTAAAAAATTAAAAAATTACATATTGGCACACAAAATTTTTTGTTACTACAAAAATAGTTGCAGTTGAAAATGCTATTTTAGTGATACCGAAAAAGCTTTGTGCAGTGTACCAGAATGTAATTTTTTTAAACAGTTTTTATTTTTTTAATTTAAAGACATTCTGCTGTCACAGTCACAGTTTAAAGGTTCTGGAATAACAGCCTGGAATTCTGTATAAACATAGGCACTATGCTGAAATGGGAGAGGAAAAGTGTTGCCAAATTTAGGGATTTTACTAATCATCAATAATTTTGAGGAGTAATGTTTGACCATAGCCTCCTAAACTAGATGCCTTCCGCGTGGCTCGGAAACTTGGCAATAGTTCAAGCGGTAGACAGTGACACCTGGTACATTCTTTATTCATTTGTCACTAATAATTTTAAGAAGTGATATATGATATACACAATCGGCGTTTCTCCGATTCGTCTATTATGTATCTCAAATCCCACTTTTAAAAATATTTGGTGGCTGTTTAATAAAAAGTTGTGCAATCTGTATCAAGTGAAGCTGTCTACCGCCAATTTTCCGAGCCACGCGGAATGCATCTAGTTTATGAGGCTATGGTTTAACATACATGATGGAAGATTAATCTTCGATGTGGTTAGTCAAACATAACAATCAAATATTAGCGGTTGGATATTGAATAAAAAAGCCCCTAAAATTGGTAACAGCGGGGAGGAGCTGGTTGAGCGGAGCGATAGCTCCATCACACGTAATTATTCGTCATAGAAATCATTTTCTATTCCTAATTTGAATTCATTTTTAAGTAGGTTTATAAGTAGTACTTATTATCTTATCTCTTAATCTGCTATCTATCTTTATAGTATTGAAGTGCAAGGTAAGAATAAGTCGTGTGAGTGCCATCCCAGATTATTATTATTATTATTTATTTATTATTATTATTATTATTATTATTATTATTATTATTGTTGTTGTTGTTGTTAGCATTTCATTGGACTAACATGCCCATGACACAAACACAATAAAAATTAAATTTAAATGCTTATCGGCATAATTTAATAGGAAAAGGAATCATAAAATCATAAAAATTAGAAAGTTAAATGTCAGCATTAATAACTGATAGAAGGTATGGGATAGTCAGAGTATTTTTGAATTTTATAATAGCAATTTTTTAATTCTAATTTTTGTGGAATCACACACAGCCCGCCCTCAATCATCTTGGTCTGACGTACGTCAACTGGCCTTGAAAAAGGCCTCTAAATGTTTTGAGATTGAACTGCATGCTAAACTTGTTTTTTTACATAAAAGAATTATACATGGTATAATCTCCGAACAAAAGCCAGTGCCAAAAGCGATATAAAAGTGGGAAAAGTAGCATAAAGAATACATACGACAAAAAATAAAGGTTAAAGATTTTGGAGTATTGACTATTGTAAAATTTACAATTTAAAATTACTGGTGGGAAAAAAAACTGTTAACACAGACATCCCCGTTATATTTTAAATAAAAATGCAAAACAATTGAAGTGTCAGTCAATTTTTCTTAGCAAAACAAATGTACTATTAAAAGACTTCGGAGCTTAACTCTAAACTCTCTTGTCATGAATCTCGAAGAATTTGTTTAGCAGTTCTGATACTCTTGTCACTTTAAAGATAAGCGTGGAAAAAAAGGAGAGAAAACATGGCTGTTTTTGTTTATTTGGAAAATAAATCTCAACAGTAAGGCGATTTAAAAACATATCAGGTCCATCGGAAAGCTGTCCTTTTGAATTAAAATACTGACATCGGAAATGTATCCTGGGAAATATTTTAGACAAAATTGGGTAACTTATTAAGATAATAGTTTGTGAGTTGTCATATAAATACATATTATGAAACAAAAACTTTCCGTCGTTATTTTATTAATTCATATAGATAGAACTTTCCGGTTGCCTTATTATTACCGATCTAGATATTATTCAAAGCTATTAAAAATATATACAAAACGCTCTTCTGACACAGAAAACACCAAATATCAAGTAATTGTCCTTACTTTATATTAACCGTTTGAATGCTGAAGCACTTTCTGAAATACTTCCTTAACCGTTTGACTGCTAAGCAGCGCTATCGCACTGCGAGAGATAAATTTCAGATATCACCGGAATTTTAATTTACTTTTTTTACATAAACAAAATCAACCATTCAGTACCAAAACACTGTTGTTGAACATTATCTTTTCATTATTTTCTTTTACAAGAAGTAAATATATATATATATATCCAGTGCCGACCTAATCTAACAAATTGTTAGTACCGCCCATTTTTCTACACCGCTTAAATTTTAGAGTAATTTTCATCAAATATATTTACGATGAATTAAGAAAACAAATACTTAAAAAATTAAGTGGTGTAGAAAAATGGGCAGTACTAACAATTTGCCGGATTAGATTGGCAGCTCTGTATATATATATATTTGTTTATTTATTTTATAAAGTTCTTTTCTTTCATTATTTATTTGTAAAACATAAAAAGAATTAATAAATTAACTGACAATTGTATGAGCGATTGTGTTTTATTAAATAACATATATATATATATTGTCTTTTGAATGCTCAAAAAATATCACCAGAAAACAACGTCAATACTCTAACCACAGAAATCAAGTAAATGTAGTTCTTTCGAAAAAGAAATATCTAACATGATTTTTGACATTAGAATGGGAGGAGTCTTGATAAAATCTTATCAAAATACACACCCCTTCACTACGCTGAATTGCATATTTTGAAAACAAAATTGGATTTTTTCGCTGATCCTAAATTTTCGTAAAACATTGTGTGTGAACAATTATTAACGGTAAAACACGTTTTTTGTTTTTATTCATCCTTTAATGATACTTAAATTGGCCTTTTAGAAACGCTACAGTAAGGCGTGGTTTTCATTAATTAGGTGTGTTTTTATAGATCATTAGAAAATTTCATATTTTATTTCTGTAGAAAGAGCTGTCGAGGGTAAATAATTTAGGCATAAAAAAACACATTTATACATTCACTTTCGCTTTCTGCTTACTTGGATTTTTTTTTTTTTTTAATTTTTACTGCACGGCGTGGTTTTCCAGTTGGCATGATTGGGTTTAAAATTTTTTACAAAACTAAAATTAAATATTCACACCGGAAAAACTCTTATTGAGGCCTGAAACAGCCATAGCAATTTAAGGATGTGTTTCAGAAAATGCATCAGCATTCAAGCGGTTAAATTGCTATTGTTGTTTCAGGCCTCAATAAAAGTTTATCCGGTGTAAATATTTAATTTTACCTTTAAAAAAATTCGTAACCAACTGAATCAATCATACCAACTGAAAAACCAAGCCTTGCAGTAAAAAATAAAAAAATCCAAGTAAGCAGCAATCGAAATGGCATATATAAATATGTATTTTTATGCGTAAATCATTTACCCTCGATCGCTCTCTCTACAGAAATAACATACGAAATTTTCTAATGAACACACACTGCAATATAAAGACACACCTAATTAATGAAAACCACGCCTTACTGTAGCGTGTGTAAAAGTCCAATTTAAGTATCATTAGAGGATGAATAAAACAAAAAAAACGCGTTTACGATTAATGATTGTTCACACACAACGTTTTACGAAAATTTAACACATGGAAAAAATCCAATTTTAACATAGTTTTCCAAATATGGAAATTCAGCGTAGTGAAAAGGTGTGTAATCTGATAAGATTTTATCGAGACTCCGCCCATTTTTTTTCATCTTATTTCAAAATATAAAGATATATATTTTAAAAATAATGAAACGAGCGTCGTAATATTTTATGCGTCGAAAATCACGTTAGATATTTCTCTTTCGAAAGAATTACATTTAATTAATTTCAATGATTAGATTTTTGACGTCGCCTTATGCTGATATTTTTTGAGCGTAAAAAAAAAAAAAAAAAAAAAAAAAAAAAACTGTTGTTAAATAAAACCCAATCACTCATACAATTATCGGTTAATTTATTAATTCTTTTTTGTGTTTTACGAATAAATAATGAAAGAAAAGAACTTTATAAAATATATAAACAAATATATATATATATATATATATATATATATATATATATTATTTATTTTTTTTTTTTTTTTTTTTTTTTTTTTTTTTTTTTTTACATCTTGTTAAAGAAAATGTAAAAGAAAAACAATGAAAACATAAGGTTAAACAATTGTGTTTTGATGACTAAAGCCATGTAGTTTTTTCTTACAGTGAGCGCAGATGAGTTTGGAACTTAAAAGAAAAATTCTCTCTAATATATAACTTCGATAAAATAAGACAAAATTACTTTTAATAAATAAGCGGTACGAAATAAAGGCGGGGCTAAAAATACTCAGGAAAAAACTAAAACATTGGTAGCTACGTAGGAGTTGCTATTAAATGATTGATTTTGTTTAAAAAAAATTTAAATTAAAATTCCGGTTATATCTGAACATTACTTCTCGCAGCGCGGTAGCGCTGCTTCGCAGTTTTCGAGACTAAACATCGCAGCGCTATCTCGCTGCTTAGCAGTCAAACGGTTAAAAGATGCAGAGCTGTCAACCCTCCGGTTTATTTCATACCGCTATTTTTGGAAAGTTCTTTTTTTTCTCCCTCTTGAATTACAGAATATTTGATTAGTTAAAGACAGACATCCCAACATTTTAATTTATTCCTGAGCACTGATACTACACGCCCCTTTTTGACACCACTTTATTTTTAGTGAGATTCACTTGAGAGAAAACATGATATCTGATAATCTTTCGTTCACATTACAAAAACCATACTTAACTCCTTGCCACCAAAACTTATTTACAGGTTGACAAAGTTTTACTGACACCAGTATTATTTATCAATAATTTCTATGACAATAAATTACTGCACAAATAAGATAGAAAATATTGATAAAGAATACCGGTGTCAATGTTACGTCTTCACACAGAAACTCTTACATTCTTGTTTATTCGCCTGCCCGATCTAAGCTCGAGATACACCGGAAGGGGGTTAAAAATTATCTCTTACTTTAATACAATATTTATTAAGGTAAATTAGAAAACAAAAAGTAATATAGGAAAGATGTGGAGGTGGATAGCAAAGCGTGTTCGAAGGAGGAAAAAAAAATCACGGAGAAAAAGATTAAACACAGCATGTTAACACTTTCACGACCGCATGTTTTTGTCTTTTCGACGGTAAGGTCCGCCTGTGGGCGTTATTCTCGTAAGTTACAATATTTCAGTAGCAAATATTCTGTATTCACATTTATATTACCAACGGATAAACTTTATAATTATATTCTTTCTCTTTCTCTTTTCTCTAATTATATTCTTCTTAAAATATTTGTATCCAAAGTATATTTGACTGTACAAATTTGAATATTGCGTATAACATACTTGCCAACCATCTCATTATAAACCGTACAATTTTTAGTACCCACCATTTTTTTCACAGCCATAATTTTTTAGAGTAATTTTAGTCTTATTTAATTTTAGTCTTATAATCGTAACAACATTTGGAGAGAATAACTCTAAAAATATAGTGGTGTGAGAAAAGGGGCGTTTTTTCAGGGGGCGTTAACAATTGTACGGTTATTAATAAGATGGTTGGCAAGTATGATATAACAGAGCTGCCAACATTCTTAACTTTTAAATCAGAACTGACACCAGTATTTTTAAATGGAAAATGTTATATATATTTTCGACGATTAATATTACCGAAAACAGCGATAAAAATTTTCCGGCTTGAAGTCTCCCTTGAAAAACGGGAAACTTGGCAACTGTGGTACAATCTTAAGAAATAAATAACATACAAATTGTGAAAGAAACGCCCACTGGTGGAGTTACAGATTTTAAATGATGTTAATCTACGTCAGAGGACGCGAAAGTGTTAAATATGTTAAAAAGGAACAGTTCGCTTAGTTATGAAAAAGAATATGTTTAGTTTAGTGGGTTTTTTTTTTTTTTTTTTAATGCCATATTAGTGATAAAAATTAGTGTGTTTTTATTGCAAACTCTTATTATTTTGTAAAAAAAAATTATGTGCAGAAATGGAAGTCATATTTGAATTTAGCTTCTTCGAAAACAATGTTTACAAAAAAAATTTCATGCAGCTGAAAAAAAAAAAAAAAAAAAAAAACATTTTTTTTTTTTTTTTTTTTTAACCTGCGTTATTTTACTATTTTAAATTATTGCCCTATAGTGTGTTATGCTTATTATTGATTGGGATATAAGGTATGCAAAATTACTTTAAGAAGAATCAACATATTTACTTAAGACAAGAAGAGGAGCAATTCACCACCACTCATATTTTCTGATGTAAAAATTCAGTGTTTGCGAAACAAAATGTGAAAATCTTTAGAGTTGAAGAAAACGCAATTTATTCTAGAAAAAATATGTATAAACATCAGATGTTATTCTCGTAATTTTAAGGAATTAACAGTGATTTTTTTTTTTTTTTTTTTTTTTTTAATTAGTGAAATCGTTTTGTTCTGTTTGGGGATAATAAGTTTATTTTTTCAATTTACAAAACAGGATGTTATGTTTCCCATTTAAGCTTCGGTCATTATCCTCTGGCGTTACGATGCCATTTTACCTACAGCGGTGAGATTTTGTAAGTAAAGTAAAATATGCAAGGAAAAAAAAATAAAGTTTCCAAGAACTTGTATATTTACTTAAAAGAGGTGAAGTAATTCAGTGAAATAAATCGCAAGTTGCATTTCCGGATGTCACACTCTTAATATTTGCGAAACATAAAGTGTCACAATATGACTAATTTTTCGGCGTCAGAAATATGTTTCCGTATGTGATTTTTAGGCGATAGAAGCGCAACGCTGACGTAAATAAATACGCGTAAACTTTATGAATAATGTGTAACGCGTGGGTTGTTCATTCGAAATAAATATAACTTATAATGTTAGATTTGGCAGTTTCTAGCAAACTTTTTTTTTTCAGCTGTAAGAAAATTCTGCGAAAAGTTTATTTAAAAAAGTGGTGAAATAAATATACTGTGATCCACGGGTAATTCGCTCTTAAGGCGGTATAAGAGATAAAATCTTTTTTATTGAATGTCTTTTTAAGACTATTCAACAATCTTGAGTAAAGGCAAAGAACTGTTTTTAAACAGAAACGTGTCATGTACTTCAGTTACGTGTTTGAGTATTATACTCTATATTCATAAACCATTTAAAGCTGCTATCAAATTAAAAAGTATATTTCAGTTTATCCAAAGAACTTTCACTTTTACTACTTTTTAATACTTATCGGTCTTAATAAAATGTTTCAAGCGACATCCCTATATCCACAAACGAATTTTATTCAGATATCAAACACGATTTGCAGCGCCGCCTGATGTGAAGTAAAAAAACAATCGAGATCATTGAAGTTTGGAGTACAAGGCGAGCTCAAAGTGCAAATTTTGGCGTTCGACTTCATTCAATCCTCACACTCACACCAAACTTTAATTAGTGAAAAATTATTCTGGCCAAAAAAGATCTTTTTCAAGCGATTTATTTTACGTATTATTTAGAAACAATCTAAGATCCCCTTCATTTTTTTTTTTTTTTTTTTTTTTTTTTTTAAAATAACTAAAAGAGCAATCAATCGCCAAATATAATAGGTTCAAGGAAAGGTTGCTTTGATTGTCACGATACGTAATACAGACTGGAGAAAGTCAGTGACAGTATCTACACTTTTTTCCATTTTTATTATCAATTTTATAGTGCTAATATGTTCATGTGTTTTCCGTCTCAAATGTCGCATTTTTTAAAATAGCACGCATTTGGCTCTAAATGGTTTCATGGCGTCCTTAAACGCATTTATTCAAATATCTCCAAAACATATATATATATATATATATATATATATATATATATATATATATATTTATAGATAGTATCACTGAAATTCCCAGGGCAAATTAGAGGTCGATACTGTCAACGCGAATTTCATATGAACGAAAACTTCATTACATCCAATGAGTACTGCTTTCTTTTTTTTTTTGGTATTCTGTGTATATATAATACATATTAAGAATGCTGTATTTGGGTTTTATTCTGTTATCTGTTTTTGCGCAATGTGAAATAATTTGAAAACGTTCCATTGCACGCTTTAAAAAAAAAAAAATCTAAATAGCTTCGAGTGTATCCCCATGCGATATATACGAGATACTCGTATTCAGAATATCAAATTTGAACTTTCTCTAATCATTTCTTTTAACTCTTTGTCGGTCTTATTTAATTTCCCTTTAAACTTTCTCTTACCCACAAGGTAGAGAAAGTATTGTTTTTGGGTCAAATTTTCGAAAGTGAGATTTTGCTATAGTTACACGTTTTGAGGTCCGATGAATACGAAAATCATGTTTTTAGGAAATGGTCTGTGTGTATGTCTGTGTGTCTGCGTGTGTGTCTGTCTGTTATCAGCATATCTCAAGAACAAATAGTAGCAGACATTCCAAATTTGGTATTCTAAATGTGTATCATATAGGGATGCTACACTAAGCTTTTCATTAAGATCAAGCAGATGGTTCGTGTACAGGGACAATCAAAATAATTCTAATACATTACGTCTATGGGGGAAATTGCAGGTAAGTAGAGTTTAACGTAATAGATTGCACTAAACCAAATGAAACGAATATATATTTTTTGTAACAGAGATAGTCAACTGGGAAAAAAAATTGTGTGTATGCAGGAGCCTCGCCTCCCCCTTGGGGGGGAGTCCCCCTCGAGGGGAGTAAATTTTCAAGATGGGTATCTTTCAAAATAGCTCGCCAATGCCTTTAAAACGAATGGTTGAACCATCGATCAGCGATAATTTAAAACAAAGTTATCGATTTCTTTTTACTTTTAACGAAAAAAAACTTAGATTTTTTTTTTTTTTTTTTTTTTTTAATATTGAGAATAAAATAAACTTTTTTGGGATATTTAGTGTTATACTACTTCTCTAATATGGAAATCGTCTGCATTATCATAAAAGATGAATTTTTTAAATAATAATTTTAATAAATTATTTTTTAATAACCTAATTAAATTCTATATAAATGTAGGTGCATTAATGAAATGGGGGGTTGAGGGGGGCAGTAGCCCCCCCCCCCCCCATACAGAACAAATTATCATATAAAACTCTTCCGAAGCCTAATTTGAATTGTTTAACATAGGTTTATATAACATCGTTATATTACCTCTTAATCTCCAACCTGTATTTATAGTATTAAATTTCAGGGTAGGCGAAAGTCGTGTGAGTGACACACCAGATTATTTATTTAATGTCCACCACTGAATTTTAACTGTCACGGTCGGCTAACCTATAGCTGCCAACATGACTAAATTTTATTTTTATAAAGGAATCTGTCAAACATATTTTCAATGAATAAATGTAATTATTAAAACGGGAAACATTTATAAAAACTTTCCGGTGTGAAGTCTCCGTTGAAATTAACTGAAGTTTGGCATTTATGTTAATCGCTTTGTAAGTTATTCGTTCATAATGTATATCAAATATAACTTCTCAAAATTATCGTGTTAGTTGAATAACAATCCCTAAATTTGAAACGCTGTTTAGAGCGCTTTAGAGCTTTAGGGGCGGCGAAAGATTAGATTATGTTGATAAAAAGCAAGCACACAGACACATGTACCGCCTATTAAACATTATTTTTTTTTTTATGTATATATTCAACGAACCTCAATAAGGGGAATTATAAAAAAGGATTCAGTTTTAAAAAATGGACTACAAAACACTATTTTTTTTTTAATTATTATTATTATAGATATCCAAAATAAAGCAAAACACAGAGTATGATATGTACAATCGCAATCATTTTAAGCGTATCATATATTTTTGTGCATATGAAAAAATATTCTTGAGCTATTGGCAATCTATGTCATAATTTAGTTAGGGTAATAGATAGCAAAAAATAACATACAAAATTCTTGGCAAAAGACCAAATGAAAGTAAAAATTGGATGACATTAGAAGCTATAATAAACAACCAAACGTCTACCATATGGATAAGAGAAAGTAATTATCATTTCTAAGCAATTTTCCTGGTCTAAATTAGGAAAAAACTAAATTAAATATATCCCTTAAAAAAAATTAATTTTGGATACAGCTTTATATTATCTGTAAATTGTATAATTATAAGCAATTGTGCTTAAACTCAGCACAGTAGAAAAAAAATGCATAACACAGCTTAAAATGCTCTTCGAACAATTTTCACCCATAGCCCCTTATATATCTGAATTCTTTTGTAAAAGATTGCAATTTTTCACATTTTTTTCCCTTTTAAACAAGTAATGGTTGATTTCATATTATATTATATAAGAAATATGTATTTGTACACATAAAATAAATATAAGCTATCGGGCACCAGAAAAGTTATGTAGCTTTTTTAAATAGAACTTCAGGGACGCTGAGTTGGCATGACAAAACATAGATTATTCATCAAATTAAGCACCATTATAAGCGTTAACCTCTTTTCAGTGCGGTGCAAGCTGATGTGATAAAAAGCCTGATCTTAAGAAATAAAGAACTGGACCACTTCTGTTTTGATCACAGAACCTTTTTGTTCACAAGTAATTATCCAGAGCAAGAAGTATACGATAATCACTGGCGTAAATGAATGGGGTATATGGAGGATGGGAATGAAACACCCATTCAAGAGCAGTAATCTGATTAAAACGCTCATTTGTGATTAGAGAACCGAAATTTTTTCTTTTTCATAAGTGCTGTTTTTTTCTGACGTAAGGAATCTTGTATATGCTGCAGTTGATGAGTGTAGACGGCTTTCTAGGAGAAACTCATGGTGAAAAACGTCTGCCAACAACAGCTTCATAAAAGGAAATGAAACTTTTGCAATTCCTAAAATCGATTCTTTCCATGACAATTAATAATGTGAAAGGCTGATGTTCTGGATCCATTTTTACTCACATGCTGCAGATAATAAAGAAACATTTCATTTTTCTGGCGAAGAAGTAATCAGCAGATGAATAGCCGTTGAAGATTATTTATTTCTAAATATTTCTGAGAGATCTGTTTGATTAGCTTCAACGTCTTTTTTAACTTATGTAAATCAGCACAGATGGTCTTATAAGGTACCTGAAACTTATTTGCAACTTCATGAGATGTTTTGTAAGAATTCGCTTTATAGAATTTTTCACGTTGTCGCCATTTAAAACTTCTGACGCTCCTGCTCGTGTTGCACCTTTCAGCGATTTTTCACCGATACGGAATTTGATGATACGTATATGTATATATACGTTACGTTTTCTTACTGCATCGTCGCCTAATACTAATCATGCATATTTTTGGACTGTTGTACTCGTTTAATGCTTTAATAGCGTAGTAATGTATGATAATTACTGAACTTCTTTTTCGATTAAAAAAATATACTTGTATCTATAAATTTCCTTGGAAAAAGTCTTACATATATTCTGCCCAGAGTTCTCACTAAGGGGATTTTGTATATAACTGTTTTTCTTCAATAATTTTAGACTTGACTAATCGTGTAGGATATCCGCTAAATATCTACACGAAAAGTTACTATTTAAAAATTGTGGTAGCCAAATTTCCCTTTGTTGGAACCCTTACTCTATCTATAAGTTCCGGTGATAGCTTTTGCAAATAATTGTGCACGCATATCAAATTTCGCAGTATTCCTTATCTGAAAGCAACAAATATGTATACATATATATATATATATTTTTTCATTATATGATAATTCTGTGTGCTAGTGTAGTCCATAGCTGCCAATTTGTACGTTTCTTTGACACCGGAAATTTTAAATAGAAGTTTTTTTTTTTTTTTTTTTTTAGCAGCTTTGTGCGATTAAACGTGATGAATTTTTGTTTTCAAAGAAATAGCACTTACAAGGAAACATTCAAAAGGTGCCGTCTTCAAAAAAATATTGAAAAAAACATATGTGATTCTACTCTTCATAAAACACCAGGAAGTGAAAAAGATATTGGCTGAAATGAATTACAGCGACCACAAAAAATTATCAAAATTACGCATATTTGGCGATTTGGCGCTGTTAGGCGTTCAATTCACTAGCACCGAGATTGCCGTGCAAGAACAGAACCGTGTTTTGTTTCTCCGCCAAGAACTCAAAATTAGTCGCCTAACAATGTGAAATCGCCAAATATGCTCAATTTTGATATTTTTTTGTGGTCGCTGTAATTCATTTCAGCCGATAATTTTTTCACTTCCTGGTGTTTTAGGAAGAATAGAATCACATATATTTTTTTCAATATTTTTTGAAGATGACACCTTTTGAATGTTTCCTTGTTAGTGTTAAAAAAACGTAGTAGTTGGCATCTATTATAGTCTAATTGTATGTAAAACGAAATTCCACACATAGATCATTACCTATTTGATTTGATTTATATATCTGCACACAGACCATTTGCGCAGTTTCAGTAAAAGGTTTTAAAACCACATGATATACAGGGCGATTCAAAACTTAATGTACAAACATTTGAAAAGGTAGGACACATCACAAAAGTTGAAAATTGCATAAAAACCCGTAGCCGCAAAAACGCTATTTTAACCTTTTAAGAACTAGACGTTTTGGGTTAATTTTTAACAGTAAAACTCGTGTATGGGTGTGACTTTTGTGAATTTCCTTTTCAACTAAACGATATATTCTAGATGCGTAGTATTGATATATCAAATCTTTTTATGTAAACATTAACGCATAAAATGGTATAGTTAAAAATGCAACATACATTAGTTGCACCTATTTTTGCGTTTTATTGTTAAAAATGAAAAATAAACATCCAGTTCTTAACGGGTTAAAATGATGTTTGTGATCATAGATTCCAACGACCACCATTTTTTAATTCTTATGATGTAATCTACCTGCCTTAAAAGTTTGTACATTGGGTTTTAAATCATCCTGTATATTTAGATTGTATGTATGAAAGATTACATATCTAAAGGTAGAATATTGGTATAAGATTTAGAATACAGACATTGTTTTCCCTGCTGATATACGTTTTGTGTTACGAAACACACTTATACACTTATAGACATCGCGCGGTACACGCGCATGCACATACCAAGAAACATACCGCTAAAAATCTGATTTTCTTATTCAAGAGGCATCAAAGCATTCAACGCTAACAAAAACTCAATTTCAAAAATTGGACTCCAATACAGTTCTTTCTTTCTCTCATGTATAATTTTTAAAACAAGAATGAAAAATCCTGCAGCACGCATGAATTATTAATATATTGATTACTAACGCACTGATTATCTAACTGTAAGTAGTCGTTCTGAAGTTTAACATTCAATGTTCATTGTCTACGTTACATACTTGCCAACATCCTAATTAATATTCCGTAGTAGTCCCGTCCTTTTTCTCACACCAATAAATTTTTAGAGTAATATTCTCCAAATGCAATCACGATTAAATAATAAGAAAAATACTCTAAAATGATACCGGTGTGAAAAGAAGGCGGAGCTAACAATACTACGAAATATTAATTAGTTTGTTGGCAAGTATGACGTTATCACACAACGGACAGACAAAAAAACAGGTAGATAGATTAACTGAATTCATGATCACTCTTAAACACTGTTGGAAAGTGTTAAAAACGCTTAACACAATCGGAAATTTGTATTCTATACAAAACATTATTTTATAATATTAACAATAAATACTAATTCCATTATGATTTTTGCAAAAGAAAGCTATTTAAATATGACTTATAAAAATGTCTCTCCTAAAACTCAATGCACTGGCATTGTGTATTAGGTGTCCCTGTTTTTGTGCTTTTGGCATTTCTGTGCACAAACCAGTTGTACAGGGCTTATTAATGCCATTTTAAATGTGAAACATTCCATAGTGGACTTGAATGACATATATCCTTTTTAAGAAATTCTGAAAATATTTACGAAGGCTGGAGATGGGCAGACGGACAGTCAGACAGATACACTAATTCAAATCATATTCACTCTTAAAAATTATTAGAAACTGGTACAAATGTCTAGTGGAAAAGAAAATGCAATTCCAGCAAATTTCCAATAACCCTTAATTAAAGTTAATATTTTTGTGTGGCACTGGAAATCTTAATGTTAATCATACTATTTTCTAGGGAAAACATTCTTTTGTGAACAGGAATGCATATATCAGTTTCATTAAGATTTGTGCAAAGTAAAGTTATTAAAATACGGTAAGAAATACCTCTTATACAACACAGTGCTTGAGAATACTTTCGAGCATAGCTCCTTAATTAGATGCCTGTCGCGTAGCTCGGAAACTAGGCAACAGTTGAAGCGGTAGACAGCGCCGCCTAGTACAGATTATGGGACTTTGTTATACAACTCTCATCAATAATTTAAAGAAGTGACACATGATATATAAAATCGATGTTTCTTCGATTCTATTCGCCTTTTATGTATATCATATCCCCCTTTTAAACTTTTTGGTGGCTGTTGAATAAAAAGGTCGCGCAATCTGTACCAGGGGGCGCTGTCTACCGCTTCAACTGTTGCCTAGTTTCGGAGCTACACGACAGGCATTTAGTTAAGGAAGCTATGTTTCGAGTGTCTTTGTATACAAACCCCAGTGGTTTTATTTAATAAATTTTTATTAAGGGACATTCGATACTGAACTTGAATAGCATATTTTAATTTCCTTAAAATTTGTCTAAAAAAATATATTAAAATAGGGTTTATAGAAATAGTTCTTGTAGAACAGAATGCTTTGGACTAATTTAGCGTGGTCCTGATCACGGTATTTACTCCATTTTCAATAGGGAACACCCGACAGTGAACTTGAATATTATATATCAACTTCGAGATATTCCAGAGTTAAAGTGTGGACAAACAGGCAAACGGATGTCAGAAGTCAAAAGTGATAAAAACTTTTTAACATGGTTCGAAAGTGTTAAAAAAGTAAAAAATGTGTAGGATATCTATAGTTGGAATCTTTTAAAGAGTATAATGATATATATTATCAATTAATTAATAAGCTTACTCTGTTGAAAACCTGTGTCATAATTTAATAGGGTAATAGATAGTAATGAATAACACTCAGCATACTTGGCAAAAGCACAAAGGGGGAAAAAATCAATTAAAGTAAAAATTGGGTGACCTCCGAGAACACAACACACAAGCCCTGAGTGATAAAAACTGCTGTGTTGCGGCAATCTTTCTTCTATATTTTCTTATATGAATTCACTCAGTATAAATAATTTAGTAAAATGATTATTTATTAAAATTTACCTTTCATAATGAATGCAGATTATTTCACCGAGAAAAAAAATATACCGCTTTCATCTAGAATGAATAAGTGGTCATTTTCTAAATCCCTAAACTAGAAATATAGATTTCCGAGTTATGCGTATAAGGCACGCCAATAAGCTGAATAGACGAAATGATCGAGAATTTCTAGTCCATAGATTTCTAGATGGTGAAACAATATTCTGAATATTTTGAATATTCTGAATCCTTTGTATTGCGAGAAATTCTCGCTTGATTTTCTAGAATTGGGTCATAAACAAATATTATAGTTGCTAAAACATGCCTCTTGTATTCACATTTATTTGCTGAGATTTTTAAATAAGTTTGCCCTCTCTAATATAGACAAACTCTCTAGAATTCTAATAGGGGTTTCTAGAACTCGCTTTCAAAGGGGACTAGAATTTATAAGGATGACATAGAACTATTTTTACTAGAGCCACAATCTAGATTCTAGATGTCAGTTACAGAATTTTTTCTCAGTGTTTCATCCCAGATAAATATAATAAATTGACTTCTTTAAAACTTTTTTTTTTTTTTTTTTTTTTTACAGATCGATGGTTTAGTCGTTCATTTAAAATGTATTGACGTGACAAGTTCTTTTGAAAGATGCGTATATTGAAAATTTAAGAGCAGGGCCCGACTTAGACTACCTGCAGCCCCGGGGCAAGCCTATTCTGGGGGGCCCCCTTGCAGTGGCATAAGAGGTCTTTAGGTTGCAGAATTTCTGTATTCGCCTGTAGGGGGGCCCCTTCCAGAAGGGGGGCCCAGGGCATTTGCCCCGTATGCCCTGCCGTAAGTCGGGGCCTGTTTAAGAGCTATGATCATCATACATCTACATTTTTTTTCTTTTTTTTCCAATTTGACTATTACTGTCATAAATCATTCTTTTTAATTTCACAATAATTCGGGGAAAACATTTAAGATCGTGAATGTTTACACGAAATTTCGTGCTATATCACTGTGTATAAAATTTAGAGTAAACGGAATAGCAGCGCTATTTGTTGGGTGACTTTCACCAAAAGGTGATAGGCTCTAATTTATGTCATGTGAAACTACATATCAATTCGTGTGAAATTCTAAGATACAGTCACCGTAAAATTTTATCACATACACAGACAATTTTTTTTTTCTAAAAAAAAGGCGAAATTGGTTTCCAGACCTCTCAAATTGTGTAAATCTATCGAAAACCCGTAATCGAAAATTTTTACGAAACTAATATATTCTTCTATTTAACGTAGAAGAAACTAGATACTGTTCGTGTAAACGTTTTCTAAAAGACTACTGTTAATTTTACAATTAGGGGACATTTGCATATTAAAAGTGGGTATGTAGGGGAGACTCGTGTACCTAGGGCCGCTTTTTTTTCAATGCCCAAAACCAGAGCCCTTGACCTGCTTAAAATTATCAAACTGATATGTACATATCTTTAGGACTAATTACTTCCAATTGGGATTAATATAAATACCTAAAATAATGAATTCCGTCAAATAGAAGGTTTTTAAAAAAACTTCACTCGTGGCCCTAGGTACAACACCCTCACTGTACCTGAGGCCAGATCTCATTGTACCTAGGGCCATTCTCTCAAATTTAGATTTCACTTTGTAAATAGAAAATAAGCATATAAACATGCATTTTATAAAAGAAACAATATCAAGTAATATATTTATTTATCATTTAATAATTATCATGTTGTTGCCTTAATTTAAAACACGACATTTTTTTTTTTTTTTTCTTTGGGATATTCTAAGAGAATGTTTTTTTTTTTTCTTCACATTCTTTTTTTTTTCTGGAGTATCTCTTGGATTTCTAGATCTCTCTGATTTTCGGTCACATCTTTTCTTTGATGTAGGAGGTTTTGCTTAGGTTCGTACCTGTTAAAGCATGACACACGAAAAGATGTTAGATGTTGAAGGTTTCGAAATTTCAACAGGACACGAAACAGAGACATCCAGTTCTATCATTGTTGATTCACTTTCTTCCATCTTTTTTTTTTTTTTTTTTTTTTAATTTATGGAGGGATCTTGTCTTTCAGTCACATTTGAACTTAAATATTCATCCTCAGTAAATGTGTTTTGATTCATTGGCCATATGCCGGATACACGAAAACCTGATAGAATGTTTACAGGAGTAAAGGCCGACGGATAGGACTTGCCAACATTTTCAGCAACGTCATATATAGTGATTGGTTTACCAGGGTTTGCCAGCATCCAATTACTATAGGCTGTACTGTGTTTCTTAACACTTTCGCGACCGCTGACGTAGATTCACGACATTTGAAAATATGAAACTCCACCAGTGGGCGTTTCTTTTCCAATTTGTATGTTATTTGTTTCTAAAAAATGTACACAATATTCAAATTTGTTCAATCAATATACTATGGATGCAAATACTTTTATTAGAGAAAACATGATTATAATGCATATCCATTTTAATATAAATGTGAATACGGAAAATTTTTTTTTGAAAAATTGTAACTTATGGGAAAAACGCCCACAGGCGCACCTTACTCTCGAAAAGACAAAAACATGCGGTCGCGAAAGTCTTAAAGGGTCCAAACACACTGGCCCTAGGTACAAGGCAGCTATGTGGCCCTAAGTACAAATTTTGGTAACTTCATTCAATATGCCTTCCACTAAACATCCACATGCAGAAAGGACTAATTAAATATCTCATTTATTACTCAATATAACAAGCAAAATTGTACACTAGAAATGAAAGAAAAATGCTTTGTAAAATAGCAAACTACCTTTGTAAAATAGCAAAAGACTTGCCTTTGTAAAATAGCAAAAGTGATGAGCTGCAAAATTTTACTTCAAACCATGTATATTTGTTTTCTACATGTAACTTGTCAAAACTTTCTCCTCAAAAATTCCAAAGTAGTTGTAAAAGTAGCAATTGGTGTTGTTACTCGCCCAATTGAGTAATAAAACTTAAAATTAAATATTATTCAAATAAAGTGGGGTGGTCCTAGGTACATGATGGTCCTAGATACACTGGTCTCCTCTATGTATTTAATTCTAACAACAAAATTGTAGTTTTATTCCATATTTCAATCAGGCATGTAAAAAAAAGTAATATCAGGGGGATACAATGTTTTATTAATTTTAAGTGAAAAGTTTGTAAATTTCATATTTTTTAAAAAAGAACTCAGTTACTGCTGTTGTAAAATTTAGTTGACACCATAAATATAGTAATTCATACAGATCTATCATCAGCATGTTAGCCAAAGATTTTTGATGAAAAAAAATCTGGAGTGACTCCACTCGACTTTCCGAACATTGAGTAATTAACAGTTTTGTAGATAAAGTAAAGAAAGAGTAGTTGTTAAAAAAACAAAAGAGAGAAAACCATAATAGAATGTTTGAGTATTTTTCTCCATCTATTACACGTTGTTTTATTTAACGCTACTGAACTTTGAGCCCATAGATCATAATGACAAAGAAATTTTCATTGTGTCCCTGTAAAAACCTATAAATGTTAGATTCACCAAAATGCTTATAGTTAGTGCAACAGTGATTTATAATACTCATATAAATTTTCAGCTGAATTCAATAAGGCGTTTAGATGCTATCGTACTTTTAAAAATTTAGTCCCATAGGCCATAATGATAATGAATTTTTCTTTGTGTCCCTGTAAAAAAACTGTAAGTGCTAGATTCACCAAAATCTATACAGTTAGTTCAACTGTGATCTATAACATGTGTACAATTTTTTTGCTCGGATTAATAAGGCGTTTAGACACTATCACATTTTTAAAAATTTGGCCCCATAGGCATAATGATAAAGAATTTTTCTTTGTGTCCCTGTAAAAAAACTATAAGTGCTAGATTCTCCAAAATCTATACAGATTGAGTATTTGTGATCTATAATATGTGTATAAAATTTTTGCTCAATTGAATAAGGCGTTTAGATGCTATCGCACTTTTAAGATTTTGCTCCCATAGGCCATAATGATAAAGAATTTTTCTTTGTGTCCCTGTAAAAAAACTATAAGTGCTAGATTCACCAAAATCTATAGGGTTCGTACTATGGTGACTTACAATATGCGTACCAACTTTCAGGTTAATCGAACGAAGCGTTTAGACGCTAGCGTGTTCACCCACAGACATACACACATACACACATACACACATACACACACACATACATACATCATCGTAAAAATAGTGAAAACGGACTCAGGGGACCTCAAAACGTATAGAAACATCAAAATCTCGAATTCGGATTTTTGACATGATTACAATACTTTCCTCACTATAGTGTTCGGAAAGTAAAAAAAAGAGCTTTGATATCAGCTATTAGGGATTATCGAACTCGGCAATGGTAATAGAATTATTGCGAAAAATGATGGATATTCTAGAACAGCGGTGGGAAACCTGCGGCTCGCGAGCCACACGCAGATTTTTCGTCCCTTGAGATTTTAGTAAATGTCGACTTAGGAATACTCTAATTATGTTAATAAGAATGAATGAGCCAATATAAATTAGGTTAAAAATTTTTGGCTCCCAAACGATATTTTAATCGTTGTATTGTTGGCATTTGGCTTTGTTCAAAAATAAGGTTGCCGACCACTGTTCTAGAATAACGAAATTTGCGTGGCATGTATTGTTCAATATATATATATATATATATATATATATATATATATATATCAGACATTGAACAAGGCCGCAGAATTCGTATCGGAATCTGTTCAAGAAATTTCTCTAGGTATAAAATCGTTGATTTAACATTTAATAAGTAGAAAATTTTCTTTCATTGTTAGCTGTATGAATATGAATTCTGCTCGTGTGTTCCATCCCTGAAATATTAAAGCAAGTAGGACAAGTTTTCAGTCATAAGTTATATTCCACATATGTTTGTGCATCTGATATACACTGATGGAAAAAAAAATCTCAACACCAAGAAAAATTATTGTACAGTAATGAAATTTCAGCAATACATTTGTCTAGGTAACATATTTAATTGATTTTAAGTGAGTCAGTTTAAATACGCACCAGGCTATCGGACTACCTATATTTATTTATTTAATTGATTCAAGATCACAGGTAGAGCCATTGGCGAGAAGAGCCATTTCAAATGTGAAATGTTGGTACATTAGTAACCGGTGTAACCGCCAGAATTTTGAATGCAAGCATGCAAACGTGTATGCATTGTGTCGTACAGGTGTCGGATATCAGTTTGTGGGATGGAGTTCCATGCCTGTTGCACTTGGGCGGTCAATGCAGGGACGGTTAATGCTGGTTGTGGATGACGCTGGAGTTGTCGTTCAATGATGTCCATACGTGCTCGATTGGAGAAAGATCTGGTGATCTATCAGGCCAAGGCAACATGTCGACACTCTGTAGAGCATGTTGGGTTACAACAGCGGTATGAGGGCGAGCGTTATCCTGTTGGAAAACACCCCCTTGAATGCTGTTCATGAATGGCAGCACAACAGGTTGTATCACTACACTGACGTACACATTTGCAGTCAGGGTGCGTGGGATAACCACGAGAGTGCTCCTGCTGTCATACGAAATTGCTCCCCAAACCATAACTCCAGGAGTAGGCCCTGTGTGTCTAGGCCGCAGACAGGTCGCTAGCAGGCGTTCACCTGGCCTCCTTCTAACCAACACACGGCTATCACTGCGACCAAGGCAGAACCGGCTTTCATCAGAAAACACAACAGATCTCCACTCCGTCCTCCAATGAGCTCTAGCTTGACACCACTCACGTCGCAAACGGCAGTGGTTTGGAGTCAGTGGAATGCACGCTACAGGGCGTCTGGCTCGGAGCTGTTCTTGAAGTAACCGATTTGTAACAGTTCGTTGTGTCACTGTGGTGCCAACTGCAGCTCGAATTTCAGCTGCAGACGCAGTACGATTAGCCACAGCCATACGCCGAACACGGCGGTCTTCCCTCTCAGTAGTGCCACGTGGCCGCCCGGAACCCGGTCTTCTTGAGGCAGTACCTTCCTATGACCACTGCTGCCAACACTCATGCACAGTGGATACATTCCTGCCAAGTCTTTCTGCAATATCGCGGAAAGAAAACCCACCTTCTCGTAGCCCTACTACACTACCTCATTCAAACTCAGTGAGCTGTAGATAATGGCTTCTTCGTCTTCTTAGAGGCATCCTTGACTAACATTAACCCACTACGTCAAATCTCAACTGTAAATAACGATCACGAACCTTACAGCGCTTATTTAAAGCAAACCTCATTTACATGTTCATAGTGTCGCTACTAGCGCCACACTTATGCGCGTAGCTCGACATTTGAATCGACGTCATCTTTCAGATGTATAAACACGCCTACCAAATTTCGTTTATCTAGCACAGCTCCTTCCTGGTGTTGGGATTTTTTTTCCATCAGTGTATTTCACTAATTTATTTAAGTATGATTTCCAGAATCAATTGCTTTGTTATTTTTATGATGTAAATACTGCTATTATATTTCAGCGACTTCTTTAAAGTTGATTGTAATTAATTAGTTAAAATTATTTTAATTAATTAATTAAAAAAATTAAGTAATTCATAGATATACAATTCTTTAAATGTCGCTAGTTATTTAAAAAAAGAAAAAGAAAAGAAAGAAAGAAAAATGAATTTGAAATTGTATCCTTTAGTGCATAAATTATTCATAAATTTTACAAGTTAAATTATCTGTGTGTATTCCCGTGTCTATTCATTCGAGGAAAGTAGCATAGAGAGTAATTAAACCATTAGAGAGTAAAATGGCTTTCTTTCCCCCGAATGAAAAGAAATCATATTTTCTTCGCAGTGATCAGTCTATATCTTATTACTATATCTATGTTTGACACTATGATTATTTTATGAATTTTTCGTTAGTTTTTCTTTCATATGATACTTAGTAAAAGTTCGAACGTACCTCACATGTTTCAAAATTATTATTATTATTAATATTATTATTATTATTATTATTATTTTACGTTATTAAATAAATTAATTATGGTGATAGCAGAAAATCTATTAACGAAAACCTATGCATAAACACAAACGATAATGTATGAATTCTCTTCAGAGTCCCTGTGTCATAGGTGCAAACGTATGTTTTTTTAATGCCACTATTTCTTTGTAATTGAGAAAAAATTCAGCAACTGACATCTAGAATCTAAATTGTGGCTCTAGAAAAAATAATTCCATGTCATCCATATAAATTCATATCTATTCAATGATTTATAAAATTCATACTATGCACATATAACCAGAAAAAATTGATACTGTATGCTATACATGCATATTAATCTTATTCTATTTCTATAGGAAGGGGGGGGAGCAATATATATCTCAAAATTTATGTCCAATCATTGTTTATTTCGTTATACAAAATGGAAAAGAACTACAATAATGTTTAAAGGGTTAATATATATATATATATATATATACAGTCGAACTTCGTTAATGTGAATCTCAAGAGGGATAAAAAATTTGTTCATGCTATCAGTAGTTCATGCTAACAGTAACTAATCTTCATATAACTAAAGCGAGTTCTAGAAACCCCTATTAGAATTCTAGAGAGGTTGTCTATATTCTGGAGGTCAAACCTATTTGAAAATATCTCCAAATAAATGCGAACACAAGAGGCGGGTTTCAACAACTATAACCTTGGTTTATGGCCCAATTCTAGATAATCAAGCGAGAATTTCTCGCCATACGAAAGATTCAGAATATTCAGAATATTTTTTTTATTAAAATCACACAATTAACTGGATGTCGGCCTGGATAGCTCAGTGGTAGAGCATTGACCTTGTAAGTCATAGATCCGGGGTTCGATTCCCGGGCCAGGCATTATTTTCACTCAGTCGGAAAAAATAAAATTTCATTAAAATATGATTTTCTTCCAATCAGTTGATTGTGATTTTAATAAAAATTGTATTTCTCTCCCATTGTTTAATGGTGTTTTCCTTTACCTGCGGCTTATTTTCTGTTGAGCTATCTAAGTGATAGACCAGAGATGTTTCTGCCTAAAAGGTTGTCTGAGTGAGTAATGCTGACCGGGATGTCGGCCTGGATAGCTCAGTGGTAGAGCATTGACTTTGTAAGTCAAAGATCCGGGGTTCGATTCCCGGTCCAGGCATTATTTTCACTCAGTCGGAAAAATAAAATTTCAATATTCAGAATATTGTTTCACCATCTAGAAATGTGTAGACTAAAAATCATTGATTATTTCGTCTATTCAGTTTATTGGCGTGCCTTATGCGCTTACCTCGGAAATCTATATTTCTAGTTAAGGGATTTAAAAAATGGCCACTTATTCATTCTGGATGAAGGCAGTATATTTTTTTTCCTCAGTGTAAAAAAAATGCATCAAGTTTAACCGCAGAAAACTGCTAAAAATATATTAAAAGTTTCTATTAAAAATTTCTGGTAACGAAAAATTGGACAAGTTGGCAGCTATGTTGTGTACAAACCAGTTGTGATATTTTTACCATTTCCAATATTGATTATGCGTTAGAGAATCTGAATAATTTATATCAGTTTCATGGCATTCTAAAATACTTACTGGAGTTCGAGAGTGGACAGAGAGCGAAGTCATCAATACTGTGCAACATTTTTGAAAAGTATTAGCATTAAAAATTAATCTTACAAAATGGTGACCTTAGGAAACAGAATTTGGGTTCCAACTCTTTTGGGTTTTCGTGCATCCCAACAATGTCCTAGCCAGTAGATTTTGAGAAAAACACCTTCAAAGTTTCACCCACTATTTATCTAATAGTAAATTTCAAAGCTATCAATCCTAGCAAAATGACTGAGTTAGTAACGTAGTTGCCTATGAAATAATCGGTCTGGGCTCAATCTTTATATTGTACTTTACCAATTATTATCCTAAAAGTTACCCAAGAATATACTAAATCCAGGATAAATTTCCTCGCGCGCGATACCAGTATTTTAGTTCAAAAGGCAGAACTTTCCGTAGACTCATGGACTCCTAGTCTCCCTTTTTTCAAGAGCGATTTCATACCGAAGAGTTTTTATTAATGTTTCAGTTTATGTAATCGTCGAAAATATACGTAACTGATTTCTTTATAAAAATAGTGGTGACAAGTCTATTTTTTTTTTTTTTTTAAGTTTGGCAGCTGTAGGTAGACCTAATAAAATAAAATAATATAATAATACTTCAAATATGGTATAAAAATACTTTAAACCAGAAATTTTAATTAATAATAATAATAATAATAATAATAATAAAAAGGCAAAAATTTCGAAGAATTATATCAGCGTGTTCAATAAGTACTGATTAAGGGCAAGGGAAGTTAATAAGTAATACATCTAAGCAGACTCGGTATCAAATGTAATTATACGTTCAATATATATATACAGTGGCGGTTCTACATTGAGGGCCAACGGGCACGGCCCCACCTAAATTTTTTCTCGATTAAAATAGTAATAATAATAATAATTTTGTTTTTTATAACTGTTCAAAAACACATATACAAAATAACTACGTCTATCTAACTTTTCTTAATCTTCTTTCATTATCATTTATTTGTCAGTCAATATATTTTTTCAGTTGTCACAAATCACTAATGACTGACCGACTTCTACTTCCCTTCCTTATCTAAGAGAATAGGGCCGTTTTCAGTCGGCACGAAATTGGCGTGTTTATTTGTACAGTTTATTCTACTAGAAGATCGGGTTAACATATTTGGCGACTAACTGCTTTATCAGTGAAAGCACAGAGTTATATATGACAGTTAAAAATTTTAGTGTTTAAAAAAAGAAATCTGGTAATAGTCAAAAATAATTTCTAGACTAGCCTTTGAGATAAAAGCTTGTATAAGAATTTAAGATCTCTTTACTAAAGTGTTTTGAATTTAAATGAGGGGGGAAAAATAAAAATAAAAATAATATGTGATTTTTTTTTTCCTTCAGAATAGTGTATGAAAACATTTATGTAAATAAATTGTAAAATTTTTAGATAAATAATTAATGGATTTACATGGCTAAATGGATTAAATAGCTGCATAAAATTGTGATTTTTTATTATTATTATTAAAGGATTTTTCTTTTAAATGCGATTTAATAGAAACATCCGCAATGTTTCTTTTTTCTTTTTTTTTTTTTTCTTTTTTTATGTATCCACATTACATTAATCAGGACTTTCTAAATTCCAATATAACATCTTACAGATTGGTTAAGGTTTATTTTATTTATTTTTTAACATAAGAAACATGAATATAACACTTGAAATTCTATAATTAAAAGATTTAGGGATATAATTAGCGTAAGCTAATTAATATTACACTCTGAGACATTTGAATTTAAATTGTAATGGTGTGTAGTGTTAGGGTTAAAGCCAGTTGACTAAAAGAGGGTCCTAGACTTGAGTGGTGTACTCTCTGTAGAAAGTGTTTCTAAGTGTTACATAGCCCTTTTTATTTGAGTTTTGGAGAAACCATAGTAAACTCCAAATGTATATGTCGATGAAAGCGATCTGGTATCGAACTTGGCAATTTTGTCTACTGGCTTCCAGATATTTAAATTTTGATATTCCATTGATCAGACCATTGCAGAATTTTTTAATTGTATTTATAAAGCTTTAATCTTTTAGATAATTTTATGCAATGTTTTCCATAGTGTTGAATTTAAGATTCGCCATCATAAAAAAAAAAAAAAAAAAAAAATCCGAAATTTTGTTTTACATCCCATTTTATTAATGTTTGTTTTCATGTTTAAATAATGAATAGTATTAAAGTTAAATTACGCATCATACGATGGATCGGACCCCACCTGTGAAAATTTGCTCGAGCCGCCACTGTATATATATATTTATATCTATATCTATATACATATATATATATTTAAGCATCCCATTGAAAAGCAAAACCAACTCCAAAATCATATTTAAATATAAAATTCAAGAATAAAACAAGTCAACAAAAACTTAACGAAATTCATAAACAAACTAAAACCAAATAGAGCACGAAAAACATCTTTAACATAAATCAGAACTAAAAATGAAACGGAGCGAAATTAAAATTAATATGGAGACAGGCGGCATGGCTTACAACATGCACTGCAGGGTTAAACTAGTTCTACGCATGCAACGTTCCTCTCACTTGTCAAGACCAAATGAAAAAAACTCATGAAACCAATTCTCTAAACCATCCTTTCTTTTTAACAACATTTTTAGCTCAGTACTCCTTTTAAACTTATTCACGAATTGGTACGTCATACTTTTCACTAAACCTCTATGGAAACCCTGCGCTATGCTCTGACGACACAAATCTAACATATCCTCAAGCATCTCTTCCAAGTCTGAATTTAATCTAGCTATACGTACTAAACCATTTCTAAATACGATCTTTTTTACTGAAATATGTACGTTAGATGTAAAATGCATTTGCTTTATTGTTTTAAAATGAAAGTCTTTTCTTTTGTCATAAATTCTAGTTACCAAATTATCATTCTCTAATTTTATATTTACGTCCAAATAATTTATATTTTTACAATTCGTGGAAGAGGGTTCTAGCTTTCAATTCTTAGGGTAGTACTGAAAATCAATATCTGTATTTTCACCATTTAACCTAATCAATACAAGGTCATCGATATATCTACAACATAATGTTTCTCTGTTTAAACTATTGTTCTTTTCATAAATATGCAAGTAGATATCAGCTGGTATAGAGCTGCAACTCCCCCCACCCCATTGGGATTCCGAAAACTTGTTTGAACACTTTATTTCCCTCATACAGATAATTCTCTTGAACGACAAACTTAAATAAATTAACGAAGAAATTTTATCACTTTCTTTATTACTGTATTTATTATAAAACTCTATAATTTTTTCCTTTAAATCTTTTAAATAAATAGTATTATAAAGGTCTGCAAAATCGTAAGCATATAGACTGGTAATTTTATTTGACTTAGTTATTCTAGTTAAGTAAACTAATAATTCACAACTATTTTTTATTATAAAAGTTTGTTCTCCCAATAGCATTTTTTCAAACATTTCACTCAAAACCTTCAACAACTTTTTATTGGGTAATTCAAGATAGGTTCCATAACCACAAGTTACCACTCTAAATTTCACAGGGTTTTTATGAAACTTTGGTACTAATATTAAATATGGGAAATTTTGGCTTTTCTGTTTTAGTTTTAACTTTTTATAAAATGCCTTAACCCTGTTCTCAATAACTGTAACTTTCGAATTCATAAGCTCATAATTTTTTGTATTATTATAACTTGCGCTTAAAATCTCACTATACAGTTTTTTACAAATTATTGCATAGCTTGTATTAGCTTTATCCACATAAGTTACTATAAACCTCTCCCGAAGTTCTTTAATTGATTTCATTAGTTCTAAATATTTTTCATGTGAAAGAACATCACCATCCCTCACATATTCTCTCTTTAAATCTTTAAAAATATGATACTTCCATTCTTAATATACTTCCATTCCATATATATATATATATATATAAACAGCAACATTTGATAATGATCCGTAAAAAAAAATAATAATAATCCGCCAACAGAAATATCTTGGTGGGGGTTTACGATAGCTTAATATCTACGACACAAATCAGCTGAAGTCAAAATATCCAGACAAAATGCAGAAATAACCTCAATTTAGACAAAGTTTTTCTTCTGCAACCCATTCATCACGAGTTGTGCGTATCTTCCTTCGCTTGCATCACTGGCGTCAACAGGAAACGTCAGCTGAGCAGTCGATGAAGTTGGTCCACGTCCAAAGCCCCGTTGATTTCAAGATGGAAGTTGCCACGCTCCATTATTTTACAACCGAATGTTGACGTCAGTGGAATTAGTCTGCCACTTCAGTGACGAACCACGTGTTTCAATAGCCTTCAAAATTAACTCTCATACAACAGTAGCTTTATAGTAAAGAAATGTACCGGGAAACTTGTATTGAAAAGTAATAAATAAAAATTATTGTATAAATACCATAAATTAAAAATACTTAGGACAGTTGTTTCGTGTCCAGATAAAATCACAGTCCTTCGTCAGGCGAACAAAATAAGGACGAACAAACAAAGCGACACAAAACAATTGTTGAGAGTTTTTTGCAATTTATAATGTTTATGCAATTTTTTTTTATTCATTAACATTAATCTATGTTGAAGGTTGGCTGCTATATTAGAGAAAAAAAAATTAAATCACTTGACTGGTCAGAAATTTACTTACAAGCGTAAAATTACCTTTATAATTAATAAATATTTTTCTAAAAATATGCAATTTTTAGTTTGAAAAATTTTAGCTGGCACATAATAAAATGTCAATGCGAGGCTGAATTTAATTATATGTTATCTATATTTCAATTTTCTAATTGTCAACCAAATTTAGCTACATTTTTACAGAGAAATTATGGTCGTTATCTATAGCTAATTTACTTCGCAATTTACAACCAATTTATTTCGCTAATTATAGCCTGATTATCTATAGCCAGGGATGGAACATTGGTGATGAACTCATATTAGTATTTGTTTTCAAAAATTCTGTACCTATAAAATTGTTATTTTACGAAGAAGAAAATTTTGCTTCGTTAATAGTGTTATCAGTTCTGCGCCAATATTCCATCCTTATTATTCTCAATAACCATTTTTGTTTAAGTCGGTTGAAAATTAGTGCTTTTTGTTTTCTTTCTTTCTTTTTTTTTTAGATTTTTTTTACTCGAATTCCAAAAAACACATGATTTATCCTCTCACATCTGATGGAAGTTAGAAGATTGCACGCATATTTTTAAATATCAATAAACATTTGCCTGAAAGGGGAACAAACGCATTTTAATAAATTAATAATAATAATAATAATAATAATAAAAGTTATGAAGTAGATTTTCACCAAACATAGCTAAGACCCATCCCGATTAAAACAGCTTTCTAATGAAACAAAGATTTTGCATTTAAATCTTTTTAATTGTTTGGGACCTTCAGTGCCACAGACGGACTCAAAAAAAGATAGTCAAAGGCGTCAGTCTGATAAGCTCCTTCTTATGGTCGGGTATTAATAAATCGATTTCAGGAAAAATACTGCACAATCTGATTACTTCGAAACCAGGGATGAAAGAATTCTGCCTTTTACTTTACTTTTATTTTATTTATTTATTATTATTATTATTATTATTATTTTAGCCACCAGTATTTTTGTACAAAATCTCTAACCTATACTGTCACAAGAATATATGCACTTATGCCTTTGATCATCGTACCGGCAGAGCCATCCCTTCCGTAAAAGGTCAAAATTGCTATGGCATATCGCCCTTTGCGCAGTAATAGTGCGACGTGAAACCCAACTAACCAGCACAAGAATATGTAAATTTAAAGCTATGATAAAATTTTATGTATAGGCATACCATAGAGGCTAACATTTTAATTTATTACGGAGTATTTTTAGCTCCGTCTACTTCGCACCACTTTATTTATGGAAAAAAATTCTTCAATGCATAACTTCGATAAAATAAGAGAAGTTTACTTCAAAGAAATAAGTGGAATAAAATAAAGGCGGGGCTAAAAATACTCCGGAATAAATTAAAATGTTGACATCTATCGACATACTAGCAGCAGAAAAAGTGAAACTTTTTCATCCCTGTTCGTGTCTATCTATATCCTTTAACTCTTTACCGGTCGAATTTAATTCCACCCCTTTAATAAGTGTTGCTAAATTTAGGGACTTTTTTTTATTCAATATCTACCGCTAAATTTTAACCGAAACGTAGTGCTGCCAGATTTTAAAACAACTTTTTTATTCAATAGTCACCAATCATTTTGAGAAGTGATATCTGATATATACAATAGATGGATCGAAGAATTGTCTGTTAAATTATATCAAATATCACTTCTCAAAATTACTGGTGCGTATTGAATAGAAAAAATAAATTTCAAAACTTCCCAACATGCTACAACGGTTACGTAGTCAAATTTCATTCTTTCATTATCGATATAAAATATCATACTTTAAACATTATTCGTGGCGGTTGAATAAAAGAATCCCTCACACAGAAATGTACGACAATTTAAACAGTTTTTAACATTGTTTTGAATTTTTCTTAAAGTACATTAATATACATTTTAAAATATTTTCATATAGTACTTTATAAAGTGCAAATATATTCATAAGTATATTCATAAAATATATTCATAATATTTAAATTTTGGTTAAAAAATTTTTTGCGAATGTTACAATAGATTATCGTTATTTTTTTAAATGACGGTCTTATTTAATTGCAGAAATTTAGTCTTTTGATAAATCAAATTTTTTTTATTAAAAAATTAATAATATAAAAAAAGCTGAAAATCTGGCAGCTAAATATATAATTCAAATAGTTTTTCCTGTGAATAGTTGCTTATGCATAGTTAGCTGAAAATTTTGCTAAAGTAATGCACAACGTGAAATTATTATGCAGCAGAAAAATATTTATTTAATTTTTAAAAAAGGAAGTGGATGAACGTAAGTTTTAATGGTGTTTAAAATTTGCAATTAATAATGTCCGGGAAAATTATAATTTAAAATTATAAAAAATTAGCTCTCTATTTAAAAATGAGGAATAAAATGATAGTTCTCTTTTTTCTTTTCAGGACAAGGGGAACCAAGGGGAAAAAAAAATCAACAGTTTTTTACTGTATATTAACTTCGATAAAGCAGGATTTCTGGCAACATTAATTTAAAAAAAAAATAAAAAATAAACTTCTCGTCCAAAATCAAATTTTATATAGATCAGAATTTTAATTTAGTTTTTTTTTTTTTTTTTTTTTTTTTTAAATCTTATATTTTCTTTCTTTTTTCTTTCAATTCACTTTTTGTTAAATTGGGCTGTCATTAACTCGATATCGAAATTACCGAAAACATCTTAGCATTTCAGTTTGAAGTATTCTTTTATCAACATATTTTTGCTCTGCTTCTTCGTCATTTTGCTTTCTGTTCCTTTTTTTTTTTTTTTTTTTTTTTTTTTTTTTTTTGGGGGGGGGGGGGGTGAAAGAAGTTGCTCTAGGTAATCAGATCAAAGTTTATCGAGAATTTAATATCAAATAAAATAATTTAAACACAAAATATCATCTATCACTTTCGAAGCTAAACTTATATGGATCTTATTTCTCAAAATGAAATTGTCTTATATGGAATAGTAATAAAACGCTGGCTGTTTTAATATGACGCAATCTTTAAAGCAAATGCTCATGATTAAAAAAACAATAGAAACTATAAAAAAGCGCCACAAAACTAGCGTTTAAAAGTAATTTATCTAAACAGTTTAATTGTTAATGATATTAAAATCGGATCTTCAGTTAATTTTTTTTTTCAATGTATTTGTAGCTGATTATATATTATTCACAGTTTTAAAACAAGTACTTAATAACCTTTACAGTCATAGCAATGAACCAAAACATGTAACAATGTCTCTTCGAAATATAAAACTTGCGTAAATACGGGCTAAGACCCCATAGAAAGACCCCCACGGAGGGCACTCCGCTCAGGCCTAGGACCTACAGCAGCCAATCGACCTTATTCCCAAATCCAATCCAATCCAATCCTCTTCGACATATAAGTACATTTTCATTATCAAAGTTAAATAAATAACAGAAAAATACAGAGATGCAGGCCTCGCAACATTCCAAAATTATTACTCTCATTTTATTATAACACCACCATTTTTGTCCAAAAAAAAAAAAAATTTCTTTTTTAAATGTTTTTGAATGTTCGGTCATTCAAATATTCATTAAAGAAAATGCTGTTTTAAAATAGGTAAGACTCAGGGCCTGATTACCCAATAGCCCTCTAAAATTTAAGAGGGGCCCCCAAAATGACTAAAAACGGGATCTTTAATTTTCTGTTTCAGATTTTCCCACTGAGATTGAATTTTTTCTGAGAAAGTTTGCCTAAAGTGTGGTAAAATACTCACTATTTCGAGAAAATTCTATTATTTAAGCTCAAAGATCTGAATGTTCATATTTAATAATTTATACGATTTTTCAGTTGTGGGTAGAAACCACACAGACATACGATTAAAAAAAAAAGAAAACTATAAAGACACACTAATTTTTGGTCTATAGCATTTTTATATTACAATATGTAATAGAAAAACAAGATTTCCTGAAATGAAAGGGGGCCCCGAAATGATACTGAGCTTTCCCTAGCTTCAAAGCTTAATCGGGCCCTGGTAAGACTAATAACATAGTAAGGTTTTAGGAATACTGCGAGATCTAGAGAAGACAATTTATTTCGTAGTATTTTTAGTTGCCGCCTTTTTAATGTACCACTTTTTTTATGTAAAAGTAATATTCTTCTTCTTTAACCGTTACATATTGGAGAAAATTATTGTACAGAGAATATGGTATGTAGAAAAGGCGGGAACTAACAATACCACGTAATAAACTCAAAAAGTTGGCAGCTCTGAAAATAAAAGTTTAATTAGACAAAGTTCCAATGCTTAAAAATCAGCTTTTCTTCTCTTAAAATGGTAAACTTGCTTTTAACTTTCAAAATTTTACAATAATTTTAAATACTATCCTATTGCTTCCCTGTAGTTGTCTCACTACTACAATTCAATAATAGCCCTCAATACAATAATAAATGAGATGCTTTGTCCACATTTTGGCTGTCAGAATACGTCATATTAACAAATTGGTTGACAATTATGGTATACCGTTTAATCATACAGCTACAGTTGGTTATTCCAAATAATTAACTAGACAATACTAATCTCAAAACTGGTGTACAATCAGTCTTGCTTTTGCATCTAAGGTGTGTTTTTTGCACCTGAAGAATAAAAGCCACGTCTTTTCAAAGCCGGTAGGGCTTTTTTTAATTTTATGGTCTGTGAAGAAGTTTTTCAAGTTTAATATTAATTAACTAGACATTTAAGAATGTTTGTACTTTTCATCACATATTTTAAACTTCATGATGCACACACCAAAACTTGGATGGGGTTTACATTTAATTTTCAGCTCAGTGAATAATTAAAAAATATATTTATTACTTTTAGATTTAGAAATGTGTAATATTATTCACTAAAATTCTATGAATTCTTGACACTTATATATATATATATATATTAAGCTTTTAGTGACGATTTTAGTTATTTTATTATTATTTATAATAAAAACGTATTAAAAATGTATTTGTTCTACTATGAAGATTTTATTCATCCTGCTTTAAAAATTATCTTAAAAGTAAAATTTGAGATTGACTTCAAAAATTAAATTTTGATACGTTTTGAAAAATTATAACTAATTTTTCCTGCACGGAGCCCGCTTCGGTGACCACAAAAGGTATAGTTTTGATAGAAACATGGATGATATTGTGCCCACGACAGATTTTACGTGCACCAGCCACCATTAGTATACACGACGGTCTTTGGCCAGCTCGAGTACCGAACCCGCAATCTTCCAATTTCGAGCTCGGCGTGCTACCGACTGGAGTACTGCGGTCCGGATCTATAGTTGTAAAAAAGGAATAAAAAGGGTGATATACTAAAGCTGTAATGGAAAATGGTCTGGATATTACAAATTTCTTTCTATAAAAAAAAAAAAAAAAAAAAAACTGATTTTTAGCATGATTTTTATAAAAATAAATAAAAGTAAATAATGTATTATTAAATATTATATATTTCAATTTGACATTGAATATGGGGATTTGTGTAATAATTTTCTACTTTTGTCTTGTGTTATGCACTATTAACATTCCTATTCAGTGAAAGGAAAGCAGCGAATAGGCGGGCAGAGCTCTGCACAAGTAAAGTGAGTCGGGAGGAGGTGAAGCCTCCCTCGGGGGTTGGTGAGCGGAGCGAGCAGGGGTCAGAGCCCCCTAGTTCTACTACAAAAATATTTCGTTTATACAAAGCAGATATTATACGAATGTCGTTTCCGACTTTCCAAAAGTTCACAAATTTTCTAACTTGGTTCATTTTCCTTTTTTTAAATCTCTTCTTCAGTTATTGATTAATTAATTTATTTTGTTGTTTGTTTGTTTCGGTTTTGTTTAAGTTAATAGTATTTTGTAGCTTAATATGCTGAAAGGCAAATTTCATGATCTTCCCAATCATTTTTGATCAAATGTCAGTTAAAACCAGAAATTTTATTCAATAAAATGTATAAAATATTTTAAGAATCGGTAATTTAATAATTTGGTGATAAAAGTAATAATATAAATATCTTCTTTTGTTGCAATCCTAATTGCACCTATACATACATGCCAGCATTCTAATTAATATTCTGCAGTATTGTTAGTACAGCTCCCTCTTCCACACCAATTTATATTTAGACAAATTTTCACGAAATTAAATTACGATTAAATAATAAGAAAAATGCTCTAAAAAAAGACTGCTGTGGAAAAAATCGCGGAGACTACAAAACTAAGAAATATTAATTACAATTTTGGCAGTTTTAACCATATTTAACCAATATTCTACGTCAGTATCGGTGTTATAAATAACACATATAATAGAATATTACAATTTTAGGTCATTCAGTATATTTTTAGTTTGTATTCTTCAAAGATTATTTTGTTAGAAACGTAATACAGTCGAACCTCGTTAACGTGAATCTCAAAAAGGATAAAAAAAAATTTCATGTTATCAGTAGTTCATGCTACCAGTAACTAATCTTCATATATCTAAACTAATTTTCATTTTGAAGGGGACTGTGGAAACAGTTCATGTTAAAAGTAATTCACGTTAAAGAGGTTCGACTGTATTTACTTTTTCTGCCACCGGAACTGGAAATCTCAAAACAACAGTTCATCAGTCTAAATGTTCAGAAATTTCACTGATTTTTAGAACTCTTCCTAAATATATTACTTCCGCACGAAGTCATCGACCAGTTATGAATTTCAACTCAACACTCTACAGTAAAACACCCGAACACACTCAAGATTTCTCTTATTCTAAATGTCCACCCATTTCAAACATTTTTCTGTTTAAAACCACGAAACTTCTTCAAAAATAGAACAGTGCCAACTCAAAGTTTATATTTTAAAAATAATGCAGCTACTCATTGCCATTTTTCGTCAAACATTATTATGATAAGCAAAGTGAAGCTCAGTGTATCCAAACTAGGCATAAAGCAACTCATTGCGCAGTTTCTCTTGTTTACACCATTAGCAGAGCATATAAATACTTTTAAATGTCTGTGATATAAATTGAATACGTTTACACTAGTTTATAAGCATTACGTTAAATGCACACTTAAAAGAAAATTTAGTATCATCTTATTTGTACTCCATTTAATTTTAAAATACTATTATTTTTCAAATTTTTAACTAATTCTTGAATTTTAGTCTTAAATGAAGGGAAAATTTCTGTTCGGAAATATTGGTATGTAAAAATCGAAAGCGTTAAAATTAAAACTTTTTTATTATTATTTATTGGCATTTTTCGGCATATAAGTACTATTACCATAAGCAAATTGAAGTGTATAGTGCACAAGTAGGCATAAAATAACCCATTAGGCATTTTTTTTAATACCATTAGCTGTTCACATAAATTTTTCTAACTACTTTCTGATATAAACAGAATAAGGTTGCATTAATTTACAAGCATTGACACATTTTAACACATTCGCGACCGCTGACGTGAATTCACATCATTTAAAAAACTGTAATTCCACCAGTGGGCGTTTCTTTAGGTTACATAGGTTAGATTATTTCTTAACATTACACTATATTCACATTTGTGCAATCAATGCATTATGGAAAGAAATACTTTGATTAGAAAGAGTAAATCGTAATCAGGGATGGAACACGGGCGCAGAATTCATACCACTATGAATATAAGAAAATTTTCTACTTCTTAAATCAACGATATTATACGTAGAGAAATTTCTTAAACAGATTCCGGTATGAATTCTGCGCCCGTGTTCCATCCCTGCGTAATGTATATTAATTTATATTTTTAATATGAATACAAAAAACATTGATTTTAAATAATGTAACATGATAAAATAACGCCCACGGGTGGAGTTTGCTGTAAAAAAGACAAAAACATGCGGTCCCGAAAGTGTTAAAAGTAAATCTACATATTCACCGACTGCTAAGGGATGTACTACATGCCCCCTCAGGAAATTGTCCTGTTCAAAAATCTTTCTCTTTTCACTTGATATAAATAAAATTTCACAGAAAATTTCTTCTTTTTATGTAAACTTTTATGGTATATTGATTAAATGTTCATTTTTTACACTTCTCAACAGAGCTGAAAAAATACTTTTTTCATATCGGATTGTCTGTCTTTGCTCATGTTTTTATTTGCAAATATGCTTCGTTGCTGCTGTCTGCATTTTTTCACCTCTATTTTTATATGAAAATCTTTGCTTATTTCGAACGCATAAAAATATTACAGAAGACTAGCGTTTATAAATAGAAATGGGAGTGATCTTGAATTATCAAGAAATAGTCATATGCGTACCAAATCTTCATTATTTTTGATAGAGACTTCTTACCGGAAAGTTTTTATAAATGTTTTCAATTTTACGTATTCATCGAAAATATATATGGCAGATTCCTTTTTAAAAATACTAGTGACGAAATATGAATTAAAATTAGTACTGTTGGCAGCTATGCTGTCATATATTGTAAAAATTTACATAACCCTACAGTTTTGGCAAATTTAAGGACATTTTTAACACGCTTTTTTATTTATTAGCTTCACCTGTATGTATGTTTGTATGTATGTTTGTAACCGCTGTGGGAGCAAACAAAAAATTTTATAATGTAAAAAAGACTTTCCCGACTTGAATGCTGTGGCTGTGAGGTAAAACTCTGGGCTACGAACCTAAAGGTCTAGCGTTCGAACCGGAGAGATTTTTTAAAAATGGTTTTTGTTTAATTCTAAATTATTTATTAGTTTACATTTCAATAAATGTTCTTTAATTTTTGACAAGTATAATATTATTATTCAATGTCTACCACTTATTTTTTATTGTAACGGTTGTGTAAATATTTCAAAGATTAATCGTCTATTACATCTATGAAATATTACTCCCTAAAATTATTGGCGATTGTTGAATAAAAAATCCTTAAATTTGTTAACACTGGAACTGTGCTACTGAAAATAGTGTACATATAATTTACAATTTTGTTGTAGCATCGCATAAATTAATAGCAACTTCACATAACGTTATACAGTCAATAAATCTTTAAACTGTACTTAACACTTTCGCGACCGCATGGTTTTGTCTTTTTGACAGTAAAGTCCGCCTGTGGGCGTTATTCTCCCATTTTACGATATTTCAGAAGAAAATTTTCTGTATTCATACTTATATTACAAATGGATACATATTATAATTATATTCTTTCTAATCAAAGTATTTGTCTCCATAGTATATTTCATTGCACAAACATGAATATTGGGTATATTCTTAAGAAATAAGTAAGATACGAATCGTGAAAGACACGCCTACTGGAGGAGTTACAGATTTTCAAATGACGAGAATCTACGTCAGCGGTCGCGAAAGTGTTAATAAACTAAAATTGTTACAAACTGAAAGAAATTTATACTGGCTTTTGAAACTTACTGCAATATGATATAAGTGTCAAAAGTGTATGCAATGCATCAGTTACAGGGGGTTTCAGTACCACGTTTCAGAACTTCTAGGAAGGGTAGAATGCATCCTTACAGTTCAGAATCACATAGAAATGCAGGGTCGAAAATGCTTTTCTGACGCGATGGTGTACACAAAAATAAGAGAAATAGAAAGACATCACGTAAACGAATATTCGCTTTCATAATAAATTTACATGAACAACAACAAACAAACAAACAAACGGAAAAAAAAAAAATGTGGATCAACACAATGTTTGAAATTTTATCTAGTGACTTCAGTGCAGTACAAACTGATTATAAAAAATATGTACATTTATTATTAAAGCAAATAGTCATTTACTATTTATTTCTATTTCTGATGTTTCATTGTACACCAGCGATGTATAAAAGCATTGCCATGTGATCCTGAATCGTTAGGATGCCATTTGTCTCACGAATGAATATATGGAAACGGAAATTTTACGTGGTAATTCTTTTAGATATCAACAACAGTGTTGCTGAATTTGGAGATTTTTCCCCATTTTGGAGGATTTCTGAACCTTCAGGAAAATATTTGGGGACAAGAAATTTGTGAGAATAGTTTGAGGAATTCTAAAATTTCTGGGGAAAAGTATGGAGATTTGTTTTCACAAAATACTACACACACACAAAAAAAAAAAAAAAAAAAAAAAAAAAAAGAAGAAAGAAACAAAGAAAGAAAAAGAAAATTAAACCAAAGAATGTTTCTGCGATAAATTTATCCGATGATGATGCAATGATTCTCAATATTCGATTAAACATACTAACAAACCTTCTGAATATAAAATTTAACTTATTATCGGCCTTTGTATTTCCTGATTTGAGATTGAACAGTTTAACGTCACACTAACGTCACTTGTGACGTTAGTGTGACACAACTAACGTGTGACACAACTGACGTTAGTGTTACACAAATAACGTCTATGCAGTAGGCAATTCGCGATGGTTTGGGATTCTAGATTGGTCCGTAAACATGCCATCACAATATTGATCCTCTGAAGGATTTTTTTTTTTTTTTTTTATTTCAGGAAATAACATTTAAAGTAATTGTATATATATTGCATTAAATAATTAATCATTTAAATAGTTAGATGCAATAATTGTTCTCTTTGTCACTGCTTTTCTTTACCTTGTTTTTCATGCATTATATAGTCATTAAAAACTCTTTTTTATGCATATGGGATTCATTATAAGTATAAATGATTAGATCAGAAAATATACATCCTCATGTATAATCTAACTGGTGCTGATAGTATTAGATGTTTACTCAGATTTTTAAAAATATTCTATAACAAATCTATCAAAATTTATTACTAAGGCTCATTATAAAGGCTTCATTTGGGGAAAAATACGAGCTTAAATTTGTTAAGTATTTTTTGAACTTTTTAAAAAAATTCATTTTTTCAGCAGAAATTGAATTTTTTTTTTTTTTTTTTTTTTTTTAAATACTCTGATTAGGAGAAATTTGAGAACGGTACGGGGAAATTGGCTTTAGTCAATCTAGCAACACTGATCAACAATTAGTTAATGGTAAACTTCTCTGGGAATGGGATACCTCTCTCAAAATTTCGGATACGTGGTACTAAAATACCCTATACATTTAACAGAGTCATAAAAAATTATTCTAGCACAATATGGATTTTGAACTTTAAGTGTTTCTTAATTTTATAAGTGATGTTACGGTTTTCAAACTTTTTATAAATATATATAGTACTAACTTTTTTTTTTTTCCTGGAGGAATCAGAGTAATCAGGAATGAAATTTTCCGCCTTTTTAAACGAAAACGAAATGCTTCATTCACGATTCTTCTCATTTAAACACATTTATGTAAACACACAAATAATGTGTTATAAGTGCACTTAAACGAGAAGTTTATTCCGGTGTCAATGCAAGATTTTGTTTTATTTTAAAAAGGTGGATATTTTCATCCCTGATTGATATAATGTGAGCATAACTACCTTGGAAAATTTAAAGAATATAATTTTTTGGTGCTGTCTTACAACCTGAAAAAAATGTTAAATTTTTTATTGATTAGGTTTAAGCAATACAATTTTTACTTTCCGAACACTATAGTGAGGAAAGTATTGTAATCATGTCAAAAATCCGAATTCGAGATTTTGATGTTTCTATACGTTTTGAGGTCCCGTGAGTCCGTTTTCACTATTTTTACGATGATGTATGTATGTGTGTGTGTATGTGTGTATGTATGTGTGTATGTGTGTATGTCTGTGAGTGAACACGCTTGCGTCTAAACTCTTTGTTCGATTAACCTGAAAGTTGGTACGCATATTGTAAGTCACCATAGTACGAACCCTATAGATTTTGGTGAATCTAGCACTTATAGTTATAGTTTTTTTACAGGGACACAAAGAAAAATTCTTTATCATTATGGCCTATGGGAGCAAAATCTTAAAAGTGCGATAGCATCTAAACGCCTTATTCAATTGAGCAAAAATTTTATACACATATTATAGGTCACAAATACTCAATCTGTATAGATTTTGGAGAATCTAGCACTTATAGTTTTTTTACAGGGACACAAAGAAAAATTCTTTATCATTATGCCTATGGGGCCAAATTTTTAAAAGTGTGATAGCGTCTAAACGCCTTATTAATCTGAGCAAAAAATTTGTACACATGTTATAGATCACAGTTGAACTAACTGTATAGATTTTGGTGAATCTAGCACTTACAGTTTTTTACAGGGACACAAAGAAAAATTCTGGCTATGGGATCATTATAGCCTATGGGACTAAATTTTTAAAAGTACGATAGCATCTAAACGCCTTATTGAATTGAGCTGAAAATTTATATGAGTATTATAAATCACTGTTGCACTAACTATAAGCATTTTGGTGAATCTAGCATTTATAGGTTTTTACAGGGACACAACGAAAAATTCTTTATCATTATGATCTATGGGCTCAAAGTTCAGTAGCGTTAAATAAAACATCGTGTAATAGATGGAGAAAAATACTCAAACACTCTATTATGGTTTTCTCTCTTTTGTTTGTTTAACAACTCCTCTTTCTTTACTTTATCTACAAAACTGTTAATTACTCAATGTTCGGAAAGTCGAGTGGAGTCACTCCAGATTTTTTAAGATTTTAGATTGCTAATACTGTTTTTTTAAACTGTCTTTAAAAATATCAATTATTAAATTGAAGTTTTTGCAGACAGAATTATGGAAAAGCAATAAAAGTTTTTTTCATTAGACTGAATTAACCAGATACTATACGGTAATAGAAAGATAATTAGATTAATAATACGAAGATAAAAAATCATATTAACTTTATGTGAGTAATAACTACCTTGAAAATTTTAAAGAATATCATTTTTGGTGTTATCTTAAAACTTAATATTAATGAAAAATTTGTAAAAAATTTTATCCATTAATTGCATAGCTGCCAATATTTTAATTTATTCCGGAGTAATTTCAGCCCGGCCTCTTATACGTACCACTTATTTTTTTAAAGTAATTTTTTCTTATTTTATTGAAGTTATATATTGAAGAAAATTTTTCTATAAATAATGTGGTGCGAAATAAAGGCGGGGCTAAAAGTACTCCGGAATAAATAAAAATATTGGCAGCTATGTAATTGTAAAGAATACAATTTTTTTAGACTTCAGATTACTAATTCTGTTTTCTAAAACTATTTTTTTAAAATATCAATTGAATTTAAGTTATTGAAGACAGAAACATAGAAAAGCAATAAAAGCATTTTTCATTGAACTGAATTAAGCAAATACTGTATATACGGTATCAGAAAGTTGGTAAGTTCAGTAATACAAAGATAATAAGATTAACCGGTTAAACTAAAATGACGAGTCTAACTCGAAATGAATTCTTTTGTGCAAAATTCAATGACTTTTATGAGAGCATATGGTAAGTCGTGGCGAGTCTGAGACTGTTCATTTGTCACATTTATTTGCATGCTTCTTGTACCAGATTAAATCTATTTTGTATGATTGTGTGAAACAAATGTTATTTTTTTCTACAAAACAATTAGTTTCCATAATCACTCCTTTCAAAATTATGGAGGATGACGGTGCGTTTATGTGCATGGAAAATAATTTCAATTCGTAGGAGAATTAAAAGACAAAAATCTGGGACGAAGTTTCATTAATTACGTTGCAATATTTCGTTACATCGGTGCCAGATTGTACTTCTGTATCATAAAACACAGAAAAAATCACACTAGAATCTAATTTATTATTACTAGCAAACCCGTGCGAAATTTTTGCACTTTATTTCCTTTCTTATTTACCTTCAAAATTTAAAACTCATAAATGTTATACTAATTTCACCACCTAGTTAAAATTTTAATTTACCAGAAGCCAAATTATTAATAAAACCAAATTAATATTGTATTATAGTGAAACAAAAATCATTCAAAGAAAGGTTTTCAAATAAAATTCATGATTCACGACCCAATTTTCATACTTCCTCAGGCAGTACAGTTTTGATATAGGATTCCCACGATGCCTTTTAAAATTTTTTCGCCCTGTTGGCGATGACATTTTATTAATTTTGGTATATTTTTTGGTTTAATAAAATAAATTAAAAAAAAAAAAAAAAAAAAAAAAAATTCCCATTTTGATTACATTTTTTATAATTGTGTTTTTTAGTCAATTTATGACTCAAAAGTTCATATTCTGTATATATCTCTAAAGTATTGCTAGGTTTAAAATGACGCTTGCAAAGATTCTAAAGAAGCAACTGTTAAAAATACATTTTTTCCGTAAAATAATCTTATCAGATGAATGTCGTCATTTTTCCTTATTAATTCATTGAACTAAGTCCGCGTGTCCATGTATAAATATTACTTTTTAACCTCGCGTATTTTATTAATTGCACCACTATCGTATCGTTTCGACAAAAAACAATTGAAACTGGTCCACTTTAGAGAAATATTACATAGATGTTTAATTTATTCATGTAAAGTCAGATATTTTCTCTTATGTGGAATTACTTTTTCATTTTTTACTTCATATTAAAAAAAATAAAAAAAAAAACATATATGTTTGTTTTAAAGAATCAAAATTGTAACTTCTTCAAAATAATTTAAAATATATTTTGTGGATATTATATTGATTTACATTCATTTTCGACTACTATATCGCTAAGTACAGCGGAACTTATAATTACATTCACCACTTTAATATTTGTTCGTATTTATGCATAAGATCTTCTAAGTCTGTTGTCATTTCAAGGTAACAAATTACTTGAAATATACACATTCATATATATATATATATATATATATATATATATATATATATATATGTGTGTGTGTGTGTGTGTGTGCAAATATCCTTTATTTCCAACGGAGATTTCATACCGGAAAGATTTTATAACTGTTTTCAGTTTATTTCATTTTATTAATTCCATGAAAATATTTGTGATAGATTTCTTTTTAAAAATACTGATAAAAAAATGTGATTTAAAAATTAGTAAAGTTGGCAGATATGTATAATTAGAGGGTTCTGCTAATTATGCCAATTTATCCCTAATAGCGTTAGACCCCGACTTTGTTTCACACAAGTAAATTTCTGGAGTAATATTCAGGAATGTGTACTCAAAATTAAATAAGAAAACTATTACTCCATAAATACACTGGTGTGAAAAAAAGGCATGACCTAAAACTATTATGAATAAATTAGCGTAATTGACAGGTCTATAAATATATATATGATATAGGAAATGAATATATATACCACACAGACACTTACATCCATAAAACATTTATAAACAAGTACAAAAGTTAAAAAATGATCCGTTAAACATCTATAAATATCCTAGAAATATCTATTAGCAGAACAAATGTCACTCTTTCATACTTGACAACATCCTACTTAATATTCCGTTGTGTTGTTAGTCCCGCCCTTTCTTATACACCAGAAAACTTTTAGAGTAACATTCTCCAAATTGAATTGCTATTAAATAAGAAGAAAAATACTCTAAAAAGATACTGGTGGGAAAAAAGAAGGCGGAGCTAGCAATACTACGAAATATTAATTAGTATGTTGGCAAGTATGCTCTTTTTTACATCCATCAGATATCTGCTACATATCCAGTGAATCTCCAGGTATCCAATAATTGGACTTATTAGATCTAATAGATATTGAAAATATCTAAATCTTATTTTGATCTACCATATAATATCTATTAGACATCCAAAAAGGCAAGTCTAAATTTCGTCTCTATTTAACCCTGCTGTTCTGTTCGGGTCTATTTGACCCAAAACGTTTTTCAATTTTTTATAAAGAAATGACAGTTTAGAAATATTTTCTAGCCATTTTGTGACTTTGTTAGTGTATAGATATATTAATTTCCAGAAAATATTTTTATTTTATTTATATAGTTTTATATATTTTTTTTTAAATGGTACAAATGTAATGTATAGTAAATGGGAACAGAACAGCAGGGTTAAACATCTAATACATATCTATAATTGGTACAGGATGGCCATGAATTTTAACGGAAATTCTTAAGATATTTTGTACTTTTTGTGGATCATTGGATGTAATTTAGATATCTAATGTATATCAGCGGCTGTATGGAATATTTAATATAAGAACTGAAAACGATGTGACACAAGGGCAATATCCAAATGAATGAAACTGAAATAACAACAAGAAGAAGCAGAGGACACCATTGTTTAAACAAAAGTTCGTTTCACCGTTAGACAAATATTACTTGATTACATATCTATGGTTATCCCCTATATTAATTATAGGGGAGAAAATAAAATGCATAAACTTTTCATAAACAGTTAGTAAATTTAAAGTGATTGAAATTTTTTGCTTCGAAAAAAGCGACATTTTTGATAAAAGTGACGTTTTTGAAGAGAATGGGTTTTTAGAGCATTATCATTTTCCATATAAATTTAATAATAGAGTTTAGTTAAAAAAAATTATAATCACCGGAATTATTTAAATGTAATTTGTGTATAGAAAAATTAAATTTTTGTAGATAATACAGTAGGAGTAGAAGGCACTTTTACGATTGTTCAAGTGACAGAGCTGTAGCAGTTACAGCTTTGTCATAAAGCATTTATAGTAGAAGGTGGAATTTCAGGAATCTGACTGTTTATATGCACTTAGAAATACGCTAAGGGCAAAAAGCCGCATTTGAATATTTTCAATTTTTCTTTCTGTAATAGCCAATTTTATTGTTTTAAAAGTAAATTTTCGAACAGATTTTATTACATAGCTGTTCCACGTACAATTTAGAATAGAGCCATGTATTAAAAACAAGATGCAATTGTGCCAAAAATTGTAATTTTAGAAAGTATTTCAAAAATGGCAAGAATAAGGCGATTAACGATACCACAAAAAATATTAATTTTAGAGTGAAAATCGAAAAATATTTAAATACGCGCAATGCCAAAATGATTAAATGTTAACTAAATATTGGTGTGCTGGTTTTAGCCAGATATACAATTTTTTGCTTCTTTAAACTGGAAATTTGGACGGTCACGTTGCTCATCCAAATGAGATGACCGCAAGTTAAAAAGCCTGTGCTTAAAAAATCAGTTCGTATTACATTTAGAACATAGAAGGAATTCTGAAAAAATGTTTAGCAACATAATTTATTTAAATACAGTGCAATAACGATTGTACAACGCAAGTTTAAGTGCCAGAAAATCTGAAAAAAAAATCCATTCTTAACGAACAGAATTAGAAAAGCAAGACTTCAGAGTTAAAAAAAATATAATAAAATTATCAGTTAATTATTGGGTTGAGGTGGTTCTCTCTGTGAGTCAAGTTTAACTTATTTCAAGCTGACGGAAACAAGGAGGTCTGACGACGAAAATGTGACCGGCTTAATGAAAAATCTCACTTTTAAAACAGTAACACATTCTCCGTACATTATGATACGAAAATGCATAATTTTTCAATGAGTTCGGCAAATTTTCATGTTCAAGGGATCAGCCAAACCGAAGTAAAACTCGGCCATTAAAAAATTGATGCCTGACCGACTATTTTGGAGGTATTTCAGACTTTTCCGCAATCAACATTTCAAGATAATAATGCACCTTGTTACATGGCGCTTGTGGCACGTTCATCTGATTCAGGTTGTTAAAATTACCTATCCATTCCCATGAGCATCTATAATTTTGTACGTTATCATAACTTTTTTTACTTAAGGTTAAATCTCACAAAGAATATCGCAGAATATTGTCTTCACTAGACCTGAAAATAGTCCTAATCTCAATCCGCTAGAAAATGGTTATTCTATAAAAGAGGGTGAAGACTCAAAATTTGTAGCCTACAACTTTGCAAGAAATAGAAAAATTTATTTATAATATTTGGCGCAGCGAAATTTCTGAGTTCCATGTTAAAAAAAAACTGTAAAATACTATGTCATTGCGCATTAAAGCAGTAATTCCATATATAGGTGGAATTATCCAATGCAAAATACATATTTTTATTAAGTAATTGTTTAGATCTAACAAATAAATAGTTTTATTTCATACATTAAAATATAACATGTTTATTTCATTTAATGAATCATAATGGAATACAAAGCATATGTTTATTATACCACGTTTCAAAAGAAAGTTCTATGTAGGTTTTAATTTAATACTTCGTAGAGCGTAATAAAACGATTTATTAAATCAAAAATGCACATAGTAGTACATTCAAATAAGGGAAAATAGGGGGGGGGGGGGGGGGGGGGAATTTATAAAGTTTTGAAACTTTGGGATAATACTTATCAGAGGTCAAATAATGCAAAACAAAAAAGTTCACCATCCTGGAGGGGGTTGGGAGAGCTTCCCACTCGTACCCCCCTAAATCGAAGGAAGCTGAAGAAAAAAATAGGAAATTAATTTATAGGATTTTGGAATTTTGGTATAACATTCCTGCGAGGTCCAATAATGCAAAACAAAAACGTTCCCCACTCTGGGGGAGTTTCCCCCCCCCCCCACACACACACACAAAAAAAAAAAAAATCGCATAAATCTAAAAAGAATAAAAAAAATAGGGAATTACATTATAGAGTTTTCGAAAGTTGGTATAATGTTCCTAAGAGGTCTAATAATGGAAAACAAAGTTTTCCACCCTGGGGCAGGAACTTACCACTTCCCCCCCACTAAAAAGTTATTCAATTTATTGAAATTTAAAAAGTGGGGAAATAGTTTATTGAGTTTTGAAATTTTGGTACAACATTCTTGACGGGTCAAACAGTGGAACACACACAAAAAAAAAAAAAAAATATTATTAATTTATCAGAAGCCAAATTATTAATAAAACCAAATTAATATTGTATTATAGTGAAACAAAAATCCTTCCGAGAAAGGTTTTCAAATAAAATTCGTGGTTCACGACCCAATTTTCATACTTCCTCAGGCAGTACAGTTTTAACATAGGATTCCCACGATGTCTTTTAAATTTTTGTCGCCATGTTGGCGATGACTTTTTATCAATTTTGGTATATTTCTTGGTTTAATACAATATATTTAAAATAAAATAATTCCTATTTTGATTATATTTTTTATAATTGTGTTTTTTAGTCAATTTATGACGCAAAAGTTCATATTCTGTATATATCTCAGGGATGGAACACGGGCGCAGAAATCATACCACTATCAATGTAAGAAAATTGTCTACTTCTTACATCAACGATATTATAAGTAGAGAAATTTCTTAGACGGATTCCGGTATGAATTCTGCGCCCGTGTTCCATCCCTGATATCTCTAAAGTATTGCTACGTTTAAAATGACGCTTGCAAAGATTCTGAAGAAGCAACTGCTAAAAATACATTTTTTTCCGTAAAATAATCTCATCAGATAAATGTCGTCATTCTTCCTTATTCGTTCATTGAGCTAAGTCCGTGGGTCCATGTATAAATATTATTTTATCCTCACGTATTCTATTAATTGCACCACTATCGTATCGTTTCGACAAAAAATAATTGAAACTGGTCCACGTTAGAGAAATATTATATAGACGTTAATTTATTCATGTGAAGTCAGATACTTTCTGTTATGTCAAATTACTTTTTCATTTTTTACTTCAGATTTTTAAAAAAGATGTATGTTTTTTCAAAAAATCAAATCTGAAACTTCTTCAAAATAATTTAAAATATATCTTGTGGATATTGTACTGATTTACATTCATTTTCGACTACTATATCGCTAAGTACAGCGGAACTTGTAATTACATCCACTACTTTAATATTTGTTCATATTTATGCATAAGATCTTCTGAGTCTGTTGTCATTTCAAGGTAACAAATTATTTAAAATATACACATTTATATATATATAGGTGCCAAAAAGTGCCAAATCTCCTTTATTTCCAACGGAGATTTCCTACCGGAAAGATTTTATAATTGTTTTCAGCTTATTTCATTTTATTTATGCCACGAAAATATTTGTAATAGATTTCTTTTTAAAAATACTGATGAAAAAATGAGATTTAAAAATTAGTAATGTTGCCAGCTATGTATATATAGAGAGACCTGCTAATTATGCCAATTTATCCCTAATAGCGTTAGACCCCGACTTTGTAAATACACTAGTAAATTTTTAGAATAATATTCAAGAATACGTACACACAATTAAATAAGAAAACTATTATTCTATAAATATACTGGTGTGAAAAAATGTCAGGGCCTAAAACTATTATGAATAAATTAGCGTAATTCACAGGTCTATAAATATATATATGATATAAGAAATGAATATATATCCCACGATCACATCCACTTACATCCATAAAACATTTATAAACAAGTATAAAAGTTAAAAAATGATCCGTTAAACATCTATAAATATCCTACAAATATCTATCAGCACAACAAATGTCACTCTTTCATACTTGACAACGTCCTACATAATAGTCCGTTGTGTTGTTAGTCCCGCCCTTTCTTATACACCAGGAAACTTTTAGAGTAACATTCTCCAAATTCAATTACAATTAAATAAGAAGAAAAATACTCTAAAAAGATACTGGTGTGAAAAAGAAGGCGAAGCTAGCAATACTACGGAATATTAATTAGTATGCTCGCAATTATGCTCTTTTTTACATCCATTAGATATCTGCTACATATCCAGTGAACCTCCAAATATCAAATAATTGGACTTACTAGATCTAATAGATATTGAAAATATCTATATATTACTTTGATCTACCGTGTTATATCTATTAGATATCGAAAAAGGCAAATCTAAATTTCGTCTCTATTTAACCCTGCTGTTCTGTTCGGGTCTATTTGACCCAAAACGTTTTTCAATTTTTTATAAAGAAATGACAGTTTAGAAATATTTTCTAGCCATTTTGTGACTTTGTTAGTGTATAGATATATTAATTTCCAGAAAATATTTTTATTTTATTTATATAGTTTTATATATATATTTTTTAAATGGTACAAATGTAATGTATAGTAAATGGGAACAGAACAGCAGGGTTAAACATCTAATACATATCTATAATTGGTACAGGATGGCCAAGAATTTTAACGGAAATTTTTAAGATATTTTGTACTTTTTGTGGATCATTGGATGTAATTTAGATATCTAATGTATATCAGCGGCTGTATGAAATATTTAATATAAGAACTGAAAACTATATGACACAAGGGCAATATCCAAATGAATGAAACTGAAATAACAACAAGAAGAAGCAGAGGACACCATTGTTTAAACAAAAGTTCGTTTCACCGTTAGACAATTATTACTTGATTACATATCTATGGTTATCCCCTATATTAATAATAGGGGAGAAAATAAAATGCATAAACTTTTCATAAACAGTTAGTAAATTTAAAGTGATTGAAATTTTTTGCTTCGAAAAAAGCGACATTTTTGATAAAAGTGACGTTTTGGAAGAGAATGGGTTTTTAGTGCATTATCATTTTCCATATCAATTTAACAATAGATTTTAGTTAAAAAAAATTATAATCACCGGAATTATTTTAATATAATTTGTATATAGAAAAATTAAATTTGTGTAAACAACGTCGTGTCTTGATAATTATTTGTCTGGTGTTCACGTAACAGAGCTGTAGTAGTTACAGCTTTGCCGTAAAGCATTTATAGTGGAAGGTGGAATTCCAGGGTTCTCAGTGCTAGTGCTTGAATTCATTTAGAAATACACTAAGGGACAAAAAGCCACACTTGAATGTTTTCCATTTTTCTTTCTGTAATCGCCAATTTCATTGTTTTGAAAGTAAATTTTCGAACAGATTTTAAAACATAGTCTTCCACGTACGATTTAGAATAGAGCGCTGTATTAAAAACCAGATGCAATTGTGCCAAAAATTGTAATTTTAGAAAGTATTTCAAAAATGGCAAGAATAAGGCGATTAACGATACCACAAAAAATATTAATTTTAGAGTGAAAATCGAAAAATATTTAAATACGCGCGATGCCAAAATGATTAAATGTTAACTAAATATTGGTGTGCTGGTTTTAGCCAGATATACAATTTTTTGCTTCTTTAAACTGGAAATTTGGACGGTCACGTAGCTCATCCAAATGAGATGACCGCAAGTTAAAAAGCCTGTGCTTAAAAAATCAGTTTGTATTACATTTAGAACATAGAAGGGATTCTGAAAAAGTGTTTAGCAACATAATTTATTTAAATACAGTGCAATAACGATTGTACAACGCAAGTTTAAGTGCCAGAAAATCTGAAAAAAAAATCCATTCTTAACGAACAGAATTAGAAAAGCAAGACTTCAGAGTTAAAAAAAAATAAAATAAAATTATCAGTTAATTATTGGGTTGAGGTGGTTCTCTCTGTGAGTCAAGTTTAACTTATTTCAAGCTGACGGAAACAAGGAGATCTGACCTCGAAAATGTGACCGGCTTAATGAAAAATCTCACTTTTAAAACAGTGACACATTCTCCGTACATTATGATACGAAAATGCATAATTTTTCAATGAGTTCGGCAAATTTTCATGTTCAAGGGATCTGCCAATCTGAAGTAAAACTCGGCCATTAAAAAATTGATGCCTGACCGACTATTTTGGAGGTATTTCAGACTTTTCCGCAATCAACATTTCAAGATAATAATGCACCTTGTTACATGGCGCCTGTGGCACGTTCATCTGATTCAGGTTGTTAAAATTACCTATACATTCCCATGAGCATCTATAATTTTGTACGTTATCATAACTTTTTTTACTTAAGGTTAAATTTCACAAAGAATATCGCAGAATATCGTCTTCACTAGACCTGATAATAGTCCTAATCTCAATCCGCTCGAAAATGGTTATTCTATAAAAGAGGATGAAGACTCAAAATTTGTAGCCTACAACTTTGCAAGAAATAGAAAAATTTATTTATAATATTTCGCGCAGCGAAATTTCTGAGTTTCATGTTAAAAAAAACTGTAAAATACTATGTGATTGCGCATTAAAGCAGTAATTCCATATATAGGTGGAATTATCCAATGCAAAATACATATTTTTATTAAGTAATTCTTTAGATCTAACAAATAAATAGTTTTATTTCATACATTAAAATATAACATGTTTATTTCATTTAATGAATCATAATGGAATACAAAGCATATGTTTATTATATCACGTTTCAAAAGAAAGTTCTATTTGGGTTTTAATTTAATACTTTGTAGAGCGTAATAAAGCGATTTATTAAATCAAAAATACACATAGTAGTACAGTTAAATAAGGAAAAATAGGGGGGGGGGGGAATTTATAAAGTTTTGAAACTTTGGGATAATACTTATCAGAGGTCAAATAATGCAAAACAAAAAAGTTCCCCATCCTGGAGGGGGTTGGGGGAGCTTCCCACTAGTACCTCCCAAAATTGAAGAAAGCTGAAGAAAAAAATAGGAAATTAATTTATAGGATTTTGGAATTTTGGTATAACATTCCTGCGAGGTCCAATAATGCAAAACAAAAAAGTTCCCCACTCTGGGGGAGTTCCCCCCCCCCCCAACACACGCACACAAAAAAACAAAAAAAATCGTATAAATCTGAAAAGAATAAAAAAATAGGGAATTACATTATAGAGTTTTCGAAAGTTGGTATAATGTTCCTAAGAGGTCTAATAATGGAAAACAAAGTTTTCCACCCTGGGGTAGGAACTTACCACTTCCCCCCCCCCCCCCCACTAAAACATTATTCAATTTATCGAAATTTAAGAAGTGGGGAAATAGTTTATTGAGTTTTTAAATTTTGGTAAAACATTCTTGACGGGTCAAACAGTGGAACACACACAAAAAAAAAAAAAAAATTATTATTAATTTACCAGAAGCCAAATTATTAATAAAACCAAATTAATATTGTATTATAGTGAAACAAAAATCCTTCCGAGAAAGGTTTTCAAATAAAATTCATGGTTCACGACCCAATTTTCATACTTCCTCAGGCAGTACAGTTTTAACATAGGATTCCCACGATACCTTTTAAATTTTTGTCGCCATGTTGGCGATGACTTTTTATCAATTTTGGTATATTTCTTGGTTTAATACAATATATTTAAAATAAAATAAAATAATTCCTATTTCGATTATATTTTTTATAATTGTGTTTTTTAGTCAATTTATGACGCAAAAGTTCATATTCTGTATATATCTCTAAAGTATTGCTAGGTTTAAAATGACGCTTGCAAAGATTCTGAAGAAGCAACTGCTAAAAATACATTTTTTTCCGTAAAATAATCTCATGAGATAAATGTCGTCATTCTTCCTTATTAGTTCATTGAGCTAAGTCCGTGGGTCCATGTATAAATATTATTTTATCCTCACGTATTCTATTAATTGCACCACTATCGTATCGTTTCGACAAAAAATAATGGAAACTGGTCCACGTTAGAGAAATATTATATAGACGTTAATTTATTCATGTGAAGTCAGATACTTTCTGTTATGTTAAATTACTTTTTCATTTTTTATACTTCAGATTTTTAAAAAAGATGTATGTTTTTTCAAAAAATCAAATCTGAAACTTCTTCAAAATAATTTAAAATATATCTTGTGGATATTGTACTGATTTACATTCATTTTCGACTACTATATCGCTAAGTACAGCGGAACTTGTAATTACATCCACTACTTTAATATTTGTTCATATTTATGCATAAGATCTTCTGAGTCTGTTGTCATTTCAAGGTAACAAATTATTTAAAATATACACATTTATATATATATAGGTGCCAAAAAGTGCCAAATCTCCTTTATTTCCAACGGAGATTTCCTACCGGAAAGATTTTATAATTGTTTTCAGCTTATTTCATTTTATTTATGCCACGAAAATATTTGTAATAGATTTCTTTTTAAAAATACTGATGAAAAAATGAGATTTAAAAATTAGTAATGTTGCCAGCTATGTATATATAGAGAGACCTGCTAATTATGCCAATTTATCCCTAATAGCGTTAGACCCCGACTTTGTAAATACACTAGTAAATTTTTAGAATAATATTCAAGAATACGTACACACAATTAAATAAGAAAACTATTATTCTATAAATATACTGGTGTGAAAAAATGTCAGGGCCTAAAACTATTATGAATAAATTAGCGTAATTCACAGGTCTATAAATATATATATGATATAAGAAATGAATATATATCCCACGATCACATCCACTTACATCCATAAAACATTTATAAACAAGTATAAAAGTTAAAAAATGATCCGTTAAACATCTATAAATATCCTACAAATATCTATCAGCACAACAAATGTCACTCTTTCATACTTGACAACGTCCTACATAATAGTCCGTTGTGTTGTTAGTCCCGCCCTTTCTTATACACCAGGAAACTTTTAGAGTAACATTCTCCAAATTCAATTACAATTAAATAAGAAGAAAAATACTCTAAAAAGATACTGGTGTGAAAAAGAAGGCGAAGCTAGCAATACTACGGAATATTAATTAGTATGCTCGCAATTATGCTCTTTTTTACATCCATTAGATATCTGCTACATATCCAGTGAACCTCCAAATATCAAATAATTGGACTTACTAGATCTAATAGATATTGAAAATATCTATATATTACTTTGATCTACCGTGTTATATCTATTAGATATCGAAAAAGGCAAATCTAAATTTCGTCTCTATTTAACCCTGCTGTTCTGTTCGGGTCTATTTGACCCAAAACGTTTTTCAATTTTTTATAAAGAAATGACAGTTTAGAAATATTTTCTAGCCATTTTGTGACTTTGTTAGTGTATAGATATATTAATTTCCAGAAAATATTTTTATTTTATTTATATAGTTTTATATATATATTTTTTAAATGGTACAAATGTAATGTATAGTAAATGGGAACAGAACAGCAGGGTTAAACATCTAATACATATCTATAATTGGTACAGGATGGCCAAGAATTTTAACGGAAATTTTTAAGATATTTTGTACTTTTTGTGGATCATTGGATGTAATTTAGATATCTAATGTATATCAGCGGCTGTATGAAATATTTAATATAAGAACTGAAAACTATATGACACAAGGGCAATATCCAAATGAATGAAACTGAAATAACAACAAGAAGAAGCAGAGGACACCATTGTTTAAACAAAAGTTCGTTTCACCGTTAGACAATTATTACTTGATTACATATCTATGGTTATCCCCTATATTAATAATAGGGGAGAAAATAAAATGCATAAACTTTTCATAAACAGTTAGTAAATTTAAAGTGATTGAAATTTTTTGCTTCGAAAAAAGCGACATTTTTGATAAAAGTGACGTTTTGGAAGAGAATGGGTTTTTAGTGCATTATCATTTTCCATATCAATTTAACAATAGATTTTAGTTAAAAAAAATTATAATCACCGGAATTATTTTAATATAATTTGTATATAGAAAAATTAAATTTGTGTAAACAACGTCGTGTCTTGATAATTATTTGTCTGGTGTTCACGTAACAGAGCTGTAGTAGTTACAGCTTTGCCGTAAAGCATTTATAGTGGAAGGTGGAATTCCAGGGTTCTCAGTGCTAGTGCTTGAATTCATTTAGAAATACACTAAGGGACAAAAAGCCACACTTGAATGTTTTCCATTTTTCTTTCTGTAATCGCCAATTTCATTGTTTTGAAAGTAAATTTTCGAACAGATTTTAAAACATAGTCTTCCACGTACGATTTAGAATAGAGCGCTGTATTAAAAACCAGATGCAATTGTGCCAAAAATTGTAATTTTAGAAAGTATTTCAAAAATGGCAAGAATAAGGCGATTAACGATACCACAAAAAATATTAATTTTAGAGTGAAAATCGAAAAATATTTAAATACGCGCGATGCCAAAATGATTAAATGTTAACTAAATATTGGTGTGCTGGTTTTAGCCAGATATACAATTTTTTGCTTCTTTAAACTGGAAATTTGGACGGTCACGTAGCTCATCCAAATGAGATGACCGCAAGTTAAAAAGCCTGTGCTTAAAAAATCAGTTTGTATTACATTTAGAACATAGAAGGGATTCTGAAAAAGTGTTTAGCAACATAATTTATTTAAATACAGTGCAATAACGATTGTACAACGCAAGTTTAAGTGCCAGAAAATCTGAAAAAAAAATCCATTCTTAACGAACAGAATTAGAAAAGCAAGACTTCAGAGTTAAAAAAAAATAAAATAAAATTATCAGTTAATTATTGGGTTGAGGTGGTTCTCTCTGTGAGTCAAGTTTAACTTATTTCAAGCTGACGGAAACAAGGAGATCTGACCTCGAAAATGTGACCGGCTTAATGAAAAATCTCACTTTTAAAACAGTGACACATTCTCCGTACATTATGATACGAAAATGCATAATTTTTCAATGAGTTCGGCAAATTTTCATGTTCAAGGGATCTGCCAATCTGAAGTAAAACTCGGCCATTAAAAAATTGATGCCTGACCGACTATTTTGGAGGTATTTCAGACTTTTCCGCAATCAACATTTCAAGATAATAATGCACCTTGTTACATGGCGCCTGTGGCACGTTCATCTGATTCAGGTTGTTAAAATTACCTATACATTCCCATGAGCATCTATAATTTTGTACGTTATCATAACTTTTTTTACTTAAGGTTAAATTTCACAAAGAATATCGCAGAATATCGTCTTCACTAGACCTGATAATAGTCCTAATCTCAATCCGCTCGAAAATGGTTATTCTATAAAAGAGGATGAAGACTCAAAATTTGTAGCCTACAACTTTGCAAGAAATAGAAAAATTTATTTATAATATTTCGCGCAGCGAAATTTCTGAGTTTCATGTTAAAAAAAACTGTAAAATACTATGTGATTGCGCATTAAAGCAGTAATTCCATATATAGGTGGAATTATCCAATGCAAAATACATATTTTTATTAAGTAATTCTTTAGATCTAACAAATAAATAGTTTTATTTCATACATTAAAATATAACATGTTTATTTCATTTAATGAATCATAATGGAATACAAAGCATATGTTTATTATATCACGTTTCAAAAGAAAGTTCTATTTGGGTTTTAATTTAATACTTTGTAGAGCGTAATAAAGCGATTTATTAAATCAAAAATACACATAGTAGTACAGTTAAATAAGGAAAAATAGGGGGGGGGGGAATTTATAAAGTTTTGAAACTTTGGGATAATACTTATCAGAGGTCAAATAATGCAAAACAAAAAAGTTCCCCATCCTGGAGGGGGTTGGGGGAGCTTCCCACTAGTACCTCCCAAAATTGAAGAAAGCTGAAGAAAAAAATAGGAAATTAATTTATAGGATTTTGGAATTTTGGTATAACATTCCTGCGAGGTCCAATAATGCAAAACAAAAAAGTTCCCCACTCTGGGGGAGTTCCCCCCCCCCCCCCCAACACACGCACACAAAAAAACAAAAAAAATCGTATAAATCTGAAAAGAATAAAAAAATAGGGAATTACATTACAGAGTTTTCGAAAGTTGGTATAATGTTCCTAAGAGGTCTAATAATGGAAAACAAAGTTTTCCACCCTGGGGTAGGAACTTACCACTTCCCCCCCCCCCCCCCACTAAAACATTATTCAATTTATCGAAATTTAAGAAGTGGGGAAATAGTTTATTGAGTTTTTAAATTTTGGTAAAACATTCTTGACGGGTCAAACAGTGGAACACACACAAAAAAAAAAAAAAATTATTATTAATTTACCAGAAGCCAAATTATTAATAAAACCAAATTAATATTGTATTATAGTGAAACAAAAATCCTTCCGAGAAAGGTTTTCAAATAAAATTCATGGTTCACGACCCAATTTTCATACTTCCTCAGGCAGTACAGTTTTAACATAGGATTCCCACGATACCTTTTAAATTTTTGTCGCCATGTTGGCGATGACTTTTTATCAATTTTGGTATATTTCTTGGTTTAATACAATATATTTAAAATAAAATAAAATAATTCCTATTTCGATTATATTTTTTATAATTGTGTTTTTTAGTCAATTTATGACGCAAAAGTTCATATTCTGTATATATCTCTAAAGTATTGCTAGGTTTAAAATGACGCTTGCAAAGATTCTGAAGAAGCAACTGCTAAAAATACATTTTTTTCCGTAAAATAATCTCATGAGATAAATGTCGTCATTCTTCCTTATTAGTTCATTGAGCTAAGTCCGTGGGTCCATGTATAAATATTATTTTATCCTCACGTATTCTATTAATTGCACCACTATCGTATCGTTTCGACAAAAAATAATGGAAACTGGTCCACGTTAGAGAAATATTATATAGACGTTAATTTATTCATGTGAAGTCAGATACTTTCTGTTATGTTAAATTACTTTTTCATTTTTTATACTTCAGATTTTTAAAAAAGATGTATGTTTTTTCAAAAAATCAAATCTGAAACTTCTTCAAAATAATTTAAAATATATCTTGTGGATATTGTACTGATTTACATTCATTTTCGACTACTATATCGCTAAGTACAGCGGAACTTGTAATTACATCCACTACTTTAATATTTGTTCATATTTATGCATAAGATCTTCTGAGTCTGTTGTCATTTCAAGGTAACAAATTATTTAAAATATACACATTTATATATATATAGGTGCCAAAAAGTGCCAAATCTCCTTTATTTCCAACGGAGATTTCCTACCGGAAAGATTTTATAATTGTTTTCAGCTTATTTCATTTTATTTATGCCACGAAAATATTTGTAATAGATTTCTTTTTAAAAATACTGATGAAAAAATGAGATTTAAAAATTAGTAATGTTGCCAGCTATGTATATATAGAGAGACCTGCTAATTATGCCAATTTATCCCTAATAGCGTTAGACCCCGACTTTGTAAATACACTAGTAAATTTTTAGAATAATATTCAAGAATACGTACACACAATTAAATAAGAAAACTATTATTCTATAAATATACTGGTGTGAAAAAATGTCAGGGCCTAAAACTATTATGAATAAATTAGCGTAATTCACAGGTCTATAAATATATATATGATATAAGAAATGAATATATATCCCACGATCACATCCACTTACATCCATAAAACATTTATAAACAAGTATAAAAGTTAAAAAATGATCCGTTAAACATCTATAAATATCCTACAAATATCTATCAGCACAACAAATGTCACTCTTTCATACTTGACAACGTCCTACATAATAGTCCGTTGTGTTGTTAGTCCCGCCCTTTCTTATACACCAGGAAACTTTTAGAGTAACATTCTCCAAATTCAATTACAATTAAATAAGAAGAAAAATACTCTAAAAAGATACTGGTGTGAAAAAGAAGGCGAAGCTAGCAATACTACGGAATATTAATTAGTATGCTCGCAATTATGCTCTTTTTTACATCCATTAGATATCTGCTACATATCCAGTGAACCTCCAAATATCAAATAATTGGACTTACTAGATCTAATAGATATTGAAAATATCTATATATTACTTTGATCTACCGTGTTATATCTATTAGATATCGAAAAAGGCAAATCTAAATTTCGTCTCTATTTAACCCTGCTGTTCTGTTCGGGTCTATTTGACCCAAAACGTTTTTCAATTTTTTATAAAGAAATGACAGTTTAGAAATATTTTCTAGCCATTTTGTGACTTTGTTAGTGTATAGATATATTAATTTCCAGAAAATATTTTTATTTTATTTATATAGTTTTATATATATATTTTTTAAATGGTACAAATGTAATGTATAGTAAATGGGAACAGAACAGCAGGGTTAAACATCTAATACATATCTATAATTGGTACAGGATGGCCAAGAATTTTAACGGAAATTTTTAAGATATTTTGTACTTTTTGTGGATCATTGGATGTAATTTAGATATCTAATGTATATCAGCGGCTGTATGAAATATTTAATATAAGAACTGAAAACTATATGACACAAGGGCAATATCCAAATGAATGAAACTGAAATAACAACAAGAAGAAGCAGAGGACACCATTGTTTAAACAAAAGTTCGTTTCACCGTTAGACAATTATTACTTGATTACATATCTATGGTTATCCCCTATATTAATAATAGGGGAGAAAATAAAATGCATAAACTTTTCATAAACAGTTAGTAAATTTAAAGTGATTGAAATTTTTTGCTTCGAAAAAAGCGACATTTTTGATAAAAGTGACGTTTTGGAAGAGAATGGGTTTTTAGTGCATTATCATTTTCCATATCAATTTAACAATAGATTTTAGTTAAAAAAAATTATAATCACCGGAATTATTTTAATATAATTTGTATATAGAAAAATTAAATTTGTGTAAACAACGTCGTGTCTTGATAATTATTTGTCTGGTGTTCACGTAACAGAGCTGTAGTAGTTACAGCTTTGCCGTAAAGCATTTATAGTGGAAGGTGGAATTCCAGGGTTCTCAGTGCTAGTGCTTGAATTCATTTAGAAATACACTAAGGGACAAAAAGCCACACTTGAATGTTTTCCATTTTTCTTTCTGTAATCGCCAATTTCATTGTTTTGAAAGTAAATTTTCGAACAGATTTTAAAACATAGTCTTCCACGTACGATTTAGAATAGAGCGCTGTATTAAAAACCAGATGCAATTGTGCCAAAAATTGTAATTTTAGAAAGTATTTCAAAAATGGCAAGAATAAGGCGATTAACGATACCACAAAAAATATTAATTTTAGAGTGAAAATCGAAAAATATTTAAATACGCGCGATGCCAAAATGATTAAATGTTAACTAAATATTGGTGTGCTGGTTTTAGCCAGATATACAATTTTTTGCTTCTTTAAACTGGAAATTTGGACGGTCACGTAGCTCATCCAAATGAGATGACCGCAAGTTAAAAAGCCTGTGCTTAAAAAATCAGTTTGTATTACATTTAGAACATAGAAGGGATTCTGAAAAAGTGTTTAGCAACATAATTTATTTAAATACAGTGCAATAACGATTGTACAACGCAAGTTTAAGTGCCAGAAAATCTGAAAAAAAAATCCATTCTTAACGAACAGAATTAGAAAAGCAAGACTTCAGAGTTAAAAAAAAATAAAATAAAATTATCAGTTAATTATTGGGTTGAGGTGGTTCTCTCTGTGAGTCAAGTTTAACTTATTTCAAGCTGACGGAAACAAGGAGATCTGACCTCGAAAATGTGACCGGCTTAATGAAAAATCTCACTTTTAAAACAGTGACACATTCTCCGTACATTATGATACGAAAATGCATAATTTTTCAATGAGTTCGGCAAATTTTCATGTTCAAGGGATCTGCCAATCTGAAGTAAAACTCGGCCATTAAAAAATTGATGCCTGACCGACTATTTTGGAGGTATTTCAGACTTTTCCGCAATCAACATTTCAAGATAATAATGCACCTTGTTACATGGCGCCTGTGGCACGTTCATCTGATTCAGGTTGTTAAAATTACCTATACATTCCCATGAGCATCTATAATTTTGTACGTTATCATAACTTTTTTTACTTAAGGTTAAATTTCACAAAGAATATCGCAGAATATCGTCTTCACTAGACCTGATAATAGTCCTAATCTCAATCCGCTCGAAAATGGTTATTCTATAAAAGAGGATGAAGACTCAAAATTTGTAGCCTACAACTTTGCAAGAAATAGAAAAATTTATTTATAATATTTCGCGCAGCGAAATTTCTGAGTTTCATGTTAAAAAAAACTGTAAAATACTATGTGATTGCGCATTAAAGCAGTAATTCCATATATAGGTGGAATTATCCAATGCAAAATACATATTTTTATTAAGTAATTCTTTAGATCTAACAAATAAATAGTTTTATTTCATACATTAAAATATAACATGTTTATTTCATTTAATGAATCATAATGGAATACAAAGCATATGTTTATTATATCACGTTTCAAAAGAAAGTTCTATTTGGGTTTTAATTTAATACTTTGTAGAGCGTAATAAAGCGATTTATTAAATCAAAAATACACATAGTAGTACAGTTAAATAAGGAAAAATAGGGGGGGGGGGGAATTTATAAAGTTTTGAAACTTTGGGATAATACTTATCAGAGGTCAAATAATGCAAAACAAAAAAGTTCCCCATCCTGGAGGGGGTTGGGGGAGCTTCCCACTAGTACCTCCCAAAATTGAAGAAAGCTGAAGAAAAAAATAGGAAATTAATTTATAGGATTTTGGAATTTTGGTATAACATTCCTGCGAGGTCCAATAATGCAAAACAAAAAAGTTCCCCACTCTGGGGGAGTTCCCCCCCCCCCAACACACGCACACAAAAAAACAAAAAAAATCGTATAAATCTGAAAAGAATAAAAAAATAGGGAATTACATTATAGAGTTTTCGAAAGTTGGTATAATGTTCCTAAGAGGTCTAATAATGGAAAACAAAGTTTTCCACCCTGGGGTAGGAACTTACCACTTCCCCCCCCCCCCCCACTAAAACATTATTCAATTTATCGAAATTTAAGAAGTGGGGAAATAGTTTATTGAGTTTTTAAATTTTGGTAAAACATTCTTGACGGGTCAAACAGTGGAACACACACAAAAAAAAAAAAAATTATTATTAATTTACCAGAAGCCAAATTATTAATAAAACCAAATTAATATTGTATTATAGTGAAACAAAAATCCTTCCGAGAAAGGTTTTCAAATAAAATTCATGGTTCACGACCCAATTTTCATACTTCCTCAGGCAGTACAGTTTTAACATAGGATTCCCACGATACCTTTTAAATTTTTGTCGCCATGTTGGCGATGACTTTTTATCAATTTTGGTATATTTCTTGGTTTAATACAATATATTTAAAATAAAATAAAATAATTCCTATTTCGATTATATTTTTTATAATTGTGTTTTTTAGTCAATTTATGACGCAAAAGTTCATATTCTGTATATATCTCTAAAGTATTGCTAGGTTTAAAATGACGCTTGCAAAGATTCTGAAGAAGCAACTGCTAAAAATACATTTTTTTCCGTAAAATAATCTCATGAGATAAATGTCGTCATTCTTCCTTATTAGTTCATTGAGCTAAGTCCGTGGGTCCATGTATAAATATTATTTTATCCTCACGTATTCTATTAATTGCACCACTATCGTATCGTTTCGACAAAAAATAATGGAAACTGGTCCACGTTAGAGAAATATTATATAGACGTTAATTTATTCATGTGAAGTCAGATACTTTCTGTTATGTTAAATTACTTTTTCATTTTTTATACTTCAGATTTTTAAAAAAGATGTATGTTTTTTCAAAAAATCAAATCTGAAACTTCTTCAAAATAATTTAAAATATATCTTGTGGATATTGTACTGATTTACATTCATTTTCGACTACTATATCGCTAAGTACAGCGGAACTTGTAATTACATCCACTACTTTAATATTTGTTCATATTTATGCATAAGATCTTCTGAGTCTGTTGTCATTTCAAGGTAACAAATTATTTAAAATATACACATTTATATATATATAGGTGCCAAAAAGTGCCAAATCTCCTTTATTTCCAACGGAGATTTCCTACCGGAAAGATTTTATAATTGTTTTCAGCTTATTTCATTTTATTTATGCCACGAAAATATTTGTAATAGATTTCTTTTTAAAAATACTGATGAAAAAATGAGATTTAAAAATTAGTAATGTTGCCAGCTATGTATATATAGAGAGACCTGCTAATTATGCCAATTTATCCCTAATAGCGTTAGACCCCGACTTTGTAAATACACTAGTAAATTTTTAGAATAATATTCAAGAATACGTACACACAATTAAATAAGAAAACTATTATTCTATAAATATACTGGTGTGAAAAAATGTCAGGGCCTAAAACTATTATGAATAAATTAGCGTAATTCACAGGTCTATAAATATATATATGATATAAGAAATGAATATATATCCCACGATCACATCCACTTACATCCATAAAACATTTATAAACAAGTATAAAAGTTAAAAAATGATCCGTTAAACATCTATAAATATCCTACAAATATCTATCAGCACAACAAATGTCACTCTTTCATACTTGACAACGTCCTACATAATAGTCCGTTGTGTTGTTAGTCCCGCCCTTTCTTATACACCAGGAAACTTTTAGAGTAACATTCTCCAAATTCAATTACAATTAAATAAGAAGAAAAATACTCTAAAAAGATACTGGTGTGAAAAAGAAGGCGAAGCTAGCAATACTACGGAATATTAATTAGTATGCTCGCAATTATGCTCTTTTTTACATCCATTAGATATCTGCTACATATCCAGTGAACCTCCAAATATCAAATAATTGGACTTACTAGATCTAATAGATATTGAAAATATCTATATATTACTTTGATCTACCGTGTTATATCTATTAGATATCGAAAAAGGCAAATCTAAATTTCGTCTCTATTTAACCCTGCTGTTCTGTTCGGGTCTATTTGACCCAAAACGTTTTTCAATTTTTTATAAAGAAATGACAGTTTAGAAATATTTTCTAGCCATTTTGTGACTTTGTTAGTGTATAGATATATTAATTTCCAGAAAATATTTTTATTTTATTTATATAGTTTTATATATATATTTTTTAAATGGTACAAATGTAATGTATAGTAAATGGGAACAGAACAGCAGGGTTAAACATCTAATACATATCTATAATTGGTACAGGATGGCCAAGAATTTTAACGGAAATTTTTAAGATATTTTGTACTTTTTGTGGATCATTGGATGTAATTTAGATATCTAATGTATATCAGCGGCTGTATGAAATATTTAATATAAGAACTGAAAACTATATGACACAAGGGCAATATCCAAATGAATGAAACTGAAATAACAACAAGAAGAAGCAGAGGACACCATTGTTTAAACAAAAGTTCGTTTCACCGTTAGACAATTATTACTTGATTACATATCTATGGTTATCCCCTATATTAATAATAGGGGAGAAAATAAAATGCATAAACTTTTCATAAACAGTTAGTAAATTTAAAGTGATTGAAATTTTTTGCTTCGAAAAAAGCGACATTTTTGATAAAAGTGACGTTTTGGAAGAGAATGGGTTTTTAGTGCATTATCATTTTCCATATCAATTTAACAATAGATTTTAGTTAAAAAAAATTATAATCACCGGAATTATTTTAATATAATTTGTATATAGAAAAATTAAATTTGTGTAAACAACGTCGTGTCTTGATAATTATTTGTCTGGTGTTCACGTAACAGAGCTGTAGTAGTTACAGCTTTGCCGTAAAGCATTTATAGTGGAAGGTGGAATTCCAGGGTTCTCAGTGCTAGTGCTTGAATTCATTTAGAAATACACTAAGGGACAAAAAGCCACACTTGAATGTTTTCCATTTTTCTTTCTGTAATCGCCAATTTCATTGTTTTGAAAGTAAATTTTCGAACAGATTTTAAAACATAGTCTTCCACGTACGATTTAGAATAGAGCGCTGTATTAAAAACCAGATGCAATTGTGCCAAAAATTGTAATTTTAGAAAGTATTTCAAAAATGGCAAGAATAAGGCGATTAACGATACCACAAAAAATATTAATTTTAGAGTGAAAATCGAAAAATATTTAAATACGCGCGATGCCAAAATGATTAAATGTTAACTAAATATTGGTGTGCTGGTTTTAGCCAGATATACAATTTTTTGCTTCTTTAAACTGGAAATTTGGACGGTCACGTAGCTCATCCAAATGAGATGACCGCAAGTTAAAAAGCCTGTGCTTAAAAAATCAGTTTGTATTACATTTAGAACATAGAAGGGATTCTGAAAAAGTGTTTAGCAACATAATTTATTTAAATACAGTGCAATAACGATTGTACAACGCAAGTTTAAGTGCCAGAAAATCTGAAAAAAAAATCCATTCTTAACGAACAGAATTAGAAAAGCAAGACTTCAGAGTTAAAAAAAAATAAAATAAAATTATCAGTTAATTATTGGGTTGAGGTGGTTCTCTCTGTGAGTCAAGTTTAACTTATTTCAAGCTGACGGAAACAAGGAGATCTGACCTCGAAAATGTGACCGGCTTAATGAAAAATCTCACTTTTAAAACAGTGACACATTCTCCGTACATTATGATACGAAAATGCATAATTTTTCAATGAGTTCGGCAAATTTTCATGTTCAAGGGATCTGCCAATCTGAAGTAAAACTCGGCCATTAAAAAATTGATGCCTGACCGACTATTTTGGAGGTATTTCAGACTTTTCCGCAATCAACATTTCAAGATAATAATGCACCTTGTTACATGGCGCCTGTGGCACGTTCATCTGATTCAGGTTGTTAAAATTACCTATACATTCCCATGAGCATCTATAATTTTGTACGTTATCATAACTTTTTTTACTTAAGGTTAAATTTCACAAAGAATATCGCAGAATATCGTCTTCACTAGACCTGATAATAGTCCTAATCTCAATCCGCTCGAAAATGGTTATTCTATAAAAGAGGATGAAGACTCAAAATTTGTAGCCTACAACTTTGCAAGAAATAGAAAAATTTATTTATAATATTTCGCGCAGCGAAATTTCTGAGTTTCATGTTAAAAAAAACTGTAAAATACTATGTGATTGCGCATTAAAGCAGTAATTCCATATATAGGTGGAATTATCCAATGCAAAATACATATTTTTATTAAGTAATTCTTTAGATCTAACAAATAAATAGTTTTATTTCATACATTAAAATATAACATGTTTATTTCATTTAATGAATCATAATGGAATACAAAGCATATGTTTATTATATCACGTTTCAAAAGAAAGTTCTATTTGGGTTTTAATTTAATACTTTGTAGAGCGTAATAAAGCGATTTATTAAATCAAAAATACACATAGTAGTACAGTTAAATAAGGAAAAATAGGGGGGGGGGGAATTTATAAAGTTTTGAAACTTTGGGATAATACTTATCAGAGGTCAAATAATGCAAAACAAAAAAGTTCCCCATCCTGGAGGGGGTTGGGGGAGCTTCCCACTAGTACCTCCCAAAATTGAAGAAAGCTGAAGAAAAAAATAGGAAATTAATTTATAGGATTTTGGAATTTTGGTATAACATTCCTGCGAGGTCCAATAATGCAAAACAAAAAAGTTCCCCACTCTGGGGGAGTTCCCCCCCCCCCCAACACACGCACACAAAAAAACAAAAAAAATCGTATAAATCTGAAAAGAATAAAAAAATAGGGAATTACATTATAGAGTTTTCGAAAGTTGGTATAATGTTCCTAAGAGGTCTAATAATGGAAAACAAAGTTTTCCACCCTGGGGTAGGAACTTACCACTTCCCCCCCCCCCCCCCCACTAAAACATTATTCAATTTATCGAAATTTAAGAAGTGGGGAAATAGTTTATTGAGTTTTTAAATTTTGGTAAAACATTCTTGACGGGTCAAACAGTGGAACACACACAAAAAAAAAAAAAAATTATTATTAATTTACCAGAAGCCAAATTATTAATAAAACCAAATTAATATTGTATTATAGTGAAACAAAAATCCTTCCGAGAAAGGTTTTCAAATAAAATTCATGGTTCACGACCCAATTTTCATACTTCCTCAGGCAGTACAGTTTTAACATAGGATTCCCACGATACCTTTTAAATTTTTGTCGCCATGTTGGCGATGACTTTTTATCAATTTTGGTATATTTCTTGGTTTAATACAATATATTTAAAATAAAATAAAATAATTCCTATTTCGATTATATTTTTTATAATTGTGTTTTTTAGTCAATTTATGACGCAAAAGTTCATATTCTGTATATATCTCTAAAGTATTGCTAGGTTTAAAATGACGCTTGCAAAGATTCTGAAGAAGCAACTGCTAAAAATACATTTTTTTCCGTAAAATAATCTCATGAGATAAATGTCGTCATTCTTCCTTATTAGTTCATTGAGCTAAGTCCGTGGGTCCATGTATAAATATTATTTTATCCTCACGTATTCTATTAATTGCACCACTATCGTATCGTTTCGACAAAAAATAATTGAAACTGGTCCACGTTAGAGAAATATTATATAAACGTTAAATTTATTCATGTGAAGTCAGATACTTTCTGTTATGTTAAATTACTTTTTCATTTTTTATACTTCAGATTTTTAAAAAAGATGTATGTTTTTTTAAAAAATCAAAACTAAAACTTCTTCAAAATAATTTAAAATATATCTTGTGGATATTGTATTGATTTACATTCATTTTCGACTACTATATCGCTAAGTACAGCGGAACTTATAATTACATCCACTACTTTAATATTTGTTCGTATTTATGCATAAGATCTTCTAAGTCTGTTGTCATTTCAAGGTAACAAATTACTTAAAATATACACATTTATATATATATATATATATATATATATGCCAAAAAGTGCCAAATCACCTTTATTTCCAACGGAGATTTCCTACCGGAAAGATTTTATAATTGTTTTCAGCTTATTTCATTTTATTTATGCCACGAAAATATTTGTAATAGATTTCTTTTTAAAAATACTGATGAAAAAATGTGATGTAAAAATTAGTAACGTTGGCAGCTATGTATAAATAGAGGGATCTGCTAAATATGCCAATTTATCCCTAATAGCGTTAGATCCCGTCTTTGTTTCACACTAGTAAATTTCTGGAGTAATATTCAGCAATATGTACTCACAATTAAATAAGAAAACTATTACTCAATAAATACACTGGTGTGAAAAAAAGGCGGGACCTAAAACTATTATGAATGAATTAACGTAATTCATAGGTCTATAAATATATATATGATATAGGAAATAAATATATATCCCACATCCACTTACATCCATAAAACATTTATAAACAAGTATAAAAGTTAAAAAATGATCCGTTAAACAGGTATAAATATCCTACAATATCTATTAGCACAACAAATGTCACTTTTCATACTTGACAACATCCTTTTTAATATTCCGTTGTGTTGTGTTGTTAGTCCCGCCCTTTCTTATGCACCAGAAAACTTTTAGAGTAACATTCTCCAAATTCAATTACAATTAATAACAGGAGACTTGCCGTTGGAATATTAAAACCCGAATAAACTACTACGTCAGAAACTTCTATTTGCATTGAAGGCGGTACGCTTAAGGCTACCGAAACAGTTGTATGCAGCTCAAATATTTTTCTTTGACGTTTCTGACGTAGTAGTTTATTCGGGTTTTCAATTACTATTAAATAAGAAGAAAAATACTCTAAAAAGATACTGGTGTGAAAAAGAAGGCGGAGCTAGCAATAATACGGAATATTAATTAGTATGTTGGCAAGTATGCTCCTTTTTACATCCATTGGATATCTGCTACATATCCAGTGAATCTCCAAGTATCCAATAATTGGACTTATTAGATCTAATAGATATTGAAAATATCTAAATCTTATTTTGATCTACCATGTTATAGCTATTAGACATCGAAAAAGGCAAGTCTAAATTTCGTCTATATTTAACCCTGCTGGTCTGTTCGGGTCTATTTGACCCAAAACGTTTTTCAATTTTTTATAAAGGAATGACGGTTTAGAAATATTTTCTAGCCATTTTGTGACTTTTTAGTGTATAGATATATTAATTTCCAGAAAATATTTTAATTTTATTTATATAGTTTTATATATTTTTTTTAAATGGTACAAATGTAATGTATAGTAAATGGGAACAGAACAGCAGGGTTAAACATCTAATACATATCTATAATTGGTACAGGATGGCCAAGAATTTTAACGGAAATTCTTAAGATATTTTGTACTTTTTGTGGATCATTGGATGTAATTTAGATATCTGATGTATATCAGCGGCTGTATGGAATATTTAATATAAGAACTGAAAACTATGTGACACAAGGGCAATATTCAAATGAATGAAACTGAAATAACAACAACAAGAAGCAGAGGACACCATTGTTTAAACAAAAGTTCGTTTCACCGTTAGACAAATATTACTTGATTACATATCTATGGTTTTCCCCTATATTAATAATAGGGGAGAAAATAAAATGCATAAACTTTTCATAAACAGTTAGTAAATTTAAAGTGATTGAAATTTTTTGCTTCGAAAAAAGCGACATTTTTGATAAAAGTGACGTTTTTGAAGAGAATGGGTTATTAGTGCATTATCATTTTCCATATCAATTTAACAATAGAGTTTAGTTAAAAAAAATTAAAATCACCGGAATTATTTTAATGTAATTTGTGTATAGATAAATTAAATTTTTATAAATAACACAGTAGGAGTAGAAGGCACTTTTACGATTGTTCAAGTAACAGAGCTGTAGTAGTTACAGCTTTGCCAGAAAGCATTTATAGTTGAAGGTGGAATTTCAGGAATCTCACTGTTTATATGCACTTAGAAACACGCTAAGGGCAAAAAGCCGCATTTGAATATTTTCAATTTTTCTTTCTGTAATCGCCAATTTTATTGTTTTAAAAGTAAATTTTCGAACAGATTTTATTACATAGCTGTTCCACGTACAATTTAGAATAGAGCCATGTATTAAAAACAAGATGCAATTGTTCCAAAAATTGTAATTTTAGTCAAAAATGGCAAGAATAAGGCAATTAACGATACTACAAAAAATATCAATTTTAGAGTGAAAATCGAAAAATATTTTAATACGCTCGATGCCAAAATTATTAAATGTTAACTAAATATTGGTGAGCTGGTTTTTGCCAGATATACAATTTTTTGCTTCTTTAAACTGGAAATTTAGACGGTCACGTTGCTCATCCAATTGAGATGACTGCAAGTTAAAAAGCCTGTGCTTAAAAAATCAGTTTGTATTACATTTAGAACATAGAGAAGGGATTCAGAAAAAGTGTTTAGTAGCATAATTTATTTAAATACAGTGCAATAACGATTATACAAAGCCAGAAAATCTGAAAAAAATCCATTCTTAACGAAAAGAATTAGGAAAGCAATACTTCAGCGTTAAAAAAAAATAAAAGAAAATTATCAGTTAATTATTGGGCTGAAGTGGTTCTCTCTGATGAGTCAAGTTTAACTTATTTCGAGCTGACGGAAACAAGCAGGTCTGACGACGAAAATGTGACTGGCTTAATGAAAAATGTCACTTTTAAAACAATGACACATTCTCCGTACATTATGATACGAAAGTACATAATTTTTCAATGAGTTGGGCAAATTTTTATGTTCAAGGGATCAGTCAAACCGAAGTAAAACTCGGCCATTAAAAAATTTATGCCTGACCGACTATTTTGGAGGTATTTCACACTTTTCCGCAATCAACATTTCAAGGTAATAATACACCTTGTTACATAGCGCCTGTGGCACGTTTATCTGATTCAAGTTGTTAAAATTACCTATCCATTCCCATGAACATTTATAATTTTGTAAGTTATCATAACTTTTTACTTTCCGAACACTATAGTGAGGAAAGTATTGTAATCATGTCAAAAATCCGAATTTGAGATTTTGATGTTTCTATACGTTTCGAGGTCCAATGAGTCCCACTATTTTTGCGATGATGTATGTATGTGTGTGTGTATGTATGTGTGTATGTATGTGTGTATGTATGTGTGTATGTATGTGTGTATGTATGTGTGTATGTCTGTGAGTGAACACGCTAGCGTCTAAACGCTTTGTTCAAATAACCTGAAAGTTGGTACGTATATTGTAAGTCACCATAGTACGAACCCTATAGATTTTGGTGAATCTAGCACTAATAGTTTTTTTACAGGGACACAAAGAAAAATTCTTTATCATTAGGGTCTATGGGAGAAAATTCTTAAAAGTGCGATAGCATCTAAACGTCTTATTCAATTGAGCAAAAAATTTATACACATATTATAGGTCACAAATACTCAGTCTGTATAGATTTTGGAGAATCTAGCACTTATAGTTTTTTTACAGGGACACAAAGAAAAATTCTTTATCATTATGCCTATGGGGCCAAATTTTTAAAAGTGTGATAGCGTCTAAACGCCTTATTAATCTGAGCAAAAAATTTGTACACATATTATTATAGGTCACAGTTGCACCAACTGTATAGATTTTGGTGAATCTAGCACTTCCAGTTTTTTTACAGGGACACAAAGAAAAATTCTGTATCATTATGGCCTATGGGACCAAATTTTTAAAAGCACGATAGCATCTAAACGCCTTATTCAATTGAGTTGAAAATGTATATGAGTATTATAAATCACTGTTGCTTTAACTATAAGTATTTTGGTGAATCTAGCATTTATAGGTTTTTACAGGGACACAACAAAAAATTCTTTATCATTATGATCTATGGCTCAAAGTTCAGTAGCGTTAAATAAAACATCGTGTAATATATGGAGAAAAATACTCAAAGGCTCTATTATGGTTTTTTCTCTTTTGTCTGTTTAACAACTCTTCGTTCTTTACTTTATCTACAAAACTGTTAATTACTCAATGTTCGGAAAGTCGAGTGGAGTCACTCCAGATTTTTTACTTTCCGAACAGGAAAGTGAGGAAAGTATTGTAATCATGTCAAAAATCCGAATATCAGATTTTGATGTTTCTATACGTTTCGAGGTCCCCTGAGTCCGTTTCCACTATTTTTGAGATGATGTATGTATGTGTGTGTGTATGTGTGTATGTGTGTATGTATGTGTGTATGTCTGTGAGTGAACACGCTAGCGTCTAAACGCTTTGTTCAAATAAGCTGAAAGTTGGTACGTATATTGTAAGTCACCATAGTACGAACCCTATAGATTTTGGTGAATCTAGCACTTATAGTTTTTTTACAGGGACACAAAGAAAAATTCTTTATCATTATGGCCTATAGGACCAAAATCTTAAAAGTGCGATAACATCTAAACGCCTTATTCAATTGAGCAAAAACTTTATACCCATATTATAGGTCACAGATACTCAATCTGTATAGATTTTGGAGAATCTAGCACTTATAGTTTTTTTACAGGGACACAAAGAAAAATTCTTTATCATTATGGCCTATGGGACCAAAATCTTAAAAGTGCGATAACATCTAAACGCCTTATTCAATTGAGCAAAAACTTTATACCCATATTATAGGTCACAGATACTCAATCTGTATAGATTTTGGAGAATCTAGCACTTATAGTTTTTTTACAGGGACACAAAGAAAAATTCTTTATCATTAATGCCTATGGGGCCAAATTTTTAAAAGTGTGATAGCGTCTAAACGCCTTATTAATCTGAGCAAAAAAATTGTACACATGTTATAGGTCGCATTTGCACCAACTGTATAGATTTTGGTGAATCTAGCACTTACAGTTTTTTTTACAGGGACACAACGAAAAATTCTTTATCATTATGATCTAAGGGCTCAAAGTTCAGTAGCGTTAAATAAAACCTCGTGTGATATATGGAGAAAAAAACACTCTATTATGGTTTTCTCTCTTTTGTTTGTTTAGCAATTCCTTTTTCTTTATTTTATCTACAAAACTGTTAGTTACTCAATGTTCGGAAAGTCGAGTGGAGTCACTCCAGATTTTTATACTTAAGGTTAAATCTCACAAAGAATATCGCAGAATATCGTCTTCACTAGACCTGAAAATAGTCCTAATCTCAATCCGCTCGAAAATGGTTATTCTATAAAAGAGGGTGAAGACTCAAAATTTGTAGCCTACAACTTTGCAAGAAATAGAAAAATGTATTTATAATATTTGGTGTAGCGAAATTTCTGAGTTTCATGTTAAAAAAACTGTAAAATACTATATGTCATTGCGCATTAAAGCAGCAATTCCATATATAGGTGGAATTATCCAATGAAAAATACATATTTTTATTAAGTAATTGTTTAGATCTAACAAATAAATAGTTTTATTTCATACATTAAAATATAACATGTTTATTTCATTTAATGAATCTTAATGGAATACAAAGCATATGTTTATTATATCACGTTTCAAAAGAAAGTTCTATGTAGGTTTTTATTTAATACTTCGTAGAGCGTAATAAAGCGATTTATTAAATCAAAAATGCACATAGCAGTACAGTCGAATAAGGAAAAATAGGGGGGAAATTTTATAAAGTTTTGAAACTTTGGGATAATACTTATCAGAAGTCTACTAATGCAAAACAAAAAAGTTCCCCATCCTGGAGGGGGTGGGGGGAGCTTCCCACTCTTACCCCCCAAAATCGCATAATTCATTGAACTGAAGAAAAAAATAGGAAATTAATTTATATGATTTTGGAATTTTGGTATAACATTCCTGCGAGGTCCAATAATGCAAAACAAAAAAGTTCCCCACTCTGGGGGAGTCCCCCCCCACCACAAAAAGTTTTCGAAAGTTGGTATAATGTTCCTAAGAGGTCTAATAATGGAAAACAAAGTTTTCCACCCTGGGGTAGGAACTTACCCCTTACCCCCCCCCCCCCCCCCGCTAAAAAATTATTCAGTTTATTGAAATTTAAAAAGTGGGGAAATAGTTTATTGAGTTTTGAAACTTTGGTATAACATTCTTGTTGGGTCTAACAGTGGAAAAAAAAAAAAAATCCACCATGGAGTGCTAGTGCCCCCCCCCTTCCACCCCACAAAGAAAAGAAAAATAGTTTGATTTGTTTAAATTTTGAAAAATAGGAAAATAGGAAAATAGTTTATAGTTTTGAAATTTTACGAAAATTCTCTTGGGGTGTCTAATAATGGAAAAAAAAAATTCCCCGACCTCGGGTGAGAGTTTTTCCTCTCCCCCTAAAAAAAAGCATGTAATTCGTTGAAATTAAGAAAAATTTGGAAATAATTTATAGAGTTTTGAAACTTGGGGACAAATTTTGGAGTGGTCTAATAATAGGAAACGAAAGTTCATAATTCTCCGGTGTGGGAGCTTCTCTGCCCCCCCCCCTTTCACTCCATAATCGTAGAATTCGTTAAAAAAAAATAGCAGAAATATATATAATTTTGAAATTTTTAGGATATTACGCTTGGACGTTCTCAATGGAAGAAAGAAAGTCTTCCTTATTCCCCCGAAACCGAATAGTTCCTTCAGATTAGAAAATAATAATAATAATAATTGGAATGAAATATACAGATTTGAAACTTTGGGAAACAACTCATATGGGGTATCTTAATGGAAAACAAAACAAATCCCTCTTTGGGAGAGTTTTGCAACCCCCTCCACAAAAACACCTCCGAAATTTTCCGTGAGTCATTTTTTTTTTTTTTTTTTTTTTTTTAATTTATGTAAAATTATTTGCTTATCAAAAACAGCTACTATATCCAAAAAAAAAAAAAAAAAAAAAAAAAAAAAAGGAAAACAATGTTTTTCAAAAAATTCTGATATTATATTAACAATAACTACCTCTGCACTATGTATAAACGAACAATTATTTTGCCTCTTATTTTAAGTTTTAAAAAAAAGTAAATGGAAAATTCAAATGATAATAATGAACTTTAGGTAATAACTGGGCAAAATAAATAGAAAAATAAATAAGTAAAATTCAGGTAACACAATTAATGTTTGTCAATAAGCTTCCCAAGTAACACGGAATGGTTGGGAAACGGTTGGCCCTACAATTCCTTCTTCGTTGGGCAACGGTTGTTTTTGGCCGTCGGCCCTCGGTTGAGCCAATCGTTGGGTGACAGTTGGCCCAACGATGGAACGGTTGGTTCCTGGTTGGCAAACTGTTGGGCCATTGTTGGTGAACACATTGTAGGCTAACTGTTATATTTTGCAGTTGAAAAAAGATCATTTTAGGACCGTTGGGCCAACAATACTATTTGCTGTTGGCCCACTGTTATTTTAAGCCCTTTCCCCAACGATAACCATTCCCCAACGAACTAACAATAAATCGCAGTTGGGCCAACAGTCTGTGTTACTTGGGTTATTACTTACAGATAACCGTCTGAACATAGAATAAAAACTATCAAGCTCATCATGAATGTCATCTTCAAACTTTTTTATCATGTCAATGGGCTCTCTGTTGCTCGTGACAGTGTTTACACATTACTGAGCACAATTAGTCTGCTTTAACACATTTTCTTTCATAACCTTGGTACAGCCACATGAAACCAAATTTAGTATCTTTTCTGGAGCAGGTGCTTACCTTAGATATATAAGAAAAAAGTAGGAATTATATAATTTCCAACCCCAGTTCTTTGGATTCAAGCGGTATAACAACTACAACTGTACTTACTGGTAAACTGTAAGAGAATAGAAGAATGCAGCATCATTGGTAGGTGGCAAGTGAGAAAGGACGATTGTATTGCTTGTCGGACCTACTAGTTCATTAAAACATTGAAATCTGAGGTCATTCATTTTTTTCATTTCAGAAGTTATACATCTACTTTTTTTAAACTTTACTGCACATTTCAGTTATAAATTTTTCACAAGAATTTTTAGTTGAGTAAAGAGTCGATCTTGGATGATTGAATACTTTGGGTTCATCATAGAGAAGGTGAAATCGGTTAAATGGTTGAGCCACTTACACTTTCCTTTTTCCAAACGTGGACGATGAGGTGTCGCAACCACTCCTTGCATGAAAAAATAGGATTGAATCTCAGTAATTGTTGATAACACAGGAACTTTGCAAGTCCTTGGAACTGTAAAATCTTTTTTTTTAGATTTCCCTTCCCTTCCCTTCGAGTAGAATGTCCATCCCTTCTGGGGCGATAGCTATCAGTAAAACAGTAAGGTAACATCTTGTCCAACAACAACTTGCTTATAGTGAGAGGCATCAATTGCTTTTCTAGAAAGCGAAAGCGAAGAAGGAGGGAAGCGAAGCGGAGGAGGGTCTTCTGAGGGAGGGAGATTTTCTTTGTTTTCCATTATTAGACTATTCATGAATGTTATCCTAAATTTTCTAACAATTATAAAATTATTTTCTGATTTTTCTTAATCTGAAAGAGTCATAAGGTTTTGAGGGAAAAGGGGGCGGGGGGGGGGAGCTTCGGGATTAAAAATTCGCCCAGGAAGGGGGGACTTTTTTGTATTTTACTACTAGAGAACTCAAGAGTATTATTTCAAATTTTACAAATATTTACTCCTATATTATGTTCCTTTATAGCCCCTCATTTTTTATAATCTGAAGGAGCTATGCAGTTGGGGGAAGGGAAATGAGGGGAGTGTCTCCTGAGGGTGAGGGTTTTTTTTTTTTTTTTTTTTCTTTTCCATTTCTAGGCTATTCATGAATGTTATTCTAAAAATTCAAACATATATAAATTATTTCCTCTGTTTTTCTTCATTTGAAAAAGCAGTACGATTTTTTTTTTTTGGGGGGGGGGGGTGGGGAGGGGAGGGGGAAGGAGGAATTTTCCCCCCCAGGAAGAGGATACTGTTTTGTTTTACATTACCAGAGCCCTCAAGAGTAGTATTTCAAATTTACAAAAATTTACAAATATTTACTCCTATGTTATGTTCCTTTATATTCCCTCATTTTTCATAATCTGAAGGATCTACGCAATTGGGGGAAGGGAAATGAGGGGAGTGTCTCCTGAGGGAGAGAGGATTTTTCTAGGCTATTCATGAACGTTATTCTAAAATTTCAAACATTTATAAATTATTTTCTCTGTTTTTCTCAACCTGAGAGAGCTATATGGTTTGGAGGGGAAATGGGGAAAGGGGGGGGGGGCTTCTTTTTTTGTTTTACATTACTTGAGCCCTTAAGAGTATTATTTCAAAATTTCAAAGCAGTATACATATTTACTCCTGTAATACATTCCTTTATAATCCTTCATTTTTTTTTTTTTTTTAATCTGAAGTAGCTATTTAGTTTGGGGAGAAAAAAGGGGGTGTCTCCTCAGGAAGGGGAGACTTTTTTCTTTTTTTCTTCTTTTCCATTACCAGACATAAATCTTGTCCAAAAATTCAAGCGCTTAAAAATTATTATCTCTGTTTTCTTAATCTGAAAGAGCTATATGGTCTAAAGGGGGAGGGGAGAGGGGGGAAAGCTTCGCCGCAGGAAGGGGAACTTTCTTGTTTTGCATTACTGGAGCCCCCAGGAAAGTTATTCCAAAGTTTCAAAACTTTATAAATTTTTTCCCTTATTTGGTGTTTTGGGGCCTTATTTGACTGTACTATACGTATCATGTTATGATTTCCGTATCATATTAACATAACAGTTTTATTTGTTTCAATCATTAGTTTTTAAGTTAATATAAACACAAAAGATATAAATCGATTTTTCCGCAGTGCGGCCTTTCTTTCTTTCTATTTTTTTTTTTTTTCTTCTTGTTGTTGTCCTATACTGTATGTTCCATGAAGACTTTTCTACATTTTTTTCGTTCATCCAATTTACTATTCACTTCAGAGCTGATTTTGGTAAAAATAAATGTATTGGTCCCATAGTTGCTAACTCAGCATCTTTTGGCTACCGAAAACTTTCTACAGAAATATTTATTTTATTTAAAGAGCGAACTATAACGGTTTTCACTGATTAAGTAAAATAAAAATAAATAAATAAATAAATAAAAATAAATATGTTAAAATTTTACGGTAGTAAAAGGTGCTAAGTTAGCAATTATGATTAATCCTTTACCTTTAGCTTCACTAGAGTTTTTTCCTTCCAAAAAAGTAGAATTAAATTTGGTAACCATTTCAAAACACTTCTTGATTACAAAGAATTGTTAAAAGAATATTAAAAAAAAATATATATATATATATATATATATATATTTAATACAGATATTGATGTATGTACAGATGCATGACAGTGATATATGAAATAATATTGGTTGCTTGTTTTTTTTTTTTTTTTTTTTTTATGTGTGTGTGTGTGGGCTTATGACTAATAAACTTTACTAGGGTTTTAATTCTATAGGTAGAATGCCCTCCAAAGGGCAGAGCCTTTCTAAGGAATCCTAGTTCGTATTTACGCGAGTTTCGGAGAAAATCACGGAAAACTACAAACAGCTAAGTCGATGAACGCGACTTGGCTATCGGCACCTTCCCATGCACTAATTTTGAGCGTAGAACCGCTCAGTAACTGGTGGGGCTGAATAATGTTAGTTATTCCAGTTAATTCTGCTTCTATCGAGCTCTATTTGAATATTCCAAAGCAAATTCAAAATAAACTTCAAAGCAGATTAAGTGATGAGAATATGAGAAATTCCATCTGCATATCTGATAAGAATTTAGACTCTGGTGAGTTTACCTTTAAAAGAGCAGCAAAATCTTTAAAAAAAAAAGGTAGTTATTAATTTTTTATTTCAACGATTACTTGATTTTGATATAGGTAATTCTTGAGAAGAAAAACAAATTCTGAAAAAGTTAGAAACGTAATTACTCGCTTAAAAAATTGAAAAATCCTACTTACAATTTTTGTTAGTGTGGAAAAATTCTGATGACTTTTTTTAGTCCGACAGGACTATTTCTTTCAATCTGGCATTTTGTGTCGTTACCAGTTTATAGTGTTCCACTTCGAAAATGCCTGCCAATATCCAATTTTACCATTTAATTTCTTACTCGATCTTAAAATATTTTCTGAAATCCGTACAAACTTACATACATTTTTTTTTTTTTTTTTTTCACTTCCCATCAGTGAGGATAGAACTCACAACTTTCGGGTTCGTAGTTGTGTTTTCTGACCACAGAGCAAACGTGTCTCGGCTGAATATTTCCTGATTATTTAGACTAATGTTTTCAGATATACATACTTACATATATATATATAAATGGTTTTAAAATACAAATATAAGTAGTCCTGTCCTACTAAATTAAATTCTGTCATAGACAGAATTTCATCCGTAGTTTCAATGCTCGAGAAGCGAGCATACGTCGAGATACTCAATGTTAATTTTTGCATGAATAGAACGGGCATCATCAAAAACATGGCTTTCCAAATTTACAGCCCGTTCTGAACATTATTTTTTGAGTTACAGTGATATTTCATTTTTTACTGTTGTTAGGGGGCCGTCACTTAATATAATTTGTATCCTCTGTGAGTAAATATATGTATATATTTTGACGAAAGACTATTTTAATTTACGTTTATGTTATTCTAATTGTTTTCTAAGGAACATTTCGATGTTTATGATACAAACTAGATTATTTTTTATAAAATTATCGCAATGCAAAGCGAGCGATTGTGAAAGAATTCCAAAAGATATGAAGCCCCGCCTCTATATTGCGGGAACAATATTAAAAAAAAATAGTTTGCATATTCGTATATGACTCTATATGTGACGCTGGAATGCATAATATCAATGGTATTTATTTACTACATCGAATACTGAAGACAAAATTTAAATGATTTAATCGGAAGTATGTAAAATAATTTTGTTTAATAATGTAAAATTTTTGAAAAATTGTGTAAAGGCGTGGCTTCCCGTTGCAAAAAGGTGTATACTCGATTCTGAAATGTTAAGACATTGTTGTTAAATATTACATAACATTTCCTAGCTTCCCACTGCTAAAATTCTATTTTATCCCGGCTGTCTTTTTTTTTTTTTTTTTTTTTTTTACTTGAATATTCTAGGATTTGTGCACCTCGAGTTAAATGTCACGATTTAGAAAACGCGGTAAGACGAGGATTATTATTTGAAAGAGCAACACGCAGTGAACAATACTTTTTTTCCCCTTTTTATATGTTAATATAATTAATATTTATTAATTTTTATTACAATTTTTTAAACAAATTTTCTGTTTTAATTTTATGACATTTTCGCATTCGTTTACTCTACCGTTTATGCTATTTAAATTTTATCACATAACGTAACATAATAAAATATAAAATTTTTATTAAATGTTTTTTTAATACTGAATAATATAGTGTTTTTTTTTTTTTTTTTTTAATCTGTTATTGAAACAAAGCGCAATATTATTTATTTTCGATTATTCAAATCACGGCGTAAAACTGGCATCACATTTATCACGGAAAAAGAATTTAAAACAAAGTAATATGTCTTATTACTTTTAAAGATATAGATTTTACACATTTAAAATTTAGAATTCAAGTACAGTAAACGGCTGCAGAACGGAGAATATTCGTTCTAGGCAATAGAAAACAGTTTTTTCTATATCCATATTTATTTTAAGTATGAATATACATAATAATTATACTCTTTCTAGTGAAAGTATTTTTATTCATACTATTTTGTTTATATAAATATGAATATAAGGAATATTCTTAAGAAATATTGCAACACACAAATTGTGAAAGAAACGCCCACTGGAGGAGTTACAGATTTCCAAATGACGTGAATATACGTCAGCGGTCGCGAAAACGTTAAATATCCTTTCTCAGATTTTAGTTTAAATCTTGTTATCTATATTTTTGTATGTTATGTATTGATGGTTTGTACACCTAAAATTAAATGTAAAATTTTATAGTAACACTTTCATGCGTTGCTGACTGTTTAAAATAAAAATATACCCAACAAGAAATAGATAATTCTTTTTCTTAGATATTAAACACTTTTTTTTTTTTTTAACCGCTATTAATATTATTATCATTATTACTCTTATTCTTTTACCTTGGTATCTAGATTTTTGTAATTCAACATTGTAGGGTTCATATGATTTAAGATAATTAATTTTCTTCGTATGAAGTGACGAATTTAACCAAAGAATCTATAATCTCGTTTAGAAGTTCCTTGTATTTAACTATTCGATGTTTAATAAATAGAAACCAATAAAAATCTTTTAATTCATAAACTAATATAGAGAGTTCTGCGAATTAGTATCATTTTTTATTTTATAATTAAAATTTCTGGACTTTTTTTCCGGTGTGAAGCTTACTAAATAATGTGTATAGAGTGATGGTTATGATTTATTTTTTTCTAAATGTATAGACGGACCCCTAATACATTTTCACGTGTAGCTCTATTTAGAATGAATTTAAAGTATATAAATAGGTATGTTCTCCGAACCGCCTTGATCTTAGAAATCTGAATATAAAGTCAAAAATAGGGGTCGTCATTGTAAAAAAAATGAAGTTTATGCCTGTTTTAATATGTAGATAACCCCTTAAGCAAAATATAATTATACCATTAAAAACTAGACGTTATTACAGATCAATAGGTACCAGCCGCATGTTTCGACGATAATTTACAGCGAAATTAAGTGCGAGGAGAGGGGACGTTTTTTTTTTTTTTTTTTTTTTGCCGACTAGAAGAATGATGGGTGATTTTTAAATGAATTGAAAAAGCATCCTGAACCAAAGTAAGATTGTCTGCCAAAATGTCTCGCACCACCGAGTGCATATTGACAAAAGACATTTGTTGCTTTTAGAATTATTAGTTTAGATAATTAAAAAAAAACTAAGGGTCACAACGATTACTTCCTGGATTCAGAATTTTTTTCTTTATCTGGCGATATCGGTTTTCAAAAATATCAGATGGATATTTCTATTTTATCTTGCAATTTAACGCTCCTTAAACGCTTTTTAAACTCAGAACTGGTTCGTTTTTTAATTGGCATAGTTTAATCAGAGCTGCTAACCTAGCCCGGGGGGATTGTCAGTACCGCCCCTTTTTTTCGCACCACTGAATTTTTAGAATAATTCTTTTCGAATGTATTTACGATGAACTAAGAAGAAAAATACTCTAAAAAAAGACTGGTGTGCAAAAAGCGGCGGTACTAACAATCCTCTAGATTAGGTTGGCAGCTCTGTTTGAGGTTTTTATTATATCTCCACAACTAATTAAAAATTTTCTTTTCTTTTCTTTTCTTTTCTTTATCCTCTCCGGGAGGCTTCTATACACTCGTATGTCAATTTACGTATTCCTACGTTTCGTGGGGGGAGGAGGGCGGGAGTTGAATGCAGGTTTGTACAGACAGATAGACAGGCATCTTCTTTTATTATTATAGATGACGAATAGCCAAGTGTTTTTTTTTTTCCCTCGGTAAAAGGGGAGGTTCTACACGCGTTACTCACTTCACCTATTTTGACCAGCGGCCTAACCCCATATGTTATTTCATGTATAAATTTGTTTTGTAAATTACTTATTACTAAGTAAGTTTCTTTCTTTCTTTCTTTCTTTTTTTTTTTTTTTTTTTTTTTTTTCTGTTTTCCCATTTAGAAAGTTCACAACCATGAAAATGATTTTCGTTTTCCAAAAAAATTACTTTTAAATTTTTACTATTTCATTTCGAAGATATAATGTGCAAAATTACTCTTGGTTACGATTTCTCGCTTTACAGTTTTAAAACGATATATGAAAAATTAAAAAAGAAATAATTTTGGAAAAAAGAGAAATAATTTAACGGTTGAGAAATTTCTAAATATGAAAAATGGAATTTATAAATCATATTAGGTAACGAGTAATTTATAAAACAAATTTCTGCGGTCAAATTTGGTGTAGGGTGTAGCATCCCCTTAAGAGCCAGCATTTTTAAATGTAATCAGGTTTGACAACAGATATTATGCGACTTATTTAATAGCTGCCGATCGAATTTTTATAATTAAAATTCGATATAATTAAATAAAGAAATATCGAATAATAAAATATCGAAATATCGAATTTTTAGATTAGTTTTCACGCTACTAATTAAAAAAAAAAATCTTTTCATGCTTTAATAAATAGTAAATTTTTACAGAAAAATTCTGGTATGAGGTTTCACAGGAGAAATGAGAAAGTTGTTATTTTTTGCTATGGTATATATATGTGTGTGTGTGTGTGTCAATCAGTACATAAACAGTACTATAGCAGAGCTGATCAGGCTTATTAACTTTTAAAATTTATAACATTAAATTTTATGTAAATTTTGCATAATATAGCTAGTAGTAATAAAGTTATAAATTTATTGTATTTACAATTTTATTATTACATAAAGGGGGCTGAAAAAAACAGCGTGATTACTTCTCGCTAATATGTAGCGATAAAACTAAAATGCTTGAAATAGGTTGAGATATAGCAATCTGTAAAATCATAGTTCTTGAATGATAGCTATGCCACATATTATCCGATATATGACCAAATTTAAGTACCAGGATAAAGCATTGCCGCAGATGGTTACAAGGGTCACGTTCGCCGCCATTTTTAAGGCATTTTCAGGTAGGAAAAAATTTCTACAATTTTACTACCACTATTTTTATAGAGATATTTTTGTGGTATTTTTTTAGTAATGTATCGTGGTTGAACAAGATAAAGATTTTTCAACAAAAATAGTGGTAGTAAAAACGGCGGAAAATTCACATTCCCAAAAGTACCCTAAAAATATAGGCGGAGAATGCGACCTTAGTTAGAACCAACACCAGAGGTTGACCGGGCGTAAAAAACACTGCCGGAGGCAGCAGGTATCTAAAACGAGGTTCAGATATAATTTGTTTAAATTTAATATTTTATTTTTAGTTCGAAAAGACGTACTATTTCTTTCAGACAGTGATTTTCCGTGGTCGCCTTTTTTAACTTTCCACTTTGAATGAATGTGAAACGCAAACATTTTTGTTTTTATTTAAAATATGCAAAGCCGAAAGTTTGTCATTGTATCTCTCTAGATTATTAGGCTTTATCAAAAATTGGTACAATTATTGATAAGGACAAAATGTAGCTAACGCTGTATTTTTTAATTCAATCGGATAATTGCTTAAAGAAATATTAAGTAAAAACCCCATTATAACTTTAATATTATTTAAAAGAGAAAAACAAATTGATGCCAAAAATAAATAAATAAATGAGTAAATATATATATATATATACATATATATTAATCAAAGAAAGAACGTGCAATTTTTTTTTTCTTTTTAATAATTAAAATAAAATTGAGAAAAAGCGTGGTAAAGAAATAGATCGGCTTCAGTATGGAACTCCTTTGCGAATTTTTTAATTTGGCAAAAAAATAAAAATAGAGTTAGATCGTTCAAATTTGGTATATAGAGGTTTTCGATACTTACAAATCGATTGCGGATATTTTCGAATTTGTAAAATTATTAGGAGGGGCGGGAAGGGGGGGGGCTATGGGCAAAAACAAATAGAAATACAGTTAGGGCATTCAAAATTGGTACAGATAGGTTTTAAAGGCCTGCAAGTCGAATGGGGATATTTTCGAAAGTGTAAAGTTATTAGGAGGGGTGAGAAGGGGGGGATGGGATGGGGGGGGGGCAAAAAAATAAAAATAGAGTTAGATCGTTCAAAATTGGTACAGAAATGGTTTTCGATACTTAAAATCGAATGCGGATATTTTTGAATTTGTAAAATTATTAGGAGGGGTGGTAAGGGGGGGCTATGGGCAAAAACAAATAGAAATGCAGTTAGGCCGTTCAAAATTGGTACAGATTGGTTTTAGATGCCTGCAAGTCGAATGGGGATATTTTCGAAAGTGTAACGTTATTAGGACGGACGGAAGGGGGGCGGAGGGGCAAACAAAATAAAATAGAGTTAGATCATTCAAAATTGGTACATAGAGGTTTTCGATACTTACAAATCGATTGCGGATATTTTCGAATTTTTAAAATTATTGGGAAGGGGGAGAGTGGTGGGGCAAAAAAATAAAAATAGAGATAGATCGTTCAAAACTGGTGCATAGAGGTTTTTGATATTTACAAATCGATTGCGGATATTTTTGAATTTGTAAAATTATTAGGATAGACGGGAGGGGGGGTCGAAGGGGGAAATAAGAGTTAGAGCATTTTGGGAATTTTTTCGGAAGGCAGTGAGAACCCGGTGCGACATTTTTACTAATCAGATTTTGTTTCGCTTTTTTTTTTTTTTTTTTTTTTTTTCTCGTGATAAAAATTAATGCAATTTTGAGAATTCAGTAATTATAGTGATTCATTTAAAAATAGTGACCAGCGAAGCGGGCAAAGCCTGCTAGTAAATAAATAAATTTTAACACTAATAAATAGATTTTTTAGTAATATGTTCATTTTCTAAAAACTTTTACATATTCTAAAATCGATTATAACTAGTTGGATTATCATCATCAAAATGAACAGGTTGGTGTCAACGAGATATATAAATTAGAGTGCTGATTCAATGGATGAAGGATTAGCTTTCCGTGGTTCAAGATGAATCACGTAACATGCTCGAATAGATTGTTATGTTTGGCCCTTTGTCGCTTTTTTGGCGACTGTCCGCGAAAGACTAATTTATCTAGCTACAGAATGATTTGAAATTGATATGATGACTATAATAAATATATGATATAATTGCTGCACACAATTAAAAACAACAACATAAAATAAAACCACAAGTGAACTTGAAAACAAAACTAAAAGCATACGTATAAATCATAGAACGTAAACAAACAAAAGCTTTGGCGACAATGGTTGGCTGGGTTTGCCATGCGGCGCCATTTACAATATTATCTCGAATTATGCGAAATATGCTACCATGAATGCAAATAGTCAGAAAAATTGTTTCGAATGAATACTAAAAATATTATTTAAGCAATAAATAAATAAAGTGTACGATTTTTCATAAAATGCATTATTTTCAGCACATGATTTACTTCCATAGCCTTCGTCGAATAGTTGAAAGAAAAATAACAAATATTATGTATTAAAACATACAAAATAAAACAATTATAGTTTACCTGTGTAAAGTTACTGGTCAGCGCCTACCCATTTATTTTTATAACAAAATAAATTTTTTCGGAAGAGTTTCACAACTTTAAAAACTGTATTCTTCCATAGAATGTTTGGAAATAAGCTAGCTGTAACCAAGGAAACCACCGAATACGCAGGTGCAAGGAGAGCATGTCACATGACTCATCTTGGACCTTCTCAAGGGTTACCATTTATCACTCTACTTTATATATCTCGTTGGTTGGTGTATTAGTTACCATTTTGTGGTATGACAATCTGTCACGTCCGTGAGATAAATTCTTTGCCAAGATATAATTATGCAATAATTTTCTTAGCCAAAGTAGTTAAACATATAAATTAGGATAATCGAAAAGGTAAATAAAAACATAAAAATGTTAAAAATATAAACATCATATACTAAAAATTAAAGTTGTACCAGGGTTTATTAGAACAACAGGAATATTTCTTTCAGACGGCGATTTTGAGCTGTCGCCATTTATTGTATTGCACCATGAATTTGCCAAGATGCCCGCCAATATCCAATTTTACCAATTATTTTCTTAAACTATCTTAAAATATTATGTCAAATCTGTAAAAACTTTTACGTTTTTCAAATCCTACTGATAAGCAGTGTTGCCAGAGGAAAATTTAAATTATCCCTATTTAATGGAGAAAAAATCACTACATTCCCTACGTGAAAATATTTTAACCCTACAAAATGCCCTACGATTCAAAACTATTAATTGAAATTACAAAAATCATATTATTATTATTGTAGTCCCTTTTTAACATATTAATTATGGGAGTAGAGGGTTGAAAATGGTATCATTCGGAAGGCATGGTTAGCCGGAAGGTGCGAATACAAATATAATTTTCTTACGATGTCAAGAAGGTATTTAAAAATACATTTATTTTTTATGCATTTCCTCCCATTTTTCCCTTTTATACACGTATTCCTTTACATTAAAAAATACCTAAAAGTACAAAGTTGTTAAATCTGGCAATTTCATAAAGCTCAAATAAAACCATAGAGCATTTCCTCGTGACGTCATGTGGTTGGCAAAAAAGCGCGCTCGACTTTCCCGCGCCCCGCCCACCATTGATTTTCCGTTGGTAGTAATCAAGTAATCGCCATCGCTATGCTTTTCCCAAGCCTTTTTGCCAACCACTCATAAAAGTTGAGATGTTTGTTTACAAACAAGGAACTGCCCTATAGACACAGTCATTTGTATAATGTGGCATCACTATACGATTACGCAAGCGAAGTGATGACGATATTGTCTGTCCATGGAGCCATGAAAAAGATTTTCTATGTTAATCGTCCATTGGATTTTTTGTAAAAAATTATTAAAAAATAACGGAAATTATCTGCCGATTTTAATTCCGATATTTGGGTATAGTTATATATAAGTTACTGTCTACATGTGTTTGATTGAGTTATTGTTTCTGTAAAATTGATAAAATTTTAATTTAAAATCACAAAACTCCAGAAAAAAAATGGCAAACTTCCAGTTTCGAATGTAAACATAAACATTTTATTTCAAAGGGTGATATTTAAACAATAAATATTCAACTAATATACTAAATAAAAGGAAAATGGATTTGTTACTAACTGCTGCATGTATAAGTAGACGATACGGAAAAAATTCCGATTTCCGTTTTTTGCTGAATTTACATGTTTTGAGCTTTCTTTACGTTTCAATTAACAGAAATTGGCTACTTATTTTTTAAAAAAGTGTCTTTATTGCTAGCTTTTGTGGGTAGAAGAAGCAAGTAGAAGATACATAAAAACTTTTGATTTCCGGTTTTCGATGAATTTACACGTTTTGAGATTTCCTTGCATTTTAATTAAGTGAAATTGACAACTTATTTTTATTTTTTAAAAATGGATTTATTATTCTTTCCTCTGCATATATAAGTAGAAAATATAAGATTCAGAAAAGTTTTAGATTTTCGGTTTTCGATAAAGTTACACGTTTTGAAATTTCCCGAACTCAATTCGACCATTTTTTAAAAATATCTTTTTTTTTTTTTTTTTTTTTTTTTCAAACACTGTACTTTATGAACCAATCGAATTAATTTAACAGAATTTGATACATGGTTGGGCCTTGGTTTGACATGGTACCTATTAGCTTCTGGGCCGTTTTCACGTTGCGATTTTCTCTCATTTCAGGAAAGGCTAACATCTACAGAGAGAAATAGTTATATTAAGTAAAACTCTGCTGATTCAGTTAGAGTGAATATCGGCAAACAGTTGCCGCAGCTGTGTTGCAATTGCATTCCGTTTAGGACAAGGCAATAACTTTGCTTTGCCTCGCTTTGCAAAAAAAAATGGTCGAGTTTCGACCACTGGGCGATACTAGTTCTTATTAATATACAAATAAGTTGATTGTTGAAACAAGCGGACAAATAAAAATAAGTACCTAATATATGTATACAAACGTATATTCATGAAAACACAGTAAGTAAAATGGACTATGTTTCTATAATTTGTTTAAATTTAATACTGTTAGCTCTTTATTGTATTAAAAATTTAAATCAAACAGCTAATCTCCTTTGACATGTTTTCGCATCAAACTTACCAAATAAATTTAATTTAGTAATAAATAATCAATGTTAAACCAGCAAATATCGACTTGATAGGTACCTTAATCCGACTCCTTAGGGGGTGTGGCTACACGAAATGGGTGGTGTCAGCACATCAAAGAGAAATAGAAAGACTAATTTACAGAAAGGAAAACGAAAGACAACGCATTCTGACGTAAAACAAAATAAAATACATTTTTAGATCAGTATAATATATTTACGATTAAGATTTTGTACTGCACAATATATTTTATTTGAGGGGTGGGTGTATACAAATTACAAATAACTTGACAATTGGCATTTCGAGGAAATTTAATTTTAACATGTACATGGCTTATTGTCCAATTTATTTTTAAACTTTGATGTTAATTATATTAAAATATTAAATAATTGTTATATTTTTTATTAAAATTATATAATAAATTTACCATTTCGGAATAATAATAGTAAGAATAATAAAAGGGAGGACATATTAAAAATATGCAATTTTTCCAACTATTATAATTTATGCCGGCGAAATCATAATAATGCCCTTTTTTCTCCCTTACTAATTTTCTTGAGTAATTTTCCCCAGTATATAACTAAGATTAAATAGGAAGAAAACAATTCTTATAAAAAAGTAGTGGAAGTACGAGAAGTAGAGGGCGGTACTAATAATACACTGGAATAAATTATAGATGTTGGCAACTGTGAGTTATGAGATGTTTCACTTCGCATCAATCTGTAATAAAATTATGTATCTGAAACATGGAACTTTTTTACAGATAAGCTTAAAACTTTTCGCGTTTTTAAAAATAATTTTATAATTTTCATTAGATGGTAGGCAAATACCTCCCCCCCCCCCTACTCCAAAAGCAGAGCTAAAAACCCTATTGTAGGGAGAAATCCCTACATCTGGCAACACTGCTGATAAGTGAAAAATTCATATATTTTAAAGATGGCTGCTTAACACTTTCGCAACCGCATGTTTTGTCTTTTTCACAGTAAGTTCCGCATGTGGGCGTTATTCTTCTCAGTTGCAGTATTTCAGAATAAAATTTTCCGCAATCACATTTATCTTACAAATGAATATACATTATAGTTTGTTGGCTATATTTTCTGGATATAACCAACAAATATTCAAAATTTTCCTCTGAAATAGCTCGGTTATTTCTCACCAAGAAATTTATTTTCGCAATTGTAATGCCCATCTTAATTTGTCGCCAAAATGACAACAAAAAGGTAAAAACTTCCAAGGGGCTTCTATGCTAAAGCTGTACTAAAGTAATTTTAAATAATGAATATAGTATCCGATGCTAGTGAATAAAATACAATTTCTTTTTTCTGTTTTTTTTTTTTTTTTTTTTTTTTTTTTTTAATCAGACCTGCTAACATTTTAATTGATTATGGAGCATTTTTAGCCGCACCTTTATTTCATATCACTTTCATTTCAAGAGTAATTTTTTCTTATTTTATCATAGTTACATGTTGGAGAAAAATATTCTATAAATAAAGCATTGCGAAATAAAGGCGAGGCTAAAAATGCTCCGGAATAAATTAAAATGTTGGCAACTATGTTTTATTTTAGTTTTTACTAATAAACTGACATAAAAAGTCGTGATTTATTTTTCTTAAGTAATTTAAATATAGTGACCAGTGAAGCAATCTAAGCCTGTTAGTAAAGAATAATTTTGGAAAATTGATTATATTTTAATTTGGATAGCCATAGTTGTCAACTTCAGCACATTTTTCCGGTAGCCAAAAAGAACTAAAGTCTATGGTGACCAGATTAAAGTACCTTTATAAATTAAAAGCGTTAATAATTACTACAATTCCCAAGTTAGGAATAAAATTTTATATTCTTTGTAAATGGGGACTAAAATGCTAATAATTATGATGAATAATTTTTATTTTTAAATCTTAGGAAAACGGCTTACAAAAATGCACTGACCTGAGAAAATGAGAACATCTCGTCAGCATACTAAAGTTAGCAACTATACTTAAATCTAATTTCAATGTTTAAGCTTTATACCAGAATTTTTTTGGTAAAATATATGAATGTTTTAAATTTTTCAGCGTGTTAATTGTTAAATTTGTATTGTTTTTCTAAAGCAAAAAAGTGTTTTTCTTGAACGCTTTAAAATTTAATTCAAAGCAGTTGACTTTTGAAGTTTGCGCCACGAACTTCGGAATTGTCGATGTCCGAATAACTAAACAAGCAGTACGTAACATGCGTAGTAGCCCCGCCTCGTATAGTTTTCCATTCACTTTCATACTACATATGTAATAAATGAAATCCTCCAAAGATTAATTGCTATAAAATTTTAGGAAACATTTTGATGCAATTGCAATGCATTCAGTTGAAATAATATTCTTTCAACTGAATGCATATATTAATATTAGATAGATGTGTGTCAGTTAAAATAATTACTAAACAATTTAAATTTCAACTATGCAAATAAAAACATAAACAATCTGTAAATACCAAAAAGAAACTTCAGAATATTTAAACAGTTTTTGCGCTTAATTATATAATTTAAAAATGCAAAATACATGTAAAAGGGAAAAAATCAAATTTATTAGATCTACTTCTTCATCACATCGGATTTATATCCAACAAGTAATCACTTTAAAAGCATAAAAATAACAACATTTAATGCCTTAAAAAGTTATGCCAATTAGATTAGATTATTGAATGATTCTTCATTCCTTCAGGTTCTACTAATACATAAAAATTCTAAAAAACTTATCTAAGTCTTAACACTTTCGCGACCACATGTTTTTGTCTTTTTGACAGTAAGGTCCGCCTGTGGGCTCAAGTTACAATATTTCAGAACAAAATTTTCTGTAATCAGATTCTTATTACAAATGGATTTACATTATAATTATACTCTTTCTAATCAAAGTATTTATATCCATAGTATATTGGTTGTACAGTCGGGAAAAAAAAAAAAAAAAAAAAAAAGCCCCCCCCCCCTCCACTTAATTTTGTCATAAATTGTCGTAGAAACATGTGGTTGGTACCAATCGATTTGTAATAACGTCTAGTTTATAATGGTACAGTCAGATTTTGCTTAAGGGGTCGTCTACATATTAAAACTGGCATCAACTTCATTTTTTTCAATAGTAACCCCTGTTTTTTATAATTTATTTGAATTCTTTGGATCAAATCATCGCGGAAAATGGTATAGTTTATGTTGTTAGGGGGCTGTCACTTATTATAATTTGTATCGTCTGTGAGTAAATATCTGTATATATTTTGACGAAAAACTATTTTAATTTACATTTATGTTATTCTGATTGTTTTCTAAGCAGCAATTTGATGTTTATGATACAAATTGGATTATTTTTTATAAAATTATCGCAATGCAAGCGAGAGATTGTGAAAGAATTCCAAAAGAAATGAAGCCCCGCCTCTATATTGCAGAAACAGTATTGATAAAACTAGTTTGCATACTCGTATATGACTCTATATGTGACGCTGGTATGCATAAATGTCAATGGCATTTACTACATCGAATGCTGAAGACAAAATTTAAATGATTTAATTGGAAGTATGTAATATATATATATATATATATATTATAATGTAAAGTTTTAGAAAAATTGTGTAAAGGCGTGGCTTCCGTTGCAAAAAGGAGTATATTCGATTCTGAAATGTTAAGTATTTGTTCTTCAATATTACGTAACTTTTCCTAGTTTCTCACTGCTAAAATTCTATTTTATCCCTGTTGACGTTTTATTTTATTTATTTTTATATTTTTTTTTACTTGAATATTCTAAGATTCGTGCACCTCAAGTAAAATGTCATGATTTAGAAAACATGGAAATACGAGGATACGCAGTGAACAACACTTTTTTTCCCCTGTTTTTAAATTAATATAATTAATATTTTTTTCCAGATTTTTAAAAATAAATTTTCTGTTTCAATCTTTTTATGACATTTTCGCATTCGTAAAAAAATATTAAATATTTTTAAATGTTTTTTTAATACTAAAGCGTATAGTGGATTTTTTTTTTTTTTTTTTAAGTTTTTAAAATCTGTTATTAAAACAAAGCGCAATATTATTTATTTTCGATTATTCTAATCACGGCGTAAAACTGGCGTCAGATTTATTATGGAAAAAGAATTTAAACAAAGTAATATGTGTTATTACTTTTAATGCTGAGTTTATACATTACATCTAAGTTTTAATTTTGTGTCATGTATAAAGACGTGAGGTATTACTTAAAATAGAAATGATTTTGAACAGTATCTCCTTTTTATCGAATATTAAACACTTTCGCGACCGCTTGTTTTTGTCTTTTAGATATTCTGTTCCGCCTTTGGGTGTTATTCATTCAAATTACATTATGTCAGAACGAGGTTTTCTATATCCATATTTATTTTACTAATGAATATACATAATTATTTTACTCTTTCTAGTGAAATTATTTGTATTCATACTATTTTGTTTATATAAATATGAATATAAGAAATATTCTTAAGAAATATAGTAACACACATATTATGAAAGAAACGCCCACTGGAGGAGTTTCAGATTTCCAATGACGTGGATCTTCGGCAGCGGCCTCGAAAGTGTTAAATATCCTTTCTCAGATTTTAGCATAAATCTTGCTATCTATATTTTTGTATATTATATATTGTTGGTTTGTACGCCTAAAATTAAATGTAAAACTTTATAGGAACACTTTCATGCGGTTCTTACTGTATAAAATAAAAACATACCTAACAGAAGTATATAATTTTTTTTTTAATATTAAACACTTTTATTTTTACCGTTATTAATATTATTATCATTATTATAATTATTACTATTATTCTTTTATCTTGATTTTTGTAATTCAACATTCTAGGGTTCATATGACTCAAGGTATTGATTTTTTTATCGTATGGAGTTATATATATAACTATGCGATGTTTAATAAATATAAACCAATAAAAATATTTTAATTCATAAGCTAACACAGAAAGTTTTTTGAATTAACATCGTTTTTTTATTTTATAATGAACATTCCTAAACATTTTTTTCCGGTGTGAAACTTAATAAATAATGTCTATTGTGTGATAGGTTAAAATTTATAAAGTATATAAATAAGTGTGTTTTCGGTTGGTTGTAGGATTCAAGGCCGATTGACTCCTGATGTGTCCTAGGCCTAGAGGGGGAATGCCCTCCGTGGGGGTCTTTCTAAGGGGTCCCAGCCCGTATTCACGCGTGTTTCGGAGGAAACCACGGAAAACTCCGAACGGCTAGGTCGATGAGCGCGACCTGGGATCGAACCCGGCACCTCCCATCTACCAGCTTTGAGCGCAGAACCGCTCGGCCGCTGGTGGGCCCAAGTGTGTTTTCGGAATCGCCTTGATCTCAGAAATCTGAATATTATGTCAAAAATAGGGGTTGTCATTGAAAAAAATGAAGTTTATGCATGTTTTAATATGTAGATGACCGCTTAAGCAAAATCGAACTATACCATTAAAAACTAGACGTTATTACAGATCGATAGGTACCAACCGCATGTTTCTACGATAATTTACGGCGAAATTAGGTGTGTGTGTGGGGGGGGGGGGCATTTTTTTTTTTTTTTTTTTTGCCAACTGTACAAATAAAATATTGCATATTTTTAAGAAATAAATGACGTATACAAATTGCAAAAGAAACGCCCACTAGTGGAGTTACAGATTTTCAAATGACGTGAAGTTTCAAACGTCAGCGGTCGCGAAAGTGTTAATATCGCAGTTATTTCAACATTTAAAAAATCTGGAGTGACTCCACTCGACCTTCCGAACATTAAGTAATTAACGGTTGTACAAATAAATTAAGAGATGTCATTTAATAAACAAAAAAGAAAATTATAATAAAGTATATATGTACATAGCTGCCAAGTTTTTTAATTTATTCCGGAATGTTGTTAGTCCCGCCCCTTTTTCGCACCGTAATATTTTTAGAGTAATTTTCTTAATTTTTAATCGTAATTATATATTGAAGAAAACCTTTCTACAAAGATAACGGTGTAAAAAAAAGGGCGGGGCTAAGAACATTCCGGAATAAATTAAAAGACTTAGCAGCTATGCGTGTATTTTTCTTATGTGGTACGTTATTTTAAATTTACGCTATTGCCCTTCAAATAACTTGAGCATAGATCATAATGATAAAGAAATTTTCGTTGTGTGCCTGCAAAAATTTATAAATGCTAGACTGACTAAAATCTGTACTATTCGTGCAACGGTCACCTATAACAATTATATAAATTTCCAGCATAATCGAATGATGCGTTCAGACGCTATCGCGATTTAAAAAACACTGCTCAGCAAAAAGAATAATGATAATAATAATAATAATAATCTGGAGTGACTCCACTCGACTTTCCGAACATTGAGTAATTAATGGTTATGTAAATAAAGTAAGTTAAGAGGAGTCGTTAAATAAACAAAAGAGAGAAAATTATAATATGGAGTTTGAGTATTTTTCTTTATATAATACATGATGTTTAATTTAACGCTATTTTACCGAACACTTAGATCATAATACATAATAAAGAATATTTTGTTGTGTCCCTGTAAAAACCTACAAATGCTAGATTCACCAAAATGTTTATAGTTAGTGCAACAGTGACTTATAATATTTATATAAATTTCCAGCTCCATCGGAAAGGCATTTTGACGCCGTCGTACTTTAAAGTTTGAGCCCATATGCCACAATGATAAAGAAATTTGCATTTTGTCCCTGAAAAAGAACCATAAGTGCTAGATTCTTTAAAGATCATAAAGTTCGTGGGACGGTGACGTACAACATGTATATAAATTTTCAGTTCATTTGAATAAGGCGTTTAGTCGCTGTCGTACTTTAAATAATTTGAGGCTATTGGTCTTAATCATGAACAATTTTTACTTGTGTTCCTGTAAAACTCGTTAAGTGTTAGGGTCACTAAAATCTATATAGTTATTTGTGTGATTCGGCCTATAACTCGTATATAAATTTTCCACTCCAACGGATAAGGCATTTAGATGCTATCGCACTTTAAATAATTTTACCCCATAGGCCATAATGATACAGAATTATTTGTTGTGTCCCTGTAAAAACACTAGAAGTGCTAGATTCACCAAAATCTATGCAGTTCATGCAACTATTACCTATAATATGTGCATAAATTGTTTGCTCAGTTTAATAAGGCGGTTAGACGCTATCGCACTTTTTGAAATTTGGTCCCATAGGCAATAATGATAAAGAATTTTTCTTTGTGTCACTGTAAAAAAAACTATAAGTGCTAGATTCTCCAAAATCTATACAGATTGAGTGTCTGTGACCTATAATATGTGTATAAATATTTTGCTCAATTGAATAAGGCGTTTAGATGCTATCGCACTTTTAAGATTTTGGTCCCACAGGCCATATTGATAAAGAATTCTTCTTTGTGTCCCTGTAAAAAAACTATAAATGCTAGATTCATCAAAATCAACAGGGTTCGTACTACGGTGACTTGCAACATGCGTACCAACTTACAACTCATTCGAGCAAAACGTTTAGACGCTAGCGTGTTCACACACACATACATACACACATACATACATCATCGTAAAAATAGTGAAAATGGACTCACGGGACCTCAAAACATATAGAAACACCAAAATCTCGAATTCGGATTTTTGACATGATTACAATACTTTCCTTACATATGTATGTTCAGAAAGTATAAATTTTTCGAGATCTGATACCATTCTTGCTTATTCTTATGTAATATGACGTCGTGAGTCCGAATATGTTTCCCAATTTACCCAGTCACCCACTGTTTTCTAGAAACACCACCCCATCCCTCGACTTTTTTTTCCCCTGTTCAATAATTTTATGACTATGAATTTGGTTTGAAGAATAAAAAATAATTTATTTAACACCTAAAAACAAAAAAATATAAAGTTTAAAAAATAACATTAATAACAGATTAAAAAAATATAAGATATGTAATGCATAATTTCAGTGGCAAATCCTCCCCAAAATTTTCCCTTGTCGCAAATGTTCATATTTTAGAATTTTCCAACTCTGTAGCCTCTCAGAAGATATTTAACGGTTAAAATAATCCTCCCCCCTCCCAAAAATCAACTTTATAGCCATAAAATTACCGAAAAATGATAACGATAGCCTAAAAAAGTTGGGTGATAGGGCAAAATGGGCATCATAGTCGGATTCAAAAGGTCATTTTACATAAGAATATGCTGAAATGGTGTCAGAGGCAATTTTCATGCCGAGCAGTGTAATTTGAGCCCATAAGCCGCAATGATAAAGAATTTTTATGTGTTACTGTAAAAAGACTGTAAGTGCTAGATTCTAAAAAATTGATATAGTTTGTTTGAAGGTGATCTATAACATGCATATAAATTTTCAGCTCAATCGGATATAGCGTTTAGACGCTATCGAACTTTAAAAAATTTAGGTCCATAGACTATAATGATATTTTCGTTGTGTCCCTGAAAAAACCTATAAGTACAAGATTCACCGAAATTTATACAGCTTGTGCGACGGTGACCTGTAATATGAATGTAAATTTTCAGCTCAATCAGATAGGGCGTTAAGACGCTTCCTCATTTTAAATAATTTGAGCCCATTCTTGGGAGCCATATTTATTTAAACTAACTTTTAGTTTTTCATTTATAAAAAGTAATGTTAATGGAATACTTTTATATATTTAATATAGTAAGAGTTAACATACTCAATAGTATCTAAAAATATGGCACAGGCCTTGTTTTCACTGCTCCAGAGCAACTGCAAGTGAATTTCAAAATGTAAACAATATAATGTAAAGTGACTAAATCACAATGATCACTGCTACAAGACTGATCTGTTTTGTCAGAGTGGAGACAACTGGAATGAATTTTTGCAGATGTTTTTTTTATTGGCATCAGTCAAGATGTAAATTGTTTACAGGTAAAGACTATAAATGTAGAGTGTTTTGAGCAAGTCCTTCTCTTGCCTGTCAACTGGTTGGCACTTTATTTATTTATTTATTTATTTTTTATTTTTTTTTTTTTTTGTAGTTATGTTTCTTTTTACAGCAGAGTTTGCTGGATATGAAGATAGCTTTATTTCAATGTAACTTTAATTATGATTAATTAAAATAAGTTCGTTTTTTAAATCTGTGTTATTTTTGAAGTCTTCCACACACTCAGACCACTGCAATGTTGAAATTGAACTTATTTTTCTAATAGTGGTTATGGGCCCAGGCCCCTCTAACCTAATTAGGCTTATCTGGTGGAAGTGAAGATGTATTTCTGCTGGCTATGTACCTGTGTTTTTCTGGGACTATTTTTAAGAGTGGACTTTTGTTTTTGGAAAGTTCTCTACTTCTATTTGAATAGTGCAGACCAGAATTAAAAAAGATGAATTCTGAAACTTCATTTCTGTTGACTGCTAGCAATTGGGAAGTATGGAAGGTAGAAATGAAAGTTCTTTTAATGCAGCATGGAGCCTGGTGTTTTATAGAGAAACCTGAACTTGCGGAATTTATTCAAAGCAAAGGTGCCACATCTGATAAAGGAGTTGTACTTACACATGAAAAGGATCCCACTTCAGATAAAGATGCTACAGCTGCAAAAGCCGTGCTCCCAGTTTCTGAACAGTTGACATGGAAGGAAAGGAGTGACTTACAGTTAAGAAAAGACAGAGCTTTTACTTTGATATACCAGTCACGGAGTACAGAATTTAAACCATTAATTTCATGTACAACTGATGGAGCTAAACCTTGGAATATTCTTAACAAGCATTTTGAGCCTTCCACACGTGCAAGAATAATTCAATTATTGGATGATTTCTTTAGTACAAGATGTCAACAAGGTGAAAATTTGGGACTTTTTTTATGTAGAGTAAAACAAGCTGCAGAAAAATTGCGTGAAGCTGGTCATGAGTTGCAGACATTATACATAGGATATCAGATGATAAGAAATTTGCCTGAACAGTTTCAAGCTATAGTACAGTCAATCTATCGATGGTCAGATGAAGAATTTGTGCCAGACAAGATAGAAAATGAGCTACTTTTAGAAGAGAATCGTCTGAAGATTTCTGCTGGTGGATTAAATGTTGGAGAAGTCTTTAGTTGAGAAACTGTAAAATCAGGTAATTCATGTTATGTTAAAAAATCAAATTCAAATAATTATGGTCGTTCTAATGTTAAAAATGGTAATTGTTCTAGTGGTTCCAAAAAATGTAGTAAATTTAAAGATTCTTATACTAGTAATTGTAAAAATGTAACTAATGCAAAAAATAATTATAAAAATGAATCTAATGTTTCTCAAATTTGGAGGTGTTTTTTTGAAAAGGAAAGTTATTGGTCCTTGTTTTAAATGTGGTCAGTATGGCCGTTTGAAATATAATTGTGTAAATAGAACTGCTCATTCCAATAAATTTTCTGAAGTTAATAATGTTGAAATAGATAAATATAATTTTTCTTTCTCTGAATGTAGTTTGACTGAACTTTCTCCTGAGGCAAATTCCTCAATTGTAAACGGTGATAGTATAACTTGGGTGTTCGACACTGCTGCGACTGCACATTTCTGTAACAATAAAAGGTTATATTTAGATTTTGAACCAGTAGAAAATGTGCAGATGTCGTTAGCTGTTGAAGAGAAAGGAAGTTCAATTCAGGGAAAGGGAACTATTGAATTTTTAATCAAATGTAAAAATAATTTAAATAAAGTAACTTTAAAAAATGTTTTGTATAACCCACAGTTAAGAAGAAATCTTTTGTCTGGAGTTAAATTAGAAAAACCAGGAATTAATTTTGTTGGAAGTAAAGGTATAATTAATGTTTATGATAAAAATTGCAATGATCTGTTGTATGCAGTTAGAAAGAATGATTTATATTTTTTTTTAAGCCATTTAAATATGTATTGAAAGAGAATGAAATGCACAGTCCAAGTGATCTTGATGCAAATCAGGTTGAACTGTCACAAAACATTAGCTTGTAGCATGATAGATTTTGCCATATTAATGATAATTATATTATAGATACAAGTAAAAACAATAGTGTTAAAGGACTTCCTGGTTTAAATAGAACATCAGAAGATCGTATACCATTTAAATTAGCTAAATCTAAACGTGTATCTTTTAAATCAATTGGTGAAATACGTTCTAAAGTTCCTTTAGAATTGTTGCATCTTGATGTTTGTGGCCCTCTGCCAGTGTTGTCTCAGGGCGGAAATAGGTTCTTTTTGACAATAACAGATGATTTCTCTCGTAAAGTAACCGTTTATATTATGAGAAATAAGTCTGATATATTTGAGACTTTTCTTAAATTTTCCAGGCGGGCAGAAAGGTTGCTTAATCGAAAGATTGTGTCAATTAGAACTGACAATGGGATGGAATTCTGTAATAAAGAATTTGAAAATTTTCTTGAGAAACAGGGGATTTCACATGAAAAAACTAATCCATATAGTCCTGAGATGAACGGGGTCAGTGAACGGTTTAATTTGACTGCTTTTGATGGAGTTAAAGCTTTATTAAATGCTAGTGGAGTTTCACAGAAATTTTGGGGAGAAGCCCTTAAATGCTTTACTTATGTCTGGAATAGATTATGCCATAAAAACAATAAGACTCCTTTTGAACTTTATATGGGTAGAAAACCTTCGGTTTCACACTTGAAACCTTTTGGATGTTTAACTTATGTGGGTGTGACTAAACAAACCAGGAAAAAGCTTGATATGCGAGCCAAACGGGAATTATGTTAGGTTATGCTCAAAGAACAAAAGGGTATAGAATATGGTTAAACGACGAACAGAAACTAATAGAGACTATTAATGTAAGATTTAATGAAACTAAAAGAGCAATAGATGTAATAAATAATCAAAAAGTAATTAAATGTCCTAATTTTACTTTTTCTGTACCAGACTGTTTTGACAATGAAGACATTTGTCCTGTATTGGATGACTTGACTAAAAGTTTAGAGTCACAGACAGATGAAACTGAATGTCATGAGGGATCAGGTTTAGCAGATTGCTCATCTATCTCTTGGGTAAGAAAAGCTGTTCCTAGAACAACTGGTAATAGAACAGATATTTATTATGGAATTGAGGGAAGTAAAACACGTTTAAGATCTTTAAATGAAGTTAAAAAATTTTGTGAAAAAAATATAATTAAATGTGATGAAAAAATGTTTGATTTCTCGGGAAAGAATTTAATGCAGGGAAAAATTTCAGATTTTGAATTAAATGAAGCAAATTTGGCAGAAATAAAAATTCCTAAATCCTTTAAAGAGGCAATAAACTCACCTGAATCGTTTAAGTGGGAAGAGGCAATGAAACAAGAAATGCAGGTCATATATGACCGCAATGTTTGGGAACTTGTCGAACCACCAAATGATGTAAAAATTTTAGGTAACAGGTGGGTTTATACCCTTAAAAGGAATGAGAAAAATGAAGTAATTAGATTTAAAGCTCGTTTAGTAGCACAAGGTTTTGACCAAACAAAAGGTGAAAGTTATGAAGAAGTTTTTAGTCCAGTTGTTAATTTTTCTATAATAAGATTGTTTTTTTCTATTTTCCTATGTTTTTTTTAATGGTCTAATGTACAGGTAGATGTTAATAATGCTTATTTGTATGCAAATCTAAATGAAATTATATATATGAAGCAACCAGAGGGTTTTATTCAAGATAAAGATAAAGTTTGCAGGTTAAAGAAAGCTCTATATGGACTTCATCAGAGTAGTCGCCAGTGGTATCAAGAAATGGACGATGTTTTAATAAAATTGAATTTTCAGAAATTATATTGGTGCAATTGTGTTTATGTCTTTCAATGTAATATTGTTTTATTATTGTATGTAGATGATTTAGTAATTTTTGGAAAAACAGAAAAAGATTTGGAATCTGGAGTTGGTTTGCTGCAAAAACATTTTGATCTTAAAATTTTAGGGAGGACTAAAAAACTTTTGGGTATTGAGTTTGAAGAGATTGGTGATAAACTTTTTATTCATCAAAATTCATATATTGATAAAGTCTGTAAATTGTATGAAAAATACAAGTTTCCCATAAGCTCTTTACCAATATCTAGGGGAGAAATTTTGTCTAAATTAGATTCTCCATGTAATAAAGCAGAAGCTGATGAAATGCAGCAAATTCCTTACAGAAATTTAATAGGCTATTTATCGTTTATCGCTGGTCGAACGAGACCAGATATTATCTATGCAGTGAACTTACTTTCCCAGTTCCAATCAAATCCTGGAATGAAACATTGGCATAATTTTAAAACAGGAATAAACTACTACGTCAGAAACGCCAAAGAAAAATTATTGAGGTGCATACAGCTGTTTCGGTAGCCTAAAGCGTACCGTCATCAGTGCAAAGAGAATTCTGAAACTTGAGAAGTGCTCGTATATATAGGAGAGGGACCGGATTTAGTTCAACCAATAGGATTACGGAAGAGGTGGGGAGTGTGGCCAATAGGAATTAAGGAATGTGTAGCTGTGTAAACAGTAGAAAAATTAAGGAAATGTGGACTGAATGTAAAATTTCCAACAATCAGACAAATAGGGAACAGCGAAATCACAATTTACAAGGTTTTTAAAATTTTTATAAATATGAAAAGCTTCAAAGAAATCGAGTTCATGAATGGATTTAGGTTTGCAAATTATTTTAGCTGAATTAAATTTAAAATTATGATTTTCCTCCCAGCAATGTTTAGAAATAGCCGATTTATTGGTTTCTTGTTTGCGGACGTAATTCATATGTTCTTTTAGACGAAATTTAAGACTGCGTTTAGTTTGGCCAATATATGATAAACCACACTGACAGGAAATACTATAAATGCCCCAAGAATTATGCATATCAATAGGATCTTTTAACTGAGAAAAGGTGAGTTTATTGGAAGGCGAAAATATTATTTTAAAATCATATTGTTTGAGAATTTTAGCTATGGTTTGACTGGTTTTAGAAAAATAGGGTAAAACAATACTGATATTAGATGTGACTGATTTAGTAGACGAAATACGAGGGAGTTGTAATTTTTGGATAGCTTTGTCTATAATGGAAGGGTCATAACCTCTGTCAATTGCGACGGCTTTCAGGTATTTAATTTCAGATTTCAATAAAATAGGATTTGAACAAATATTAAGGGCACGGTTTACAAAAGTATAGAAAGCAGCCATTTTTTGGTTAGGTGGGTGACATGAACGTGCATGGGGAGGAAGGGAGACTGCAAAATTTTTACGATAGACAGTGGTTGAAAATCCATTTACAGTGCGAGAGACGAGGGTATCAAGAAATGGAAGGGAGCCATTATTTTCTATTTCATATGTAAACTGGATATTACTGTCAATTGAATTTAAGGTTTCTAAGACATGGTCAATATTGTGATGAGATATGTCGATAAGCGTGAAGGTGTCGTCAACGTAACGGGTCCAAAAAGGAAAAGATATTTTCTTAAAAAGCTTGCTTTCGAAATAGTGCATGTAAATGTCTGCGAGAATTGGGGAGAGAGGGGAACCCATGGCTAAACCTTCAGACTGACGATAGAATTTATTTTGGAAAGAAAAAGTGGTTTGTGATAAACAAATGCGGGTAAGAGAAATTAATTCTTGTATTTTGAAAGAGGTGAAATGAAACTCTTTTAATCTATTTTCGAGACAGCAGAGGTCGCCACTTATTGGAACATTAGTGAAAAGTGATTTTACATCAAAAGAAACCATAGTGAGATTAGTGTGAGGGCAGTTTTGAATATTTTTTGCAAAATTTATGGAATTCTTAACAGTATAACTATTTGCAGCAAGAAGTGGAGCAAAAATTGTGGTGAGAAATTTAGCTAGATTATAGGAAGCAGTACCGATATTAGAGACTATTGGACGAAATGGAATATTGGGTTTGTGAACTTTTGGTAAAGCATAAAATCTGGCACAATTAGCAATAGAAGGGATAAGATGGGATTTAGTCGAGTTCAATAACAAGGGGCAAGATTTTATAGCAGATTTAATTTTATTTAATTCTTGAGGAGAGGGGTCACGGGGCAGAGGAATGTATGGACCATCATTAATTAGTTCGGTAACACTTTCGATGTATTGTTTTTTATCCAAAATAACAATCTGACCACCTTTATCAGCTTTAGTAATGATGATATTTTCATTAGATTTTAATTCCTTCAAGGCGTTTTTTTCTGCAGGGCTGAGATTTGATTTAAAATTTTTAGAGTTGAAATTGGCATTATTAAGGATTAAATGACGAAGATTTTCTTTCTGTTGGTCAGTCAGTCGAGAATTTTTGAAAGCTTTTTCAACCGGTGCAATTAACTGATGAGGAAAAGAAGGAGGTTTAGAAATGGCAAAATTTGAATTGAGTTTGAGAACAGAATATTGACTATTCGAAATATCAGTACTGGAAAGATTAACGATTGCATTTTTATTGACAATAGGTAAGTCGTTCGAATGAATAGGACTCTGTGAATTACGAAGCCGGGTGAATTTATCATGTAATTTAATTGAGTGTTTACGAGAACGGTTGTCACAATGTGACAACCGTTCTCGTAAACACTCAATTAAATTACATGATAAATTCACCCGGCTTCGTAATTCACAGAGTCCTATTCACTGGATTCATTGTGACAACCGTTCTCGTAAACACTCAATTAAATTACATGATAAATTCACCCGGCTTCGTAATTCACAGAGTCCTATTCACTGGATTCATTGTGACAACCGTTCTCGTAAACACTCAATTAAATTACATGATAAATTCACCCGGCTTCGTAATTCATAGAGTCCTATTCATTCGAACGACTTACCTATTGTCAATAAAAATGCAATCGTTAATCTTTCCAGTACTGATATTTCCAATAGTCAATATTCTGTTCTCAAACTCAATTCAAATTTTGCCATTTCTAAACCTCCTTCTTTTCCTCAGTTAATTGCACCGGTTGAAAAAGCTTTCAAAAATTCTCGACTGACTGACCAACAGAAAGAAAATCTTCGTCATTTAATCCTTAATAATGCCAATTTCAACTCTAAAAATTTTAAATCAAATCTCAGCCCTGCAGAAAAAAACGCCTTGAAGGAATTAAAATCTAATGAAAATATCATCATTACTAAAGCTGATAAAGGTGGTCAGATTGTTATTTTGGATAAAAAACAATACATCGAAAGTGTTACCGAACTAATTAATGATGGTCCATACATTCCTCTGCCCCGTGACCCCTCTCCTCAAGAATTAAAAATAAAATTAAATCTGCTATAAAATCTTGCCCCTTGTTATTGAACTCGACTAAATCCCATCTTATCCCTTCTAATGCTAATTGTGCCAGATTTTATGCTTTACCAAAAGTTCACAAACCCAATATTCCATTTCGTCCAATAGTCTCTAATATCGGTACTGCTTCCTATAATCTAGCTAAATTTCTCACCACAATTTTTGCTCCACTTCTTGCTGCAAATAGTTATACTGTTAAGAATTCCATAAATTTTGCAAAAAATATTCAAAACTGCCCTCACACTAATCTCACTATGGTTTCTTTTGATGTAAAATCACTTTTCACTAATGTTCCAATAAGTGGCGCCCTCTGCTGTCTCGAAAATAGATTAAAAGAGTTTCATTTCACCTCTTTCGAAATACAAGAATTAATTTCTCTTACCCGCATTTGTTTATCACAAACCACTTTTTCTTTCCAAAATAAATTCTATCGTCAGTCTGATGGTTTAGCCATGGGTTCCCCTCTCTCCCCAATTCTCGCAGACATTTACATGCACTATTTCGAAAGCAAGCTTTTTAAGAAAATATCTTTTCCTTTTTGGACCCGTTACGTTGACGACACCTTCACGCTTATCGACATATCTCATCACAATATTGACCATGTCTTAGAAACCTTAAATTCAATTGACAGTAATATCCAGTTTACATATGAAATAGAAAATAATGGCTCCCTTCCATTTCTTGATACCCTCGTCTCTCGCACTGTAAATGGATTTTCAACCACTGTCTATCGTAAAAATTTTGCAGTCTCCCTTCCTCCCCATGCACGTTCATGTCACCCACCTAACCAAAAAATGGCTGCTTTCTATACTTTTGTAAACCGTGCCCTTAATATTTGTTCAAATCCTATTTTATTGAAATCTGAAATTAAATACCTGAAAGCCATCGCAATTGACAGAGGTTATGACCCTTCCATTATAGACAAAGCTATCCAAAAATTACAACTCCCTCGTATTTCGTCTACTAAATCAGTCACATCTAATATCAGTATTGTTTTACCCTATTTTTCTAAAACCAGTGAAACCATAGCTAAAATTCTCAAACAATATGATTTTAAAATAATATTTTCGCCTTCCAATAAACTCACCTTTTCTCAGTTAAAAGATCCTATTGATATGCATAATTCTTGGGGCATTTATAGTATTTCCTGTCAGTGTGGTTTATCATATATTGGCCAAACTAAACGCAGTCTTAAATTTCGTCTAAAAGAACATATGAATTACGTCCGCAAACAAGAAACCAATAAATCGGCTATTTCTAAACATTGCTGGGAGGAAAATCATAATTTTAAATTTAATTCAGCTAAAATAATTTGCAAACCTAAATCCATTCATGAACTCGATTTCTTTGAAGCTTTTCATATTTATAAAAATTTTAAAAACCTTGTAAATTGTGATTTCGCTGTTCCCTATTTGTCTGATTGTTGGAAATTTTACATTCAGTCCACATTTCCTTAATTTTTCTACTGTTTACACAGCTACACATTCCTTAATTCCTATTGGCCACACTCCCCACCTCTTCCGTAATCCTATTGGTTGAACTAAATCCGGTCCCTCTCCTATATATACGAGCACTTCTCAAGTTTCAGAATTCTCTTTGCACTGATGACGGTACGCTTTAGGCTAACGAAACAGCTGTTTGCACCTCAATAATTTTTCTTTGGCGTTTCTGACGTAGTAGTTTATTTCTGTTTTAATATTCCAACGCCAAGTCTCCTGCTATTATTGGCATAATTTGTTAAAATTGTTAGGCTATCTTAAGAATACACGGAATTATAAATTAGAATTATCAAAAATTAAAGAGTTAAGTTTAAGCTGTTTTTCAGATTCTGATTTTGCCAGTAGTAGAGATGATAGAGTTTCAATGGGAGGCTATATAATTTTTTTAGATGAAACTCCCATTTCTTGGAAAACTTTTAAACAACAGTGTGTCAGCTTGTCCACAATGGAAGCTGAATATGTTAGTTTAACTGAAGCAGCAAAGGAATTAGTATGGTTAAAAAATGTTTTATTAGATAATAACTTAAATTTAAACTTAGAAAAATGTCTATTATATTGTGATAACCAAGCAGCAATATCTTTTTCAAATTCACCTTTTGAAAATAGTCGTACTAAACTAAACATATACATATAAAATATCATTTTTTAAGAAATTTGGTTCCCGATAATTTTTTTGAATTAAAATATGTAAAAAGTAAGTTAAATTTTGCAGATATTTTTACAAAACCTTTAGTTAAGGAATACTTAATGAATTTTTGTAGGAGAATTTTTTCAGACTTAGATTAAATAAATTTTTTGTCATTTTTGGTCATTGCATGGCCAGTAAGTTCTTGAGAACCGCTTCTGACCCTGCACTGACTAGATTGGCAGTTTTTTTTGTTTGTTTTTTTGCCAAAGTTAAATTTTTTTTATTATTATTATTGAAATGAGTTTGTTTTTAGTATTTAATTTGTTTTTGTAGTTTCGCTGTTGCTGGGAAGCATTGAAAAAGGGGGGTATTTCTTGGGAGCCATATTTATTTAAACTAACTTTTAGTTTTTCATTTATAAAAAGTAATGTTAAGGGAATACTTTTATTGCCGAAACGTCAGTGGAGGCCCTCTGTTGAGACTCAAAACGGTTTTGGGCTGTGTCTGTCTGTCTGTCGCGCGATAGCGGCCGCAAAAATAGTGCTATTGACTTGAAATTTCGTACACTTGTTCATGAGCCCCACGAAATCAGCTGTATAGTTTTTGGTATGTATTCCATTTGTAGTTCGTATACAGGGACACGCCAAAGTTTTTCTTATCATTACGGCCAATGGGAGGAATTTGTATGTACCGCGATAGCGGCCGCAAGAATCCCGCTATTGACTTGTAATTTGGTACACATGTTCATGTGCCCTACGGAAACAGCTGTATAGTTTTGGGTGTGTATTCCATTTGTAGTTCGTGTACAGGGACACGCCAAAGTTTTTCTTATCATTACGGCCTATGGGAGGAATTTGTATCCACCGCGATAGCGGCCACAAAAATTACGCTATTGACTTGCAATTTGGTACACATATTCATGAGTTCAACGAAATTAGCTGTATAGCTTTAGGTGTGTATTCCATTTGTAGTTCGTGTACAGGGACACGCCAAAGTTTTTCCAATCATTACGTCCTATGGGAAGAATATGTATGTACCGCGATAGCCACCGCAAAAATCAAGCTATTAACTTCCAATTTTTGCCGAAACGTCAGTGGAGGCCCTCTGTTGAGACTCAAAAGGATTTTGGGTTCCGTCTGTCTGTCTGTCTGTCGTGCGATAGCGGCCACAAAAATCACGCTATTGACTTGAAATTTGGTACACATGTTCATGATCCCCACGAAATTAGCTGTATAGTTTTGGATATGCATTCAATCTGTAGTTCGTGTACAGGGACACGCAAAACTTTTTTTTTATCATTACGGCCTGTGGGAAGAATTTGTATGTACCACAATAGCGGCCCCAAAAATCACGCTGTTGACTTGCAATTCGGTACACATATTCATGAGCCCAACGGAATTAGTGTATAGTGTTAGGTGTGTATTCCATTTGTCGTTCGTGTACAGGGACACGCCAAAGTGTTTCTTATCCTTACGGCCTATGGGAAGAATTTGTATGTACCGCAATTGCGGCCGCAAAACTCCTTCGATTGACTTGCAAATTGGCGTACACGTTCCAGCTTTGCATATAAGTAGCTGTATAATTTTTATTGCTATATTGTTTATAAACTGTGTACTGGGACAGGCCAAAATTCTTAATATTACGGCGTATAGGGTGAATTTCGTTTAAACGCATTTTAATATCATTGCTTTCCAATGAAGAAAATGAAACTAGCGTACGTGAGTAAGGTGCTTAAACTTATGTCGTTTGAAGAAAATAAGTGCTCTTAAGCTTTCTAATTAATGTACAGTACCTTACAAAAGTGCTCTGACAATGGCACGTAGTCATCCAATTGGAACAATTATTAGTTTTGAACGCAAAATAAGCTGAAAATTTTTTACTGGTGTATACAATGTTTATGGTTTGTTTACAGAGACACAGGAAAGAATTTCGTAACATTAGAGCCTATAGAGAAATTTTTATTTAAGCGCGCACAATTAATGCGTTTATGCTGAATTGAACTTAATAAAATTAGCATACATTATAAAAATGCTTAAAATCATGCTTACTCTTTAAAAAGGTTATGTATAAACTCAATAATTTATGGGACCACACAAAATAATTCCGAGTATGTACTATAATTATCCAAATGATGTCAAATTAGTTTGAAAAATTAATGAGTTATAATTAATTAGATTTATTCTTATTATTGGCGTTTAAAATGACTGTGGCTACTTTTTTGGATACATAAAAGAATTTCGTACTATTACGGTCTATAGTCGGTATTTTTTAAAAGTTTATTTCCATCAAAAAAATGAAACTTTATTAGACTTTTAAAAGCATGTTTTCCTGTTGAAAATTGTGGGCGTAGAATTGGAAATTAGTTTAAAGGTTACGCAAAGTATTTCCGATATGCTATGTAATTTTTTTTTTTTGTATGAAATTTGGTAGTTATTAAATTTGGTATTTATGAATTTCAGGGAAATAATACAAGACCGTCGTTTATCAAGAATGCATATTTTTGCGTACATGGGGGTTCTTAAGTTGTCCGAGAATGAAAGACGAAACTTGCAAAAATTCAGTGATTTATTCACAGAAAGTTCCAGAAAAATACAGGTCTATAAACCAAGTATCAGCTTCAATTCAGCCAGTAAACACAGCTTACACAACAGCCTTTAACAGCCAAACAACAGTAGAAACTGTTTAGCAATAACACATAAAGCAAGCCTCATCCAAAGAAGCTCAAAGCAAAGCAAGCATTTGACGAAACTAACACAGATCTGAGACTGACCGCTTCGGCGAAAATAATGCTCCTTTTATAATTTTCTATCGAACACAGACAGTTCTGGAAAATTCTCGTATCTCATCAGCCAGTGAGATTAGAGCTTCCATATTTGGTATATCCCTAATAAGGATTTTCTCGCGAAGGTCGCCAAAAAAATCGCCATGGAGGGAAACAGTCGCCAAATTTGGCGCCAAATCCATTTCTTCCTTATTGGAGCTTTTTAATGCGTTTTTAAAGGAAAATTAGGCTATTTTAACGCTAAAACGACAAGAAATGCACAAAATTAGCATTTTATCTACTTACTAAACCTCTTTGAAAGAAATTATACAAAAATAAATGCAATTATTTACAATTCCGTAAGACTTTACATGATATACAAATAGGCATACAAAGAGAGATACAGCGGGGGGTTGTATCAGGAATGTATCTGATTATGGTAACAAGTCGATCGAATCAATATATACTATTATATAATAAGGAATATATAAAAATGGCCTATTGAATAATGCCTGATGCAAATAGGACGTTGAGGCTCCTGATCTGCAGATCCACTAGTATATTTAATATAGTAAGAGTTAACATACTCAATAGTATCTAAAAATATGGCACAGGCCTTGTTTTCACTGCTCTAGAGCAACTGCAAGTGAATTTCAAAATGTAAACAATATAATGCAAAGTGACTAAATCACAGTGATCACTGCTACAAGACTGATCTGTTTTGTCAGAGTGGAGACAACTGGAATGAATTTTTGTAGATGTTTTTTTTATTGGCATCAGTCAAGATGTAAATTGTTTACAGGTAAAGACTATAAATGTAGAGTGTTTTGAGCAAGTCCTCCTCTTGCCTGTCAACTGTTTGGCACTTTTTTTTTTGTTGTTGTTGTTGTAGTTATGTTTCTTTTTACAGCAGAGTTTGCTGGATATGAAGATAGTTTTATTTCAATGTAACTTTAATTATGATTAATTAAAATAAGTTCGTTTTTTTTAATCTGTGTTATTTTTGAAGTCTTCCACACACTCAGACCACTGCAATGTTGAAATTGAACTTAATTTTCTAATACCCATAAGGCACAATGAAAAAAAAATTTTCTTTATGTTTCTCTAAAAAACCTATAAGGGCTACATGGTCCAAAATAGATACAGTTAGTGTAACGCGATCTATAACATGTATATAAATTTTCAGCTCAATCCGATATCGCATTTATAGACATTATCGTACTTTAAAAAAATTGAGCTCATAGGGCATAATGATAAAAAAAAAAAAAAAAAATATTGCCTCCCTGTAAAAGTACTACACGTGCTAGATTCACCAAAATTTATTCATTCCATGCAACAGTGACTTATAGCATACGTATAAATTTTCAGCTCAATTGAATAAGGTGTTTAGAGGCTATCGCAGTTTGAAGAATTTGAGCCCATATAGACCATAACGATAAAAAAAATTCTTTATGTCCCTGAAAAAAACCTATAAACGCTAGATTCACCAAAATTTATACAGTTCGTGTTACGTTGACTCATAGCATGTGTATAAACTTTCATCTCAGTGAAATAAAGCATTTAGACGCTACAGCACTTTAAAAAGTTTTGGCCCATAGACCATAATGATAAAGAATTTTTCTTTGTGCCCCTGTAAGAAAAAAAAACGTTAAGTGATAGATTCACCAAAATCAAAATGGTTCGTGCTATGGTGACCTATAATATATGCACCAACTTCCACTTATTCAAACAAAGCGTTTAGGCGTTATCGTGTTCATTCACATACACACACATATATATGTGACATGCATCATCGTAAAAATAGTAAATGTGAATTCAGGGGACCTCAAAACGTGTAGAAACACCAAAAGCTCAAATTCGGATTTTTGACATGATTACAATACTTTCCTCACTATAGTGTTCGGAAAGTAACAATGAAACAATACTAAACGAATAAATAAACATAATGTCACATAAGTATACAGTAAAAATTTCTTTCTGTAAAATTTTCAATATTCTTTCTTTTAATAGATTACTTTAAACATACTTATGTAATAACAACCAAATTCAAAGTTGATTCAATAAGAAAAAAATGTGTAAGAATATTGTGTATAGGAAATATTTTAAATTAAAATGTGATTTTATTTCTCAGAATTATAATTTAACAGTTAAATAAAACAATGATAATATCGTTACAGTATTTGTAAAATATGATACATAAATATTAAGTTTTACTTCCTGTTTAAAATGCTGTAATAAATACATTTCGCATGAGATATTGATAAATAAATAGACTTAATCGAAAAGTAACACAAGACAAAATTGTACGAACACTACGTAAAAAAATGCATCGTTTTCAAAGTAAAAAAACGCTAATGATAAAAAATTAAGTTATAATAAGAGTTCGAGGTAGAAAAAACATACCATTCAACCAGATATTTTCATTAAAAATGTAATTTTTAATGCTATTGACATTCGAAATACAGACGATGACAATGCATATTTAAGTTTACAGAGTTAGTTTCTCCTTAAATTTCATTGGGTGCTTCGCCAAAGCATAGGTATGCGCTCTGTTATTGAATGTAATTCTCACATCCGCTTATAGGATCAATGCAGTATTTTGACCTTTATGCAAGTAACCTTGCAAGCTGTGGTCAACTGAAGTGCCATCGCTCTCTATGTAATCAGCTATGGCTTAATGTTTAATTGTGAATCACGGACGACCTTAAATCTTTGCGTTCCGTAGATTTCCATATACACTCTCTTGTAAAAAAAATATATGCACCCAGAAAAAACGGATCCTCCGCGACGAAATTTGACGTTTAAATGCGGTCCGCCGTGTTATGCAAATGATATAACTTGCAGCACCTATGATCAATGTAAAGCATGCAACGCGCGTAAAAACTGTGCAGCGAGTAGCGTTTAAAAAGGGCCGGTGCGCCTAGTGACGCGAAATTAGAATCGGACTGACCGCTTAGATACACGACACTGTAACTAAATATGTCTTTTAGATGTACTTCGTGCCAGTAAGAACAATTGTCCGGTTTTGAGAGGGGCCGCATCGTAGGCCTCAGAGAGATCAGGTGGTTGCACAAACGAAATGTCCAGCATATTGGTCGGAGCGATATGTAGGGTTGCAAGGCTTTCAAAATACCCAGTTTTCTCCCAGAAAAAGAAAAAAAAAAAAAAAAAAAAAAGGGGGGGGGGGATTTTTCTCTGGGAATTTAAAGCAAAATTAAGAATTTCAATTTTTCAAAAAACTGGGAATTTTGAAGTAATGAATATTTTCATAACTAACGCTACTATATATGAAAATTTTTATAAATAATAATTCCAAAGCTAATAAATTAATACTGCATTGTATTTTTTGTTTTTTTTTTTAACTTTATAATAATAACAATTCTAATGCTATAATTTGTTGTACTGATTAAAAAATATTTGTTGGGAATGACGGTAGAATAAAATATGTAATGCATACTATTTTATCTAAAATAATTTAATAAAATAAAATGAATATTAAACTTCTGAAATATTGCAACCGTTTTATATAAGGGCCCTCCTCACTCACCGCCGCCGCCGGAAGCCGAAGCTAATGTTATTCTATGGGAAATTTTTCTTTGCAAATAACTTATTAACTAATACATATTTTTAAATTCTGTTTTCACATTCTGAAAAATCCCAGCTGTTAAATTGACGGACCTTTTTTAAAAAAATATTTTTTTAATTTTTTATATTTTATTTTGAAGCTGCAAAATACAAATTTTCAATATGTGAATTTTTTTCATTTTGCAATTTCAAAATAAAATATTAAAAATTAAAAAAATACATTTTTAAAAAAGGTGCGTCAATTTAACAGTTGGGAAATTAAAAAAGTCACGCAATCTGTATCAGGCTGCGCTGTCTACCGCTTGAACTGTTGCCAAGTTTCCGAGCCACGCGGTATGACGTTTCTTCGATTCTATTCGTCTTTTATGTATATCAAATCCCACTTTTAAAAATGTTTGTTGGCTATTGAATAAAAGAGTCGTGAAATCTGTACCAGGTGGCGCTGTCTACCGCTTGTACTGTTGCCAAGTTTCCGAGCCACGCGTCAGACATCTAGTTTAGGAGGCTATGGTACGGGCCTTATTTTTACCCCGAGTCTTATACCAGTAATTTTTTAGAACGATTTTCGATGTAAAATATGTCTTTCTGATTAAGATGAATTTTATTGTTTCAGAATACTGGTGTGAAACTGAGAGAAAAATATCGTCAGCAGTCGCATATTTATACGATCAGAGGTGGAACACTGGAGCAGATCTCATACCACTATTAATGAATCAAAATTTTCTACTGCTTAAGTCAACGATATTATAAGTAGAGAAATTTTTTTAACAACTACCCGATAAATTTTGTGCCAATGCAGTAACCGCCGCTTAATAAATTCACTGGTTAATAAAATCAGCCGTTTAATCTGGTCCAATTCCCAGGACCGAAATCAAACCAATTTTAAAACCGCCGCTTAATAAAATCAACATCACCGATTAATAAACTAAAAAAAAAAATTCTTCAGCAGCAAAAACGCCATTTATACACGCTAAACAGACTTTTATTTGCACTGTGACTTTTATTTTTAAGTAAAAAAGTAAATAATATTCAACAACCCCTCTATTATCTCTCTTTGTCGAAAAGTTTACATTTAAAGCATACTTACAAATTAAACACGTCCCATCACTTGTTTTAGTAACAATTTCAAGGAATATATTCTTCAAAGCGCGATAATAAGTTACAAATTTGATTTGGTCCGCATGTGATATAGATATATTTTTAATTTTTAATTATTAAAAGAGAGTTTCTAGTTCTTATTCTGAAATAACTAAGAAGCAAGAGTTTTAAACGGAAAGATTTTAAAATTTAAAAGAAAAGCGTGGACTTTTGGCAAAATAATGATGATTTTCTTCAAAGAAAAGCATATCGGAACTTGGGATATGTTTAATTTACTTATTTTGAAGTAGTAATTAATTAATTATCTGACAAATGTTAATTAATATTTTTTATTAATTCAATTATTTGATACCTTTTGAATTGTCTTATCAAATTCAGGGAAGTAATACAATTTTCTTGATTTCCCAGGAACGTTCGCCGTATATAAAAATCAGCCGCTTTATAAAATCACTTTGGCTCAGAACGAATGTGATTTTAATAAGCGGCGGGCACAGTATTTCACTCCTATACGATGATTTGTGTCTAGATTAGTATAGAGTGGCCTTTTTTTTTTTTTTCTAGCTGCACAACTCCATAAAAGTTTAATTTTGTATTTGGAGTTTTTGGTGGCTTTGAGATATAGTTACCAAGGCTTTCGTCCAGAGTGATCCATATTACATCAACTTACAATTACAATGCACAATGTCTATCCGTCTGAATGCCGCTGACGGATATATCTGGTCACTGAATTGTTCTTTTCCCCACAGTACATTTATATTTTAAAATTATATAATTGCGAATTTTTAGCTTGATTTTCAAGATTGAAAGTTTTTTATAACAGCTGTGAGGATTATTATGATATACACAGTTACATTTTTAATCTAGATTTGAATTAAGCCTTATTTTGATATGTTGAAGAAATTGTGAGTGAAAATAACATTACAATTTTGCCTTTTTCAAGGGCGGTCAGGGGGCTATAAGAATTTCACGAACATCGATATATTTTTCGGGATTCGAACCCGGACTCTTTTGGCCCCGAAGTTGACGCCCTGGCAACTGGACCATAACGGCGGTCTGAAAAGTTCAATAATTTATAATTATTACACAAATATTTATCGCGGTTTGAATACAGGTATGTTGTTACGAAAAATATACTATTTAAAAAAAATTACTATATGAAAATAATGATACAAAACAGGGTATATATATCCTCTTTTTGTTTTTCAAGATTTTTTTCACAACGGACCACAAAATTCACTAATAAACTTTTAGGCTTATTTTATGATACAGATTGCTAATTTAAAATCAGTGTTAAAAAACATCTTGGAGGGGGGAGGGATTTCGATTTCTGCAGCATCCGTGAAATTTCCTTGCATAGAAGGGAATTAATAATGAATAATCTCTTGGATATATTTTTTTTAAATATATTAAAACTATTCCCATGTGTTAATATATACAAAGCTCTCACGGGTGACTTTTTTTTTTTTTTTTTTTAATTCTTTTTTTACCACTATTTCCAAAAAATAAAAGTTATAATATATTTACGTTGGCAAATCTGCAATTTCCAAACATTTTATTATAAATTTTATGTTATGGAAATAGTAGTACGAAAATAATAATAATTAAAAAAAAAAAAAAAAAAAAAAAAAAAGTCGCCTGTGGCCGCCCTGTACCTAAGGAAGATAAATATAAAATATAAACTTTTTGCTATTGTTATTACTAACTAGCAGGCTACGCCCGCTTCGCTGGCCACTATATTTAAATGAATCTCCAAAAGAATTGGATCATTATTTATATTTCACATCACATTATAAATAAAAACTAAAATAATTACATTAGAATCGCTCTAGACCTCGCATCGGGTACTCGCTGAATACGGCAGCTCTTTCTCTGCCCGCACTGTATCGGGAGCAGGTTCCCACTGCTTGCAGAAATCTCTTTCCTATGTATTTCAATATGGATATTTATTGACGATAGGTGGGTCTGCCATTATTTAAGAACTACGATTTTAAAGATAACTGTATCTCAGCGTCTATTAAATATTTTAGTTTTTGAACCAAGTACTTTATTGCTCATGCTATTTACACTGTATTACAATTTTATTCCGACCAATGTAATGAAATAAAATAAAAAGTAGATTTTCTTTTAGAAGGAATTAAATACATAAAAAACAAATAAATTCCAATCAGTTTAATCCTTTCTACTATATACTACCATTATTTCCTGACAAATACTATAAATTAGAAAAAAAAAAAAAAAAAAAAAACTTCTAAAGAAATTAAATTAACAAATGAAAAATAATTGTTGTTATACTACAAAAATTATACATAAACATAACTGTTATAAATACGTTTTTAAATTTTAAATTTAATATATTTAATTTTTTCTACTGTATTACCATTTTATTTTCAATAAATATAATAAATTAAAAAGAGAAAAAAGATTCGCCCTCAAATAAATGTATTAAATGAAAAATAAATTCCATAATATAGTCGTTGCTAAGATACGCAGACGATTACAATCGAAGAATAAATTCATGAAAAAGGAAACATAAAAGCCAATGTTTAAAATCGAAAAAACATTAATTTAAAAAATTCAAATTCGAAATTCGAAAAACTCTCGATGAGGTGCACACCTGCAGGGTCCCAGGTACCTATATGCCAAATTTGGAAGCTCTGCGATCAGTAGTGTGTAGTATTGTTCATGTTTAGATTAGATAAATGTATTTATTTTCCTGTTGGAAAAAAAAAAATAAACTCGTATTTTTTTTTCTTTTTCTTTTCTTTCTTTCTTTCTTTCTTTATTTTTTTTTTTTTGGCAACAATTAAATTATGGATTCAATTTAAAGGGCTATTTTTTTCTATTATTAGCTTATTATTTTCATATTTTTATTAATTAAAAGAAAACTAAACAGAAATTCAAAATTCTGTCTTCGATGTGCACAATGATCCTTCGGGGGGCACCTTTGTGTTAAATCTCGTGACTGTCCGAGCTACCGTTTTCGAGAACAGTGAAATATATATACAAATATTGCTCACTTAATAGTATAAAATACTAGTCTAAATAATAGTTAAAAAAAAAAAAAAAAAAGAAAGAAAGAAAAAAGAAAAGTAAAAAGAAAAAGTTAAACTTTCAAATAATATTATGTAGGGGGAAAAACAACTAAATTGCTAACAACTAAACATTGTAATGACTGTTTCAATAACATGCGTAAAATTAGAGCTCAAAATAAATACTTTTCTCCACACATACTATCACTTAAAGGAAAAAAAAAAATCTAGATTATATTTTTACTTTCATCTATATACATAAGAAGATAATATTGAGTTTTTTAAAATTTTCGACTTCTGGTTTAAGATGAATTTACACATTTCAAGGTCAGGAACACGGCTTATCTATATAGATTTATTTTTTCCTCTAATGCTGTTTGTCTCTGTGCATGTTACAAAAATTTGTAGATGCTATTTCTTACCGAAAAATTCACGTATGCCCAGGAAACATTACATTTAAGATAGGGCTGTGCCGATTAATCGATTAATCGGTTCGGTTAATCGATCAATGCTTAGTCCCGACCAATTTTTTTTAATCGAGTTAATCGGTCCGATTAATTCGATTAAAATTTTTCAAAATTCGATTAAAATTTAAAGTAAAAATTTTAAATAGTCGTCTGCCAAAAAAATATTGTTCTACCAGTGGCCGAGCGGTTCTGCGCCCAATGCTGGTAGACGGGAAGTGCCAGGTTTGATCCCAGGTTGCGCTCGTCGACCTAGCCATTCGAAGTTTTCCGTGGTTTTCTCCGAAATTCGCGTAAATACGTGCTAGGACCCCCCCAGGAAGGCCCCTACGGAGAGCACTCCACCAAAAGGCTAAGGATCCCAGTGAAGTCAATCAGCCTTAATCCCAAATATACCCCCAACAAAATATATTTTCACATATTTGAATTTTATATATATAGGATATATTTTACATAAGATCAAACTTAGATCTCGAAAAATGTCAGTGTCCCTGTGTGTTTAAGGGATTGGTTAAAATAGTATCTTTTTTGTGACTTGTTATGTAACATTTGGAAATAAACATGTATGTGAGTTTCATTTTGACCTTTTATTATATATGAGTGAGTATAATTTAAATATTTAACATTTATAAGGTATTTTAATTACGTTTTCTGATTGTTATATATCAATAATTAAGAAGCAACAACACTAACTATCCTAATTAAATACCTTCACAATTAAACGTAAGTTTAACAAGAAATATATTTCATAAAATAAAAAAATGATTTGTATTGGGGGACCGGAAAATAATGTCGTTTTGAATTAAAATACTGACATCGGAAATTTATCCTTGATAAAATTTAAGATATTCTTAGGTAACTTATAAGATGGTTATTTGTGAACTACCATGTAAACACTGTTAAACAAAAATTTCCGGCTTCATTTTATTAATTCAAAACGACATTATTTTCCGGTCCCCCTGATATATTCTCAGTCACGTACGAATATTTGCAGTTGCTTTTCGAAGTGTTGTATTATCTTCATATTTAAAATAGTTTTTTATTTATTAGAAAAAATTAAGAAGTTTTATTTTTTCATTATTTATTATTAGTGTTTAAGGAAGTATTTAAATTAGCATCTATATGATTTTTATGGTCTATTCTGTACTATCTGGAATTAAAAAAAAAGAAAAAACTTAAAGGAGAGTTTTATTAATCGTACAAATAAAACTACACAAAAAAAATATGAAAATCGATTAAAAATTCGATTAATTGGCCGATTAATGAACTACGATTAACCCAGTTAAATTTGTTAATCGATTCCCACCCCTAATTTAAGAGGACCTCGACACTAATTATTGGGGATAATATTTTTGCATATATTTCTAAACGGTTTGACATGCTATGCTGCTAGATCCCCATTTATGCAAAGGTTATATCTCATAATTTCTATAATGTACATAGGTGCCAACTTGTATGGTTTTTTAACACCAATATTTCTTTGTAAAAAATCTCATCATGTTTAATTGCAGAAAACTGCTAAAATAATTATTAAAAATTTCCGGTTGCAAAAAAACGTACACGTTGGCAACTATGAATGTATAATGACATCAAAATTGATATGTGAGATAAGTAGTATAAAACATTCTATTGATTTATTTTGGGTCGATATCGGGTACTTCTTTGCTGCAGATTTCAACATTTACGGGAAATCTTTATATCAGCTTCTAACGACCGAGTAAAGTGCAACAAATTTTATTTGTCGGTGAAAATTCCCCCAAATTTGATAGACATAGTAAAAACTATAGCTGGTCAAATTGTGTATCTATCTGCCGAAAGATGGTGCTGTTAAATCGAACTTTATATGATATCTTCCATGGCACATATTTCAGCTTTTATGGTATGGATCACCACCAAACTTAACACTTTTCCGACCGCATGATTTTTGTCTTTTTGACAGTAAGGTCCGCCTATGGACGTTATCCTCCCAAGTTACAATATTTCAGAACAAAATTTTCTGTATTTACATTTATATTACAAATGGATATACATTATAATTATATTCTTTCTGATCAAAGTATTTAAATCCATTATATACTTGATTGTAGAAATACAAATATTGGGTAGATTCCCAAGAAATAAATAACATACAAATTGCGTAAGAAACGCCCACTTTCGGGTTACAGATTTTCAAATGACGTGAATTTACGTCAGCGGTCGCGAAAGTGTTAATAGGTATACTTTAGTTTAGATGCTTATTCTGACTGGATTGCTACGGCCTGTACGGTATGGTACCGACTCTTCCACCACTATATTTATGTAGTAAACTTTTATATTATGTTTCTCCGATTAATTAAGGGAAATATTGCTATGTCACACTTGCCAACGATCTCATAAAAACCGTACAATTGTTGACGCCCCCTGAAAAAACGCCCCTTTTCTCACACCACTATATTTTTAGAGCCATTCTCTCCAAATGTTGTTACGATTAAATAAGACTAAAATTACTCTAAAAAATTATTGGTGTGAAAAAAAAGGCGGGTACTAAAAATTGTACGGTTCATAATGAGATGGTTGGCAAGTATGCTATGTATATCCAGTGGTGGAAAAGTGTGGATGGAAAAGCGTGACAGGAGCAACACTGTCTAAAAAATATCATCCTGACTAAATTTTTAATCCTATCGCCAACAAACTGAATTATGATGCTGTGTAATACTTTTGAGGACATCTCATTTATTGTATTCAATAATCGGTGTGTAATGGATGTAATCACACATTGTCATTTTCTAATAGGCTATGTCTGAGCACCTATTGCTTTAAATTTCACCATACTGTAGTGTAAAACGTTTATGTATGCAAAGCCAGATCGTTATGCATGCTAATCAGTAGGAGATGATACAGAGAGATACAGAAGAAAGTTTTTGGGAACAACTATAGTATTTCCCCTCAGCTAGATTTGGCGATTTTTCGTTGGCGATTATGGCTAAATCATAAGGAACAGCTTTACTATACGGCACCCATTGCTTATTGCCGTTGCCGATGTTTTGATCATGTGGTATGATGGTGTTTTGATTCGTTTTGTGAGTCGGTACTGCGAATCGTTTCACAACGTCGTGAATCGAATCAAAATGTTATGAAACAATACTTTTCATTATTATGGAACATTTTTTTTTATGTTTCACTATGTTTTCTGCTGTTTGCTCGCTTCGCGAGCATTAAAACCAAATAAAAAAACATCACTGGACGCCCCTAATTCGTGGAGCATGAATCAGTAAAAGCATGAAAATTCATAGAGCAGCGATCACTAGGTTTTCTGCTGTTTGCTTGCTTCGCGAGCATTAAAACCAAAAAAAACATCACTGGACGCCCCTAATTCGTGGAGCATGAATCAGTAAAAGCATGAAAATTCATAGAGCAGCGATCACTAGGTTTTCTGCTGTTTGCTCGCTTCGCGAGCATTAAAACAAAAAAAAACATCGCTGGACGCCCCTAATTCGTGGAGCATGAATCAGTAAAAGCGTGAAAATTCATAGAGCAGCGGTCACTAGGTTTTCTGCTGTTTGCTCGCTTTGCGAGCATTAAAACAACAAAAAAAAAAATCACTGGAAGCCCCTAATTCGTGGAGCATGAATCAGTAAAAGCGTGAAAATTCATAGAGCAGCGGTCACTAGGTTTTCTGCTGTTTGCTCGCTTCGCGAGCATTAAAACAAAAAAAAACATCACTGGACGCCCCTAATTCGTGGAGCATGAATCAGTAAAAGCATGAAAATTCATGAAGCCGCGGTTACTATGTTTTCTGCTGTTTGCTCGTTTCGCGAGCATTAAAACCAAAAAAAAAAAAAAAAAAAAAAAAAAACCATCACTGGATACCCCTAATTAGCGATGCATGAATCAGTAAATGTTACGTTTCGATACAACAGAAAAAAGTATCGATATTCTGATTTGGGTCTCGAATCACCATCATATCACGCGATCAAAACAACGGCAATAAGCAATGGGTTGCCATATTATATCGCAAACAATCCAGAACGCCATCGTTATCGTTCAAATCGGCGCCAAAGAAAAATCGCCAAATTCAGCTGAGGGGAAATACTATAGTTGTACCAGTTTTTGTTATAGCCACAGCATAGTTTAGTTCGAAATAAGCATAAGCTTATAACAAATAATAGATTTAGAAATTTCAATGCATTTTTAGCTAATATTCCAGTTTAAAATAATTTTTACTGGTTAAAAGAAATTAATTTATACCAGAAAATTTAATAAACAATTTGCAAATAAATATTTAAATTCCAAATTATCAAACTATGTCTGGACGATTTTCTTCTGTATTCAAGTTACGGAGTTGCTCTTTCGGGCACTTCGATCCCAGTAGTAAAGCTGTATAAAGTGAATGGCCCAACCTGGTTCTAACAATTTCATTCGGCAGCAGTGATGAATTACGAATTAATCTCTACATTTACGTTGATTGCTCGCTAGGTTAGAGCTGGGATCGTTTGCCAACTTTAGCTGTTTTTGGCTACCAGAAATTTTTTATATATTTCTGTAACAGTTGCACTGACTAAATAATATAAAAATATCTATAAAATTTTTCTATGACAAAATGTTGGCAACTATGGCAGGGGTGGCCAATCCTCAGCCCTCCTAGTTAAGTTTTGCGGCCTGCAGTGAAATTCGGAAAAGTTATGTAACGCTATCTTCTATTAACAGAACAAAAATTAAGAATTTCATTTTGGCTCTCCTGAGGGAGATACAAAATTAGATGACATCTATATGTGATGCATATATATAGTATATATATTTGTTATAGTATATCAGTTACAAATATCAGCGACCTCACGGACCTGCCTTTCTTCAAGAACTCTGCTCCCACTTTTTTTCAAAAATAAACTTTTTCTTTGCAAAAACTTTGCAACAGTGTTATTTACTCCAATTCATATTGCTAACAATTTAATTGTAGTTATAATTAAGCGCAATCTGTCTAACCCATGTGCGCAATCACACCTACCCTGTAAGGAGAGATTACGCAAAATAGCTCTTTTGGTTTTATTCCAGCTATTATTTAAAATTATGGCATAAAAACAAAATAGCATACTTGCTAATATCCTAATTAATATTCCATAGGGTTGTTAGTCCCGCCTTTTTCTCACACCAGTAATTTCGGAGAGTATTTTTCTTATTTAATTGTAGTTACATTTAGAGAACATTACTCTCAAAATTTACTGGTGTGAAAAAATAGGCCGGACTAACAATAATACGGAATATTAATTAGTATGTTGGCAGGTATGAAATAGTAATGGAAATACATAGAAAACGAATAAATTCAAAGATGTTTAGCAAAAAATAATATTTGGATTTTTTTTATATTATTTTGTTGAATTGTGAGCAAACTCTCCTAGCTTTACCCTATATTTGTATTAGCAATCGAATTAGTGAATCTATTCCCGAAAAACTTCCCGCCCTCCTCCTTTTCCATGAAAAGATAAAAAAAAACGAAAAAGGGGGGTTATTTTTTTTTTTATCGTGAATAAAAAATATTTTGAATGTGTTTTTATTGCTTTCATACTGAAAGAAACTCATATGAATAATTCAACAATAGTGATAAATTGCTATTTATATTTACCGAACATACATATGTAAGTGAAGTATTGTAATCATGTCAAAAATCTGACTTTGAGATTTTGGTGTTTCTATATGTTTTGAGGTCCCTTGAATTCATTTTGACTATTTTTACGATGATGTATGAATGTGTGTATCTGTGTGAGTGAACACGACAGCGTTTAGACGTTTTGTTGGAATGAGCTGAAAGTTGGTACGTAGAATATAGGTCATCATAGCACGAACCCTATTAATTTTGGTGAGTCTAGGACTAATAATTTTTTTTATAGGAACACAAAAAGAAATTCTTTATCATTATTGCTTATGGGCCAAATATTTAAAGTGTGATAGCGTGTAAAAGCCTTATTCATCTGAGCTAAAATTTTATACACATGTTATAAATTGCTATTTATATTTACCGAACATACATATGTAAGTGAAGTATTGTAATCATGTCAAAAATCTGACTTTGAGATTTTGGTGTTTCTATATGTTTTGAGGTCCCTTGAATTCATTTTGACTATTTTTACGATGATGTATGAATGTGTGTATCTGTGTGAGTGAACACGACAGCGTTTAGACGTTTTGTTGGAATGAGCTGAAAGTTGGTACGTAGAATATAGGTCATCATAGCACGAACCCTATTAGTTTTGGTGAGTCTAGGACTAATAATTTTTTTATAGGAACACAAAAAGAAATTCTTTATCATTATAGCTTATGGGCCAAATATTTAAAGTGTGATAGCGTGTAAAAGCCTTATTCATCTGAGCTAAAATTTTATACACATGTTATAAATTATCGTCGCACAAAGTGCATAGAGTTTGGTGAATCTAACACTTTTAGTTTTTTTTTTTTTTTTTTTTACAGGGACGCAAAGAAAAATTCTTTATCATTATGGCCTATGGGCCCAAATCTTTTAAAGTGCGATAGCATCTAAACGCTTTATTTGATTGAACTGAAAATATAAATATGTTATAGATCACCGTCACACGAATTGTATAGATTTTTGTGAATGTAGCCCTTATTCATTTTAACAGGGACACAACGAAAAACTCTATATGATTATGAACTATAGGTTCAAATTATTTGAAATGTAATTGAGTATAATTAAATAATGGGGGAAAATACTCAAACACCTTATTATAAATTTCACTTTTGTTTATTTAACGACTTGTCTTAGTTTAATTTATTTGTGCAACCGTTAATTACTTAATGACTGGAAAGTCGAGTAGAAGTCACTCCATATTTTTACATCTACATTTAGTAATACGTACATTATATTGTTAGATTTGTAAAATATAATATTAAATTTATTTTTGGCATGCATTTAAAAACTTTGTAGAATTTATTAATATTTTTATAAATTTAGAACATTTCCTTATTAAGTATCAAATACTTACAATCCAAGTTTTTGTCATATAAGATTATTTCATTTATCCTTTCACTCATCCTGATTATTTTAAAGTTTAATGTCATGGATATGTGGGATTCAGAAAACCCCGATTCTGAATCTATTCTCGCCGAAAACCAAAGTCATTGTTATTTGCTCTATGGGGAAATAATGATCATTATAACTCACTAGCACATATTTTTCGATTCTGCTTTCACATTCAGAAAAATCATAACTGTTAAATTGATTATCGCTTTCTCAAAATTGTTTTTTTTTTTTTTTTTTTTTTTTTTAAATATCTTATTTTGAAGCTGTAAAATGCTAATTTTAATTTTGTATTTCACGGAAGTAAATTAAAAAAAAAAAAAAAAAAAAAAGTAAATTTTTGGAAAGCAAGAACTGATTTAACGATCGTGATTTTTCTGAATGTGGAAACAGATTATAAAAATAGGTATTAGCGAGTTATATTGGGAAATCTTTCTCTATAGAATAGCTTTGACTTTGACTTTTGGCGATGATAAGCAAAGAGTCCCCTTAAAATTAACTTTACCCCAGTTTCTAATTAAATATTTAGAAAACGCAGATAATGTTATGACTTTTCTGTCATCAATTCAGGGGTGTTTGAAAGGTACCGCACTTTAGAATGTAGAAAACAAGGAAAAAAAAGCTGAATATCCACAGAAAAACGGGAAAAAAAAACAGTCAAAATTCTATAGAAAAAATCATGGAACAAAAACAAAAAAACTCACAATGTCAAGTGTGAAAAACAAAGAAAAAAAAATCTTACACCGGAAAGGATAAAAGGACAAAATTGAGTAGAAAAAGACATGAAGCGGCAGACAGCAACAGATTCAACTTTTAACAAGGTTGAGGCATTAAACCTATCGTCAAGGGCTAATAAGACTCGCCCATTCCACACCCTTTTTTCAGGACCGTATTAGGGTTTGAGCCACTACTAAATTTATGCAAAAAATATTTATAGTATTTTTCCTAGTGATGCGTTGTGATGAAATAGGATACTATTCTATCAAAATAGTAGTAGCAATGGAATCGGAAATTTTTCATTCTTGAACGTGTCTTGGAAAAAAGGGCGGGGAATACGATCCCCGTCAGTTGGCCTAGCTCGGAGTCTCCTACTTTTTTTCACTTTCAAAGATGAGAAATTTTCGCCTTTATTGCTTGCTATCACTATTTCCAAAGAGAAATATTTACCATATTTTTATAATAATATGTCATGATTAAAAAGATAAAATATATTGTAAAACAATAGTGGTAGCAAAAAAAGTCATCCAGTCTGTGAATTCAAAATGCTGAATTCATTAAAAAAAAAATAAAAAAAAAAATAAAAAAAAAAAAAGCTTTGAAGAAAAATTTTCCGCAGAACAAAAATCAGTGCATATCTGACTCGCACCCGACTTGCAAAGATACCCCACCCGATGCGGATACCCCACCCGATGTAGGCTGGGTATCCGCTAGGCTGCACTCACCATGGGAAGCAATTTTGATAAATAATAATTTTAATAAAAAATTTCCCAGAGTAAATTTGAATAGGAAAATATCGAAGAAAGTTTTGTAATGGCCACGAGGTAATAGTTTTTTTTTTTTTTTTTTTTTTTTTTTTTTTTAAGCCATGTACAATATTGTAATGTCTATTGAAGGACATTATCAACTTTCGAAAAAATAAAATAAAATAAAAATTGATTTATTAATTTTCTTTTCATTGTGCGACTTTTCAAATGGCTTCGGAATAAATTAAGGAACTTGGTAACTCTGTAATAATAATCGATTGGCTAATTTTGCTTGAAATCACCATATAAATATGCTCGGATGGTACAATGATAACACCCATTTTTGACTCTATATTTGAATTTCTAAGATCAAAGCTTTTCGAAAAAAAAAAAAAAAAAGCTTTACTTTCAGAGTTTCCAACTTTTATAATTCATTCCAGCCTATTTTTAGACCCATCTATTTTTTTTCAGCAAAAATTTTTTTAGACTACTTCTCTCCAATATGTGAATCTGTGACAACGAAGTAATAGCATGAAAATCATTTTTCAAAATTACTGGAATAAAAAAAAAGGCGGGGTTAACAATGCTCTGGAATATATTATAAAAATTGAATTTCAAACGAAAATGAATCAGGGGTTCATGCATAAATCTAGAAAAGTTAAATTAAGATTTCGCACAGAAAAAGAATATACTCATTCAGATAATAACAGGGGAAAAAAAATAAAAATAGGAAAATCTGAAATTTGAAATAAACTAAAAAACATGTTGTTTGTGGTTGTATCTGAACTCACTTAAGTAACTATTTTAATTTCTATGTACGCAAAATGTAAGATAATTATCTATTTTTTTTTTTTTTTTTTTTAATTGATAAGTCATATTACTTTCTTTCAAGTATTTTTTCGCAATAAATGGGGAAAAAATCTTAAAGTCTCAATAATTCTTTTATTCCTTTAAGGCGTAGATATCGAATGATTAGCCCTTTTCCTTTTTTTTTTTTTTTTTTTTTAATTCACAAATAAATTAAGATTTCCCGATACATATATATATATACAGAGTGAGAGATGTATATATATATATTACCTTTTTAAACATTACATAAAAAGAAATGATAATTTAAAAAATTAATTAAGTCTTTTGGCTGACAGTTCAGTTTTTATACACTTTCAGTACAGATGGTCGTGAACATTTCAAAAATGCCGCAGTTTCGCTAATACTATACATGCCAACATACTCATTAATATTCCGTAGTATTGTTAGCTCCGCTTTCTTTTTCACACCGGTATCTTTTTAGAGTATTTTTCCTCTTATTCAATCGTAATTGAATTTGGAGAATATTAATATAAAAATTTATTGGTGTCAGAAAAAGGGCGGGACTAACAAGACAACGGAATATTAATTAGGATGTTGGCAAGTATGTAATACTTTCTCCATGCATCCGATTCTTACCATCACCCCTACGTTCAAAATTTGTCAAATCACATTTTTTCCCCAAATATTCAGAAGTTCACTTTAGGAATTTAATTTCTTTTCTCATAATTTTCTTCTAGCCCTCTAGCGGCAACAATGAGCACAATAACTCATTTGCATAAACTACCAAATGGTCATAATAAAATGAATAAAATCGCTGCTCAGTGTACATGAATGCAAACTTGCCAACATCCTAATTAATATTCCGTAGGATTGTTGGTCCCGCCCTTTTCTTCACACCAGTAAATTTTTAGAGTAATATTCTCCAAATGCAATTACGATTTAATAAGAAGAAAAACACTCTAAAAAGATACTGGTGTGAAAAAGAAGGCGGGGCTAACAATACTACGGAATATTAATTAGTATGTTGGCAAGCATGTGATTGCAAAATTTCAGCTCATTCGGATGATAGAAAATGGGTAAAATTTGCATTCTTAGCTTTGAGCCATAATACCTATTAACCCTTTTCCAGTCCTATTTAATTTTCACTCCTCGGTTCAATGTTACCAAATTTAGCGTGTTTTTTTATTCAATATACACCACTAAATTTTAACTGTAACGGTCGCCTTAATCATTTCGAACGTTCATTATATATATATCAAATATTACTCCTCAAAATTATTGGCTATAGTTGGATAAAACAAAATCCCTAAATTTGGCAAACCGTTTAGATCGCTTTAGAGCGTTAGAGCCGGCAAAGGGTTAATAAAGATCATTCCAAACTAAATAAAAGAGAGTAAAAATGTCTCAACAAGTTAACAATGCTGATCAGATGTACTATAGACCTGCTAACTATGCTAGTTTATCCGTAATGGCATTAAGCCCCGCCTTTTTCTCATACCAGAATAGTTGTGGAGCAATAGTCTGCTTATTTAATCATGAGAACATATTGCTGAATCTTACTCTACAACTATTCTGGTGTGAAAAAAAGGCGAAGCCTAGCATAGTTAGCAGGTCTAGTAATATATCATACATGCCAACCATCTCATTAATATCCGTACAATTGTTAACGCCCCCTGAAAAAACGCCCCTTTTCTCACACCAGTATATTTTTAGAGTGATTCTTTCCAAATGTTGTTACGATTAAATAAGACTAGAATTACTTTAAAAAATTATTGGTGTGAAAAAGAAGGCGGGTACTAAACATTTTACGGATCATAATGAGATAGTTGGCAAGTATGATATATCAATAATATTTTAAAGGTAAAGTAATAAGAACACTTTCACTGACCTTCTTTGTATATGCAGATGGAATCGTGTAGGTGGTGTGTATCCAGCAATAGGTATTGATTATCGATGACGGAATGTCTGGTCCGTGAACACAGTCGATCGGATCTCCTACGTACTGCTTGGTCGTCACTACTATACAAAAAGTCAATAGACACAGAACGGTGAACGTGTAGTGCAGTCGAAACACTTCATTGTCGATATGGGTCCTTCCAACCTTCACTAAACTCTTGAGACTTCGAAGAACATCTAACATGATGGATTAATTTATGTTGGTTTATCTAGTTATGTGAATCATTCTTGGATACAGAAGACAGAATAGAGTCCAACTCTATGTTGATCCAAAGGTAAAATCAATAGTATGAAATTGTCGAGTATTCAATCATGTGGTAAGGTTTTTAAAATATAGGATATCCATGGTCATGCTGGTAGATGGAAAGGTTGTACACTTATGTGTTTTGTGAACGAAACAATGAAAGGCAAGGGATATTCCACAGGATTCATTCATTTTGGAATTGGACAACACTAATTGGTTTTCTTCGATCACACTACCCTTTTGCATGTTCTGAAGACAACGTTCTTATGGAAATAAGGCTACATCTATGATAGAGTACAACTAAATTATTGGACATCTGAAAAGAAATAGATTTTTAAATCAGTAAATAAGAAAATGATGCTGTAATTTTATAAGAAAATTACAAAGAAAAAAAATGTTGGGTTTTGCAAGCAAAAATTATTCCAACTCATAACTGATAATATTTTCCTTTAGGATTTTATTGTAAAAAATGATTAATAATAATCATTAAAGAGTCTTAACTCTTAACACAAATATTAGCTAGACAGGAATTTAGGCAATAAAAATGATATTTCTGGCTTCATTTTTCATCTTACTTGATAGCTATAATATTTTTATTCACTTCCTTGCTATAAAGTAATTTTCACGCGTAAAAAGAGCAATTCTTGACAGTAATGTTTAAGGTTTCTATCCACATAATATCTAACTAATGCTGCAATTACATAAATTATCTCAATGTTGAAAATAATTTTAGGAAGCGCTATGGTTGGAATTTTTTTTTTTTTTTTTTTTTAATTGTAGTCTGATGCTTGGAAATAACAAGCACAACATTTTGAATAAATGCCATAAAATGCTAGAACTCTCAACAATTGTTTTAGGTCGAAGGAAGACACGACACTTCGCCAGGCGAATAGAATAGACACGAGTGCTGCAATCAAAGTGGTAACGTGATTGCAGCACTCGTGCCTACTGTATTCGCCGGGCGAAGGGTCGTGTCTTCTTTCGAAACAAAACAATTGTTGCGAGTTCTAGCATTTTATGGCGTTTATTCAAAGTTTTGTACTTATTACTTTTAAACGCGAATTCGGTAGTGCTTTTTATAACTGATGCTTGGAAAAATGGGCTCAATGGCTATTAAAAACCTCTTTTTTTTTTTTTTTTTTTTTTTTTTTTGTTATTACAGTTTTCTCTCTCCTTGTAATTTTTATTTACTTTTCTGTTTTTATTTTTTAGACGTCTCCTGTTTCTTTATGATTTGACGCCTTCTGTTCCCGTATTGGCTGTTACTTTTCGCTTTCATTGTCTGTTTTGCCAAAAGAAATGTTGAAACTAAGTAATGTAATCAATTTAAAGTAAAATTATATGCTTGGAAGATATAAATATAAATATATATGTGTGTGTTTAATCGAGCGTAGTTTTTAAAATTTGTAACAAAATTATTAGTGCTAGAGGCCTATTTCAGTCGGTACAGTTGTCGAATTTTTATAATACACTCTTAATTAGTGCTAGAGGCCTATTTCAGTCGGTTTATTGAATGAAGTCCCCCCAAGGCACAACTTTGACATGAGTCCCCCCCAAGGTACCCCTATTTCAGTCGGTACAGCGTTGTCGAATTTTTATACGTCACTCTTAATAGTGCTAAGGGCCTATTTCAGTAGGTTTATTGAATGGGGATTTATTGAATGAAGTCCCCCCAAGGCACAACTTTGACATGAGTCCCCCCCCAAGGTACAACTTTGACATGAGTCCCCCCCCCAAGGCACAGGCACACCTTTGACATGAGTCCCTCCCCAAGGCACACCTCCCCCTCATTGGGAAAAAGAGAAAAAACGTTGTTTTGCGGCTATAAGACAGTACAATATCTGCAGCACAAACACATTGGTTTGATTTAATGAAAACTTTATCATGGAATTTAGATCGTCACGAATTAACTAAAGAAGAATTTGTCGATATTAATAAGTTTAGCAGTAGGCCTCTGGCACTAAATTAAAATCTGTCAATGTCAGATTTTCATGTTTTAAATAATGAAATAATGTCGTGTCTGTATATTTTATTTTCTTTTTATGATGGGTGTTCTCTAATACATTTTATAGTACGTCATTTTCCTAATTGAAATTCATAACATTGCACATTAATATAATTTTTTTCTTTTTGTACACATACTACAGCATAATTTATCTGAAAACAGAATTTTTTCTATACCTACTACAAAAAGCAACAGTGAATGTTATAGATCATTATTCGTAAAATAGGTATACACTCCTTCTCATATTTATAAGGACACTTTATATTTAGAAATAACTAATGTAAGAATAATTGTGAACAAGATTATACCAAGTGCACTTAATATATCTAGTATTAACCAAAACTGCTATAATTTTTTTAATATGAAACAAAATTAATAAAAAATAATGCAAAATGTGTTTTTCTCCACGTTTTTAGACGTTCATAATTATAGGGACAATCCAGATTTTTTCTTTTTATTTAACTTACTAGCGGATAAATTACAGTTGGCATGCGAATTCGTTAACTACTGGGCTAGATTAATTCATATATAAGCCTTCAAATTTTCTTGAACGGACATTACTGATAATTCCTCGAAAAAAAGAACGTTCAAGTAGTGAAGTATGATAAATGTGTTTTTTAAGTGGAAGGATAATTTCAATCAGCCGAATTTCTAATGAAATTCGAAGGTCTAAAATTGCTGAAGGAAATGTGATCAAACGTTGAACTGCTGGTTCGATAGGAGAGAGATCTGATGCAAAATCAGAGTTGTTTTACAGAGATCGAAGACTCATAATTCCTCTTACTGTTCTACTCATAATGACTACTGCTGAATTTACTCATAATTTGTAATGAAAGGTTAGGGTCCACATTTATGCATGTTTAAAATAATTAATAATATGTTAAAATGAATAAAAAAAACCTGTAATAATCAATCAGCATTTAATGGGGGAAAGAACGTCTGTGTTAAAGTTGAATAAAGACAATATTAAATGGTAAAATTTTGTATTTTCGGATGAAAAACATTTTATTCTTGATTAACCAAATGGTTTTAACAGTTACTGGCACGATCTGAAGATAGCGAAACACAGAGCAGATTTTTTAAAGGCAGATATGAATCGGGCGTTTTAAAATTGGATCTATGGTGCTCTGGGGAGCTGCTTCTACTGAAAGCAGAATGAATTTAGTAATTTTTTCTATTATTATGAACATCAAGAGAATATCCACAAATTTTAAACGTGAAATTATCATAATTTTGTTAGATTTTGGGGGGTAATAATATTTTTTTCTACGAGACTTACATTTTTGCTCTACTTTTAGAGCAATAGGAAATAGTTTGAAGAAAGAAACTTCTGTATTATTGCCTTTCCCATGGCCTAAAAGTTGAAAAAACCTTAACTTATGATATTAGAAAAGTGCATGCAAGTGGAAATCAATTTTAAATAGTTTAAATGTATTAAGAATATCATATATGCTATACGAAATGGTATTGAAACTTAATATTTAAAAAAAAGTGTATATATATATATATATATATATATATATATATATACCAGAGAGAATGTCTGACTGTTTAACCCTAAAAAGAGACCCCATAAAATATTAATTTAAAGAATAACTGAAAACAATTACTAAAATTCGAGCTGCCCTTATAATTGTGAACACCTGAAAAATCCTCTTTTTACCATATTTAAAGTTTTTTAAGATAGAAAAACGATAAAATTTTTTAAATATAGTCTATAAATGAAATTCAAATTAATTAAAAATATATTTGTTTAAATAATAGTGTTCAGTGTTTAGTTAATATAGAAAAAACGGGTGTCCTTATAATTATGAGAAGGAGTGTATTTTGGTTTGCCTTTCTTCTATTCTTTTCCTGTTCCTCCTTGACTTTCAATTCAAAGTTGTTGCACGATGTTTTATACCTGCTGATGTTTTATAACTGCTTTCGAAACGCCTACTGCATGTGTTATTTTATTTCAATAATGAGCTATGACGTTTTCGTTTTTATGTTTGTAGTTTACACCAACTTTACCAGGTGTAATCAGGGCTGAAAGTGATTTGCGACATTACTATTTTTATTTAGAAATATATTGTGTGTTTGTACTTTAATATTTTGTTATTATACAGGATGGAGATTATTGTTAAAAATTATTGGTGGAAGAGTTCCTCAAAAGATGGATCACTTTCACCCCTGGCGGTAGTTTTAATATTACCCACCAAATAAACTTGAAATGACTTGCAGATAATGAAAATCAATTTAATAGAATTGTGGAACATATGGCATAAATTCTAGGAAAGGAGAGAGGGAATCAAGTGGATCAAGCCTTCTCCTTCCCATAATTTTGTAAATGTTCATTTCACAACGATTTTTTTTTTTTTTTTTTTTTTTTTTAAATTAAAGATAAAAAAAAAAAAAACCTTTGTCGTACATTGTCTGACATATTACATGAACACACATCTAAATCACAAACGCGCGATCAATATTTGTTATGTACTTGTAAAAATGACTTTTTAAAATGACTGAAATTTGATGTCCAACTTTTTTCACCATAAAATACTAAAGACGACGTTTTATCTATAGATTGAGACTAATATTCATCTGTATTAAAAAAATAAAATTAGAAATTCTAACTTCTAAACTTTTATTAAATTATATATTTTAATTTATAATTGTTGCCAAAAACATTTGCGAATTAATTTATTTTTCGACATATAATAAAATATATTTTCACGTGAATAATAATAAAAAGCTTTTTCGATCTGCGTTTGTAATGATCGATAGATGACGCTTTTCCAACTTTTGTTGTTAGTAAATATAATAGCCACGTGTATTTATTATTGTTGTATTTGTGTTACTACTTAATATTTGTGCTATAATTTCTCCGCCATTACATCATGGAAAATCGATTGCCTTTAGAAAAAGTATTTCAGTTTATTAAAATTTCGATCGGAAGTAGACGTTTAACTGAAGCTGAACAAATATTAGTTTCAACTATTCTTAAACTTTCATCAGCCGAAGCAACTGAAATTTTAAATTTGTCATTTGGAAATAAATGGAAGCTTAATTTCGGATTTCTTGATCCTTTGGAGTTACACTGTGGCACACAGTAGTATGTGTTACCTTTTTTACCGGATTTATTCATTTTTATTCAATAAATATATGTGAAACTAAACACCGAATATACAGCAAGCAATGCCGTCTGGACGAAAGCTATCCGTGGTATTGTTAATTTCACCTTAGCTCAACAGAGGGCGAGCATTTCATTACAATCGCGGATAGTGTTTGTTTCGATAGTGATTATTATTTTTTTTTTTTTTTTTTTTTTTTTTTTTTCTTTAAAAAAAAAAAAAAAAAAAAAAAGATTTTGGTGAAATTCTGGCAAAAGCAGAATTTAGTTTAAGGCGGAGAACTATTACTTTTTTTTTTTTTTTTTTTTTTTTTTTTCAAATTATAACATTGCTTTCAAATTATTCAATTATATTTTCGATAAATTTTAGATTTCGATAAATATCCAACTATCGAAAACTGGTATCGTAAAAATACGCAGATTGAGACTGATAGCCCTCGGTCCTAATGAGTGAATAATTAATAACATTTAATTATTTATTGATTTTCTTCTAAATTATTTTGAACCGCTCGGAAATGAAATTGTTTATCCCCTTCTCTAACATAATTTTTGAATTTCTACACACCTTATGTATAGTTGCAAATTACATTAAATTTCAAGTTAAGTTATCCAAGAAAGTATTTTTCAAAAATATCTATAAAAAATAAATATCCTTCTTACAAAATTATGAATTATGATACATATCGACATATATTTATGGAACATGGAAGACTTTTATAACTTTGTAAGCATGTATCTAAAACGGGAAAAAAAGAAAGAAAGAAAGAAAAAGAAATGCGGCAACTGTTTCCAGACTGAATGACCAAGTCCAACTTTTCATTGAGAGAAAAGGAGTATGTATGAATCCAACATTTATGCTTACATATGCTCATATTTTTTTTTTTTTTTTTTTTTTTTTTTTTTTTTTTTAACATCAATTTGCGTCAAGTTGAAATAGGTTTTTTATTTAATATCTTTTGAACCAATTAACCGATTAAATTGAAACATGCGGTGTTTACTAGATTTTGTCCTGATTTGTAAGCGACGAATTTTCGTAGCGATTGGTTAAACGGTGTAGTTTTGTATAGCTAAATTAAAACCTGACACATATATGCTTAATTCAATGTACACTACTGCAAATTTATACAACATTAAAATCGCTGCCTGAAAACAGTAGTCCTCTGGTACTAATAATGTTACATAGGGTGATAGAGTTCCAACATTTTTTTATACCACTATATTCGAACAATGATCGCTATTTTATTTTATCACAAAAAATTACTTTATAAATACGATAAAATTTTGTGAATGGAAAATAGTAGTTGTATAAATATCGGAACTAAATCATCCCTGCAATATTAATTCTTGTATAAATAAAAGATTTGTGGATATTGATCTAAGAATATTTTTATTAGCTTCATCTTAACGCTCTATCTACCGATATAATTTACAAGTTCCGTCATATTAAATGTGTATAAAATGGAATTTATGAAATGTCTAGAGAAAAGATTTGATTATATCTACAAAACGTGTTTTCATGACGTATTTTGTTGTTTTGAATCTTTTTTTTAAGAAGTCAATATATATAGGGTAGATGCTCCAGTGATTGGCATGCTCCAGTAATTGACATCTATCCCGGAATAATTAATAAATAAGAAAATAAATAAAATAATATATTTTACATATAAGAATTTTAACATTTTATGTCAAACACTGGAGCATAGAGTGATAATAACTGGTTAAATGAGTAACTAGCAGTGTCAAACACTGGAACATAGGGTGCCAATTATTGATAAACTGTAAAACTGGCAGTGTCAATTACTGGAACATTGAGTGGGTGTCAAATAAAAATTCTCAAAAAAAAAATTTTTCAAATGTATATATTTTAACATATATGTGGTTCTAAATGGCTTTCATACCATATGTACTAACTTAAGATTTCTAAAAATATTTTCTGATGACTAGAACATTAAAAACATCAGAGATTGCTCTAAAAGTGTCAATCACTGGTGCACTTACCCTATATATATCAGTCTCATAACGACAATACAAAAAATATTATTAATAAATTTACAAAATATCTTTGTACATATAGTATATTAACAAAATTTTTTATTTAACTTTACCACGCGTTTTGTATATCTTTTATATTACACGTCGTTTTTATAACATGTCTTTTTTATATTACACATCGACGCTTGATAATTTGTCCCTTCTTTTTCATTTCTAATAACTCTCTTTTATATTACACATCGCCACTCACGTATTCCCCTAGTGGTGAATTTTGGAACTTTTTTTTTTCTTCGTAATCCTTTAACTTGCTTCATGTTTAACCTTCCTACAAACGTACAAACCTAGACGCCATTCTTGCATTTAGATCACACTACAGTACACTGCGAGCTCTGTCAGTTTAATTATGTCCACCCTGTATACACATATATATATTTTCCTTGCCTTCAGCATAGTTGAAATACATATTTTTTAAAAATTACTTCGTCTCTAAAACACTTTTCTAATTATGAATTAAGGTCTTATACTTTATCACATCATTGCATTTAAAATTCAAGAATTAAAGCTCTCTCTCTCTCTCTCTCTACATATATATATATATATATATATATATATATATATATGTATCAAAGTGTTACCATACTCCCAACTTCTAAAAACTCCTGGAAAAGCTATAATAAATAGTATTACTTCTTTAATAATAATAATAATAATAATAATAATAATAATAAATTCTGTAGAAAAATAAAATATTTTTACTTTCCGAACACTATAGTGAGGAATGTATTGTAATCATGTCAAAAATCCAAATCTGAGACTTTGATGTTTCTATACGTTTTGAGGTCCCCTGAGTCCCTTTCCACTATTTTTACGATGATATATGTATGTGTGTGTGTATGTGTGTATTTATGTGTGTATGTATGTGTGTATGTCTGTGAGTGAACACGCTAGCGTCTAAACGCTTTGTTCGAATAAGCTGAAAGTTGGTACGTGCATTGTAAGTCCCCATAGTACGAACCCTATAGATTTTGGTGAATCTAGCACTTATAGTATTTTTTATAGGGACACCAGAAAAAATTCTTTATCATTATGGCCTATTGGGCCAAATTTTTAAAAGTGCGATAGCGTCTAAACGCTTTATTAATCTGAGCAAAAAATTTGTACACTTGTTATACGTGACAGTTGCACCAACTGTATAGATTTTGGTGAATTTAGCACTTACAGTTATTTTACAGGGCGATAGCATCTAAACGCCTTATTCTATTGAGCTGAAAATTTATATGAATATTATAAATCACTGTTGCACTTAATATTAGCATTTTGGTGAATCTAGTATTTATAGGTTTTTACAGGGACACAACGAAAAATTCTTTATCATTAGGATCTATGTGCTCAAAGTTCAGTAGCGTTAAATAAAACATCGTGTAATAAATGGAGAAAAATACTCAAACACTCTTTTATGGTTTTCTCCCTTTTGTTTGTTTAACAATTCCTTTTTCCTTACTTTATCTACAAAACTGTTAATTACTCAATGTTCGGAAAGTCAAGTGGAGTCATTCCAGATTTTTTTTATTAGTATTAAATAAAAAAAAAAAATAATTTTTGTCTCTTAAATGTATTTAATTTCTTCACACTAAAATTTATGAATACTCATAAATAAATTAAGCAAAAGTTTCTTTATTAGTTTCCTCTTTTTCTTTTTTCTTTTTTTAAATGACTTGTTTTTTATATATTCGATGTCTACAACATAGCTAATATAAAAATTCATTTTTTTTTCTTCATCGGTAAATTAAATTTTAATAATTAGTAAAGGCAAAAAATGTTCTATCACATCCTTGCATTTAAAATTCGGGAAATAATATCTACATATATGAAATAATTTTAGAGCAAATAAGGAATATGTTTATATGCTAACGTGTTATCCCAATTCGCAAATGTTGAGAAATCCTGAAATTTTTTAAAATAAATAATATGAATTCTCAAATAAACAACATTTCAGTAGAGATTTCCTTAAAAATAATTCCCGGCATCAAGTAAAATCATTTTGAAAATTTTTGCCTAATTGAAAATTTTAGCTAAATTCCTTCATGCAAATTTTTCAGAAAATGTTTACTCATAAGTAGGGGAGCACAGTGGACCACTTTTACACTCTTAATTTTTTTTTTTTCACAAAAACTAGAAAAGCAATGTACTTGAAAAAAATAGCAAACAATCTCTAAGCCATTCTTGACCTGTCTTAATTTATATATATATATATATATATATATATATATATATATATATATATATATATATATATATATATATATATATAACAATATTTCCAATACATTATGAATGAAAAAATAAAATGTGAGCACTCACAAAGTGGACCACTGTGCCCCATGGCCGGGGTACAGTGGACCAACCTCTTTTGTTTGTATTAAATTAATATAAATTGCTTTTTTATCTTTTTTCTAAAATTAGTTTCTTATACTATTCTAGTCTAAAGAACATAATTCAAGCATTTTCATGAAATAAACTAAACTAAATTAAAATAAACAAATAAGAAATCAAATCTCAGTAAGAAAATTTATTAAGTTAAAATAGATAATTGTTTTTTATTCTTTTATTAATATTATATAAATTAAATGTCACTTTTTATTTCAGATATTAATAAATATTGTACTATTCAAATATTTAATATTTTTTTTTAAATTATTTTGAGATATAATTAATTTACATTTTATTTGTAGGATAAATTTAACTAAAATGTATTAAGCTACTCCTTTTATTTTTCATATGTGATCTCTAAAAACAACAATAATAATAAATTTTTCCCACTATTTATTAAATTAGATATTATTTTTTTTTATTAATGCAATATATTTCAAATAGTTATTAAATTTAGATATTAATAGATATTATACTACCATTCAAATATTTATTCTTTTCAGAAATTTATTATTCTTTTCAGAAATTTATTATTCTTTTCATTTATTTAACATTAATATATTTATTACTTTGAGATATTAATACTTCAGATTATGTTTGTATCTATAAATTTAACTAAAACAAATATAAGTATTAAATCTAATTTGTACTTTTAGGCACATCGGAAGGTGGTCCACTGTGCCCCATACAGAGGCGGTCCACTGTGCCCCATGCCAGAGTAAAACAAATAATAATAATAAAATAATATACAGACTATAAATATGCTAATAATTTTTAGGAATTTAAAAACAGCAATATATTCCCTTCCTTTAACAGTTGTATAATATTTACAGTCACTAGTTCAATCTTCATAAAATTTTGAAAACTTCAATGGTTAAAAATTACTTTGAGCAGCACAAATACTATTTCCCATGTTTTTTTTTTTTTTTATTTTCTGCATAATACTAGTACCATGCTGCCATACATGAGTATCCATATGAACTAAAAGAGTTGAATATTAATAGATTTAAATAAGGGTGGTCCACTGCACCCCGGTCTCCCCTAAATAAATAAAGACACGTTGACTTCTTAATTTAATATTTAAAAAAGCCGTGGTTTTTATATATCTCTTGTCTACAATACAGTTGGAAAAAAACAAAAAAGATTATTTTTCTTTGTTTCTGGAATAAATTTTAATTATTAATCAAGAAAAAAATAATTTATTACATCCTTACATTTGAAATTCAGGGTTAATTATCTCCATACATAAAATACTTTTAAAAGAAATAAGAAATACATTTATATGACTGTGTGTTATCACACACGCGGTTTTTTTAAAGGAACTCCGGCAAAAGACTAAAATAATTAATACTAATTCTCTCAAAAAAAAAATTAATAAATGAATAAATGAATGAATTAATAAATAATGAATAAAGTAAGCACGAGTGCTTACTTTATTCGCCTGATGAAGGGTCGTGTGTTTTTTCGACCCGAAACAATTGTTGCGAGTTTATTGCATTTTATGGTGTTTATTCAAAGTTTGTAAGTAATAATTGTTTGTATATATTCAATGTCTAACAACAGAGTTGCTATAAAAACTATTTTTTTTTTTTTTTTCGTTTCTAAATTAAATTTTAATAATTAATTAAAGTAAAAATATTCTATCACATAACTGCATTTAAAATTGAGGAATTAATATGCATAATTTAAAAGCAATATTTATATAAGTTAGTGCTTATGAGAAATACAGCGTATTATTACACTTGAAATTTTTAAAAAATTTCTGCAAAATGCCAAATTAAATAATGCTAATTTTCAAATAAACAAAATTTTAGTACGGATTGACTTAAAATATTCTTTATCGTCGTCGAGTTAAATGATTTTAAGGTCGATTATAACTTTGACATAGATTTTTTTTTTCTAAGTTAATTTTGGCATTGCGGAAATTTGATTCTCCATCACGTCTAGCATTCAGAAAAAAATTATCTTAATAGTAATTCTTCAATTCTGCAAAAAATTAGATAGAAAATTGATTCTCCAATAAATAAAATTGCAGTAGAAATTGACTTAAAAGAATGTTCTTTCAGCATCAAATAAAATCACACAAAAAAAAAAAAAAAAAAAAAAAAAACTCTAATGTAGTTAAAATGTAGGGAATAGTAGCTTTAATTACAAAGCTATAAATGTAGCTATATTTCTTCATGTTAAACTTTCTGAAAATATCTATCCATTAATAAACAATAAAAGGAATATGTTTTCTTAATTTCATTTTTTTTTAAACCCCTGTTTTTTATATTTTCTTTGTCTACAATATAGTTGGTGTAAATATTAAAATGTTTTTCTTTTCTTCGTCTCTAAAATAAATTTTAAACAATAATAATAATTAAAAAAAAAAACTATTACAACTTTGTACCAACTGAGCTAATAAATGTCTGAAACACTGTTTACATTTGCATCAAAAATAAAAAACTGCATTTATGAAATAATTTTAAAACAAATAATAAATATATTTACATGTCACCGTTTATGAGCAATACAACGTGTTATCACACAAGCAATTTTTATAAACCCCTGCAAAATGCCAAAACAAATAACATTAATTCTTCAATAAAAAATATCCCAGTAGTGATTGACTTAAAAGAATTCTTTATTGGCGTCAAGTTAAATCATTTTAGGATCGATTATAACTTTGACACGGCTTTCTTTTAAGTTAATTGGCATAGCGTAAGTTTGAATCTCCATCATGTCTAGCATTCAGAAAAAAGTTACATACCTTCAAGATGAAGAAGAAACACCGTCAGGTTCCCATGCGGAACTGCCAGAGTGCAGTGTCTTCCAGCAAGGTGCGGTCCATGCACCAAAAATCTCTTCCTCGACTTTTGGAGGCAAGAGAAATCACGAGGGGTGGAGGTGGTATTTTTAGAGCACAAGCTACTAAGTTGCTCCCGAGCCTCCTTTCTTCAAGAGGCAGGTTCGGATTTAAGATGAGGGGGCCTCGGCGGAAAACTCTACAGACGCTGTTTAACAAAGTGCCGAAGAAGCGGTATCTATTTGGGTTTAGATTGGGAGTGAAGAAGATAGGTCATTAACAGAATATAGGAGTCATAGATTATTCGGTTTTCTTGATAAAGAAGACAATTTGAGGTATATTTGCCGAGATATACATAAAGGTATAAGTAATGAATGGTGAAGGCGACTTAAAAAAGAAGATGCAGTTTTACAAAAAAGATGAGGAGGTGGGTTTGCCATAGTTTTGTACTTTGTGTTATTAATAAAATTGATTTAATCAGTAATTTTGATTTCGAATTAAAATTTACAGGAATGAAGATAAATCCATATCAACAAACACTGGTCGCATATTGTCCGGTTTCTTTATAAAGTAAGGATTTTGCTTAAATTGTTTTGTGTAAATTTCTTAAACCTGAAAAGATTATTAAAAGTAATCCATTTATAGAGATAAAAGTATGTGCTTGTACGAAGGAAAAAAAACAAAACTGGAAAATATAAAAACACTGTATTTTATGATTACTACTAATAGTGCTTTAGAATAAATTTGTTTTCATTATATTTTAGATTATCATTGAAAGATGTCGATCATTAGAAAGAATAAAAGAGAACTCGAGAATATTTCAAGAATACTTCGGTTTCTTGAAAAAGAAAATGATTTTGCTTAAGTGGAATGTTAGGGGAATTAATATCTGGTTTTGAAAAATTAAATAAAATAAAAACATTCTGATTAACGGAAAACAAACGTTGCAAAAAAATTATCATTATATCTACTCTGTTTATTTAAAACTAGCTGCTTGCAGTCACCAGCTGATTTGCGACTCCTGTAAATTTAAAATGTACCTAATTGCCACATAGTAGAGATTGCTTCTTCTTCAATTCTCACTGTGATAAAAATTACCATGCTGTTCCTACCTCGTGAAATATCCTGACTTCGGCAAATTCTCACTCACAGGTAGGACACACATCCCTTGGCAAACAACACCAGCCTATTCGCTCCTGTGAAAAATCCAGGTGTACAATTTTGTGCTTGCTATCGCCTTCATTGAACACTGAACTAACTTATAACCAAAGTTGCCAACTTAGCAACTTTTGGTTACCGGAGAATTTTAATGATTTTTTTTTTTTTTTTTTTTTTTTATTTAATCAGTGAAAACTGTTATAGTTCACTGATTAAATAAATTTTAAATAATAATTAAAGTAAAAAAAAAAAAAAAAAAACTATTACAACCTTGTATTTAAAATTCAAAAATAAAAAACTGCATTTATGAAATAATTTTAAAATAAATAACAAATACTATATTTACATGTCACCGTTTATGAGCAATACAGCGTGTTATCACACAAGCAATTTTTATAAACCCCTGCAAAATGCCAAAAAAAAAAAAAAAATATTAATTCTTCAATAAAAAATATTTCAATAGTGATTGTAGTCATTCAGTAGTGATTTATTAACTTTTTTCCTGTGCACTAAAAGCGCTAAGTTAAGTTAACATCTATGCTTATAAAGTTATAACCCTTCTTATCACCTGAAATAAAAGTATTATTGATAAAATTGAATTATTTATAACATTTATAACTTTAGTTTTATGAGTCGATTAAAAATAAATAAATACAAAAATAATCTGGTGTGTCACTCACACGACATTCTCTTACCCTGAAATTTAATACAGGTTGGAGATTAAGAGGTAAGATAACGAGTACTGTTATGTAAACCTATGTTAAACAATTCAAATTAGGCTTCGGAAAAGTTTTATATGATAATTAGTTCTGTGTAACCCCCTGTTTCATTAATGCATCTACATTTATATAGAATTTAATTCTGTTATTAAAACTAAAAGTTTACTTAAAATTATACAGACAATTTTCACACGCAACATTCCTTGAAACTTATCAGTCTTGATCAAACTTTTCCGGCAACAAACGTATATTAACTTCAAAATACAACATTTGGATCTCTTAAAATTATTCGTTTTTAAGTCACTCTAAGAGACACAGACAAAGTTCAAATGTTAAAAATTTTGACTACGGTAATCAGGAAGCCTCAAGCGTGTAAATATACAAAAAACAAGCGATGAATACTTAGCTTAAAACATACATTATTTACCATATCTCTATGAGTAATTTATTTCAATTCCTGAAAAAGCTTTCCTGGAAATGGTAAAATATTATTAGTAAAGCACATCCACTAACAACAAAAAAGCATGTTATCGCTTAAATATTTGCAGCCCTGTATATTTTTCGAAGATTATATACAGACCACATGGTGCATCTAAATATAGCCTATGGTAATCATATATGGCCCAGCCTGAAATATACTTCCATCAATTTGCAGCGATTGTCGCACTTTTATCTAGTTCTTTTGTGTAGCCCTGTAAACGAACAGTCAATGATTTCCCTACCCTTCTACATGAGACATGTTTTTATACATATAAAAAATATATATTCGTTTTATTTGGTTTAGTGCAGTCTATAGATGTTAAACTCTACTTACCTGAAATTTCCACCATAGACGTAATGTATTTGAATACTTTTAAGTGCCCCTGTACACAACCATCTGCTTCATATAACGAAAACCTTAGTGTAGCATCCCTATATGATACACATTTTGAATACCGAGTTTGGAATTTCTGCTACTATTTGTTCTTGAGATATGCTGATAACACACACACAGACAGACAGACCATTCGCTAAAAACATGATTTTCATATTCGGGGGACCCCAGAATATGTAAATATAACAAAATCTCACTTTCGAAAATTTAACCCTAAAACAATACTTTCTCTACTATATGGGTAAGAGAAAGAAAAAATGTGATTTTTTATTTTATTTTTTATTTTAATTAATTAATTTATTTATTTATTTATTTACTTATTAATAAAATGTGGTGTCAGTTTTACAAGTAGCTGTGAAGGTGGGGGTTTAAGCGCACCCAAATTGCGCTGGCGCTGGCGCAGGTGGGGTTCAAGTGCACCCAGATTGCGCTGGCGCAGGTGGGGTTCAAGTGCACCCAAAACGCGCTGGTACTGGTTCTAGCGCACCTGGGGTTCAAGTGCACCCAAAACGCGCTGGTGATATTCTCCCCACCGTGGTGGAGTTCTAATGCACCCAATGCGTTGGTTGTGGGTGATGGATGAGGATGACAAAGATGGTAAATGGGACAGGTGAAATGAGTAACTGGATTGGTGAAAATTCGATTTGTTAAATTTATTGTGTAAGAGGATGGATTTAGATTATTTTCCGATTTGTGAGGTGTGCAATATGTCATCTCACTGACGAGGTGATAAGAGTTTTATTGAAACGGACTCTGAAATATTTTGGAAATAATTTATTTTGGTTCATTTATTTCCAATTTAGAAACAGAATATATTGAACTTAGAAAATATTTTTAGAATGATTTTGATGTTGCCATCTGTTGGTGATTGTTATCAGAAAAAATTTAAAATGAACTGTACTTATCGAAAAGTGATTAAATTTACTTTTATTTGGAAAGCTTAAAAATGATAAAAATAAAAATTTCTTTTACTGTGATCATTAATTTTTAATGTGAAGTTGAAATAAAACTTAATAAATAAATGAATAAATAAATTCTTTTATACAATAAAAAATCAATTTTATTTAATCATTTTATACAAGTTTCTACAATTTCATATGCATTTTTGAATTAAAAAAGGAAACATAATTGTTTACATAAATTGAGATACATTATAAGAGTAAGTTAAATAATTTCATTAAATTAACAGTCAAACAATGTTATTTAACAATATTATTTATTGAAACCAATATAATGCATAAGATCAAACTAAATTTTGTAATGTCCATATGCAAGAGATTCCACTCCATCATCCAATATATATCTTTTGTCATCAAAACTGCTTAGTGCAATTTTGTTTGTTTTTACGCTATATAGCTCATGCTTAAAACTTTGTATTCTAGATTGAAATCCTCTCGATCTAACAGATTCGAATAAACTTTTTTTATAATGTTCATGTTTCACATGTTTTTTGATAAATGTTTTTGTTACACCTTTTGCCGTTTTCTTTTCACAGTCCTTGGTTAATATGGAATACATTTTTGAGCGCAAGCCGACAAATTCTAGAATGCACTCTGAATTTGTTTCATCTTTGAAACATCCAATCTTTTTCTTATTTACTATTGAATACGAGGGATGTTCTTTTGGATAATCCGATGTATCAAATAATTCAGCATCGCGTTTCATATCTTCGTATATATCGTCAGTTTCTATAAGATATGTAAGCGAATCAGTATCAGTGAACAATAATTTGCTTTTTTTACCATATCGTTCTTTGATATATTTATAATGAAATCGATACATATGAAGTTTGCTAAGTTCTAAAATGGCAAACCCTACGTACAGAGGTTTATTTAAGAAAACAGACCTTTTTAAACGCTCAACGCCTACAAGATCATTATTAAAGACAGAGAATGCTCGAAACGAGGGAGCAGCTACTAACTTTTCCGCTTTTGAACTAGTATTTACTAGCAGAATATCTTTGTGTTTGCGAACATTTTCCATTGTTTTGCCATAAACGGCATTGTTCATTAATTTAAATAAATTTTTTTCGAACGTGGTTGTAGCATTTTTTCTTTCATTCGTATTAAAATCTATGTAATTTTTCAACCAAGGTTTTTGATCAAATTTTAAAATTTTATGAATCCGAATTAATTTTAATCCTAGGCTTAAATAAAATTTCAAATTTTGCAAAAGGGTTACATATTTTACTTTATCATTTAAATTGGGAGTTAATTTTACATTTGTTACTGAGGAGTTATGTTCTGCCAAATTTCTGTTATAAGAAGACCACATTTCTCTACTTATTTCTATTTTTTCCGGAGCAAGAGGATATTCGTTATGCTCATCATGTAGATAATGTGGATATGATAAATCCACTTCAAATATGTAACCCGAATCTCCATTATCAGGAATTGAAAGTATCCATTCCAAATCTATTCCTTCTGTCGACATCCATTCAAAATTACCATAAGGGAGGGTTTGAGACATAGCCCAGCCGTACAAATTATTTGCATCCAGATAAATTATATATGTACTCGGCTTTTCTGGGTCATAAGTCGGCAAATATTTATTATTAGATTGTGCCCATCTATGTGTGATCATGGATATTCCTCCTCGAATGCCATTTTCAATCATTAGATGCATGTTTGGATCAGTGAGCAATTCGAGGGGTTGATCACACATCTTTAAGCATGCTTGCCATGCAAGTCCCGCAGATGTAAAAAGATGAGCGCAATCCAAATCGTATTTTTTCTGACAAATCAACCTAAAATTTTCGAATACATCTGCCAGTTGCAAAACATCGGATTTTACATACAGGTCATGATATTGACCCATATTTTTAATGTCAAATATCTTCCATACGTTTTGTGCGTGTTTATAATCGTCATCAGTTATATGTTCTTCTGTTAAAGAACTATAGAATGATTCTTTAGGAGGCAACTGCGTTTCCTGAAATATTTTAAAAGATGTCATGTATTCATATGGATATATTCCTTTTCTTAACAATAAATCCATATTTTCGGGGACATTCTCTTTTAAAAGTTTAAAATTTTGTTTCGAAAGATTAGCTACCAACGTCTCTAAAGAAGTAGATAAAAATTGGAAGCTATCAGTGAATCTTAGTTCTATTTTACATTTATTATACATGCTTAATACAGAAAATGCGATATATTTTTCCATATTCATTGCAATTACTTTGAAATCGTGATTTTTAATTTTACCTAACGCGCTCATTATGTGGTGACAATCATAATTCTTTAAATTATGAAATACGATAGGTATAACTTTTCTCATTCGGTATTTCAAATTGCATAAATTGTGAAGAGCACCGCGATATTGGCCACTTATATGGTCATGATCTCTAACTCTATCATCTTTTAACTCATTTTTACAAAGGAAGCAATGAGTTTCACTAAAAAATTGCCTTTGTTGTTCAGGGGTCATGCGCATAGGTTTATTAGCATACATTACTTTGCATAGATTATCTTTTTCATTAATAATTGCATTTAAAAAATGCTCCACGGCATTTTCTCCTCGATAACAAGTTATTGGTTTGTAAGTTTGTCCATTGGGACCTACTACAAGATATGCATAACCGCAAGGTAAATGTTTGCCAGTTTTTAAGGTATACGAATTATTAGTTAAAGTATCCTCTTTATCAATGGGAAGAATTAATGCCTCAAAATCCGCATAAATTATAAAAGGAAGTTTGTGTTGGTAATTTTGATTTTTAAAGAATAAATCTTTGTTTTTGTCATTAGGCATTTTAATTCGCTGTGGTGTTTGGTTGTTACAGTAAGTATGATGTTCTTCCAAGTATTTTATTTTAGAAAATCTGTGAAGACATCGATTGCAAACGTAACTCGCTGATTTATGTTTTGTAAGGTTTGCTAACAAACGAGACATATTTCTAATAAGACAATAATGTTGCCTACCTTCATAAGAAATTAGAATTAAATTAATGCATTCAGAATTTGTTTGATCTGATATATAAATGGGAAATACCTTCTTCTCTTCATATCCATATACATTAATCCTTAATGTGTTTAGCTTTTCAATGATAGGAATGCTTTTAATTGTAACTGGACACGCTACTTTTCCTAGCTTTATTTTATTTTCGTGTGGAATATAATGACTTACGCGCTCAGGTGACTTTTTGATTTTCATTTCATGTGCTAAAAGGCACCAAATAAAACATTTATTGTCTAAATTTTTAATATTGAGGATTGCTCGCTTCTTTTTTAGTTCGAGTGGGAGAGGAATATATGAGCTTGCTCTTAGAGGATTGTATTTTGCAATACATAAATCCATTTTAATTATTCTTTTCAGAGTCCATCCAGATCCCAACTGAAGGAATTCTTCAAAACGATTAGAAATTTTAGAAAAACCTTCATCGATGTGCTCTGAAATAAAATCATGCATTAAATCAATAATGCAATTACTTCGAAAATGAGTTATAATAGTTTCTTCTTCACCATCACTATTTTTACGAGACAGTTCCAATTTTACAACCATGTACCATTTTATAGATTTGAAAGCATCTAATTCAACAGATAATAAATTATAAATTCTTGAACGCGTTTCTTTAAAAAATTCTAAAAGGTCACTATTTACTTCATCACTAGGAAATAGTTCATGTGAACAAAACACATCTAAAGCTGGTTTTTTTCCTTTAATTCGTTTTTTCATTACAGGAGGAATTTCATTTTTCTTTTTAGAAGGACCATGCACAGTGCGCATATGCTGGAACAAACACGACTTTCTAGCTAAAACTTTGCTACACAAATCACAATTATATTCTTTCTTTGTCAAATGAGTCTTAATATGTCGTTTCAAATCATATGATTTTACAAAAGATTTTTGACAAATTTCACAGATAAAAGACTTCTCACCTCTGTGTATTCTTTTGTGTTGATTTAATGTGTCATTTCTCCCAAATTTCTTTTCACATACATCACAAGTAAAAAATTTTTCATCTCCATGTGTTTTTCTATGACGGTTGAGAGAATTCTTGCGCGAAAAAACTTTTTCACAAACATCACACACCTATAAAAAAAAGTAAAAAACATAGCTATTTATAACAATCTAAAAAATAATATTTTTTCATTTAGCGATTTAATGTTATTAATTATTTAATGTAAAATTTTTTCATTATATTAACTTTATAAGAATTTTAAATAAATTTATCTAATAAATTTCCATAAAAAATATCATAATAAATATAGTTGATAATTAATAACAATGAGTTGTTTAAACGGATTAAATGGATATTCTGTGATATAAAAGTTTATCGTAAACAATGTTCTGTCTTAAAAAATACATATATTAAACTTGTAATTTTCCTTACTTTTCACAAAATTCTGTAGCACTATAGACCTTTAGATGAAATTTTATAGAAAAACACAGAATATTTTAATTTGAATTATTATTAAAAAAAAAAAAAAAAAAAAAAAAAAATGAAAATGAAAATGAAAATATTTTTTCTAAACATTTAATAAAAATTCTAAATGTAACAAAGAAAACAAAAGATAAATCAGTTTTATAACATTATATTCTAAACAACAACTACTAATATTTCAAGAATAGATTAATATTTAAGAAAAACTGTGTCGAACAATATTTATATGAATTTAAAAAGAAAAATTTAATTTTTTGAACTTTACTTACATGGTTTGTAATTCTTGGATGTTTCTGTATATCTCCAAATGATTCCCCAGATATATTTTCATGCCTGGACAAACCCGATGTGGAAGGACCCTCATCCCACACTGGATTGCTATTTGTCCACTCGTCAGCTATTTCACCAGCATTTAACATTTCGTGAAGTTCATCCATCGGAATACCGATGTCAGTAAACTGAAAAAATAAATTATAAGAAGATATTAACTAAAAGTCGCATCGTAAAGTTCAGATTGATGATAATTTTAATTTTAAAAGCATATCTTAAAGATATATCTTAAAAGTAAAAATAAACAAATAAAAAATAATAGGGAAAAATTTAATAACTACTAATAAATATATTTATAGTCAATATTTAAACAAATGATTAATAAAAATTACTTAAAGATACAGTTAGAAACAATAATAATAAATTATTTAAATGTACCTTTAAAAAGATATATATAAATATATATATATATATATATATCTGAAAATAAATAACTGAAATAGAAAACAATTTTCCGTTAACAAAATTTAAGTATAATTTATATCATTAGAATCTACAAAATCAATTTATCTTTTTTTTAAACTCTTAAAAGGACAAAGGTGATTACCAAATTATTTAATTTTGCATTTATAATAAAATATTAGCTAAGATAAAAGCTACCATTTGAACAATAATAAGCAAGTAATAATCATTATCGAAATTTAACACATGAATCATAAAAATTTATTTAAGAATTTAATTATCACAAAACATTAGACAGCTAATAGATTTTTCAATAGAAAAGAAATATATGAAATTATTTTTAACTTACTTCCAATGAATCTTCATCACCCTCCATAATATTCGTATTCATTGAAGAGATCCCAACTAAAATGAACGTTTACATCAGGAGAGTAAGATGGAAAGTGATAAATATTTTTCCTTGACCATCATGTTGACTGAAGATTGTTGCCATTTACTGCTAAGAAATTCTAAATTAACCAATGAAAATTTTTAAAATAAATTAGTGAAGAGTGAATTGGACTGAATAATCACGTAAAGCGTTATCAGATTGAAGCAGGTATAAACACCCCGCTGAGGTATTGCAACATGAAGATTGCCTGTTTCCACCTGTTCCAACTTGTTATCTCACGTTAACCTCTATCTCCTACGTGAATCGTAGGAGCGAATAGCAGTTTTTTATTACTAACTTGGTTAGCCAATCAGATTTTTAGAAATAAATAAAAGAAGCATACCAACAACTCAACACAGATATTTACACTGATTTGTTATCATAAGTAAGGTGGCTGGCTCATTTTTACTGCAGACTCGGAATTTGTTGGTTGTAATGTTCAATTGATGTTTAAAAAATAAATAAATAAAAAATGGAAGAAATGTTAAATGTTAAATATTTAAATGCTTTTCTTAGCCAAGAAGACTCCATGCGTATGTTTGAAGAGTTATCAACATATAACTTTCAATGTTACCCCGTGAAAATCCACGGAAAAACTTATACTTCCTCAAGGAAAATGATTGCTTTTGGTGATGATAGTTCACTTCAATACTCTTTTTCTGGATTAAGTATTTCTGCAGAACCTTGGACTCCAATTTTGCTCAGCATCAAGACTCTTGTAGAATTGGCTACTAATGCAACATTTAATTATGCATTGCTTCATTATTACAGCTGTGGTCGAGATAAAATTGAGATGCATGAGGATAATGAACTTTCTTTAGATTCAAATTTTCCTATTGCTACAGTTTGCTTAGGTGCCACGAGGACAATGTTTTTTGCTAGAAAAGACTTTGAAACCATAAAACTTCCTTTAGAAAACGGTTCACTATTGATTATGGATCCCGAAACAATTTGGTTGCGTGGTATACCATCTGAACTTAAAGTTACCAAGCCAAGTATCAGCATTACTTTTCGAAAATTAGTGAAACATTATTTACCCTCTAATGAAAATTCCCCTCCTTCTAAAAGACAGTGTATTGAAGAAATATTTGTGGATAATGCAATGGATTTTCTATTTGCTTCGATTTCTTCTAGTCAGCTAAATCCAAGTATTTCCGAAAACACAGCCATTCAATTGGAAGATATGCCGAGCACTTCAGGAATAAGTAAACTTAAAGCAGAATTTTCTACAGTTGAAAATGGTGCCAGTGGAGACGATCGAACCCCTACACCAGTTGTTGTATCTGAGATGATCCAAATTAAATCGGACAAAAGTGAAAACATATTTAGACAAGATCTTGGTGAATATTTATTTTTAACTGCAGAACTCTTTAATGATTCTGTTAAAATGCATATCAGACAATATGATGTGAATAAGAAAACCGTCTTTCCAACTAAAAAGGGCATAACTATGGACATATGTGCATGGTATGAATTTTATCAAAAGTTATCTAATTTTAATTTATGTTATATTTCTGCTTCATTTATTGCTAACAATTCTATTTTAGTACTTAATGTAAATGGATGCATGCATATTCAAAATTTTAATTTGAAAAATGCTACTAAATCTTCTTTCATTGAATTGAATCCTTTTCAAGCAGAAAGCTTAAATGAATTTGCGCATGAATTAAATGAAATTCTAATTAATTATTTAGTAACTAAACGATTGCCTCACTTTATTAGGAACGAACGCAGAATTTTGTGTACGTTATCTACTGAAGAAGAAGATAATCTAACGGTTAAATTAATTCTTTCTATTGAAGATGAATTATCAACTGTTTTCAAAAAAGTGTATGAATGTTATGGATGCATTACAAATCATCCGAGTCAAACACGACATTCATGCATAACAACATCTAATCTCGACAAATTCCGTCATTTAGGTAAAACAATATTTTTGTTAGCAAACATGAAAGCTGTTGCTTCAAATTTTGTTAATAATGTAGATTTTATTAGTGAAAGTTTTTTAAACAGTATTTCTGTGCCATTAATTCAGGATGTGATATTTAAAACATTGAATTAAATGTGATGTTTTGTAAATAATATTTCTGTACCTTTAATTCAGGATGTGATATTTTATCCATTGAAATAAAAATTTTGTAAAATATTATTGTCTCTTTAATTATTCATTGGTTTTTATGCATTTCTTCTTTTTTTTTTAAGGAAAAAATACAATTAAAATTCTAATTACCTATCTTTTTTAAATTAATTTGAAAATAATAAGTTTTATTAATTTTTTAAGTTAAAATTTTAGTTTGATTTTAAAGAAAACTAATCTTGATGTAAAATTTTAAAATGTATCTTTTTTAATTTGCTGCTTTCAAAGAAAGAATCTCGATTTTCTTTTGATTTAAATTTTAGTTTAAATTATATCTCTCCACTTTAAATTTGGAAATAATTATATTTTTGACAAACATTTTTTTTTTTTTTAATTTATTTCATGTTTCCTCATGTATCATCTTATTTGGAGGGATTCACTTACAAGGTTTTATAAAAAATTTAAAGTTTTGTTTCAAACTGAAAAAGATTTTCTTAAGATAAAATATTATATTTGAACTTATTGATTTGGACTAATGCAATCATTTTTCACAGGATATTTTTAAAGATAAAATATTCTATTTGGACTTTGGTTAATTTTCGAAATATATTTCTAAAAACACTTATTTAATCAATCTAAAAATAGTTTATTTGAATTATTTTCTTAAAACTTTTTTTTTTTTTTTTTTTTTTTGGCATAAATTTTAAAATTCTTAAAAAATAAAAAAAATTTCTTTATAATGGTGTACAGATTTTTTTTTTAATGTAATTCCATATACTAGAATTCATTAGATTTTTCTAATATAATTCCGCTTACTATTTTTTAAATAAATTACTTAACGTTCTATAATATCCTTGTTATCATAGATAAGCAATCAATGACATCACTGGTTGGTGATGTCATTACATTGAAAATTCTCTGAAACTTTAAAGAAGATTAATGCATATGTGTAGTTTCAAGTAAGTGTATTTTTTTTTAATAAAAATAATGACAATTGTGTTTAGATTACAAGTCTATTTTATTTAAAATGTTTCCCATGTTACATTGCTTGGTTTAACAACAACAGATCTTTTTGGAGGGTTTACAACAAATCTCTTTTTCGGTTTTACAAAGTTTTTTGTGTGGGCTAAATGTCTGTTCTTAATAATACTTCGGGGAACCCCCATTTCTTGCAAGGCTTGTATAAATTCGCTTTGGCCAGTAATAGGCGGTTTTTTATTCACAGAAAAGATGAAATGAAACAGTTCAGCTAAATTAGAATGTTCCAAAGTCTGTCCGTTATAAGTAATCTGTCCTTTCTGATCCCAAATAAATTTTTTGGAATCGGACTTGAGAAAATTCAATAATGCTTCGGCTTGTTTCTTCATGGGTTTGGGTACAGAAGATAAAACAAACATATCATAGTCTTGTTGGGGTTCTTGTTTAATAAAGGGTTCTTTCTTTATAGAATCGTCTTTCACAGTTCCAGGTCCTTCTTCTTGAGGTCGTTTAGACATCCAAGGTAAATTATATTCTTGCAAATCCATTTTTCTTTTTAAGAGTTCATAGTAGTGCTGAATTTTTTCGTGATCCGGTAGAGAACTATTTAATATTTTAGCCATAGCTAAATCAAATTCCGTCATCTGTTTTTTAGAGGGCGTATGCTTCGAAAATTCTTCTTCCGGGACCAGCGCATACTTAGCTGCGAATTCCATTGATGATACCGGTTAAAACAGACAATGCAGCCGGGATTAAAATATTTAAAAATCCACCGTGTTGAACAATCAATTTTTTCTTGTTGAATAAGCTTCCTTTCTTGGTACCAATTTTTCGGAGAGTCGTCTTATATTTCCTTAAAGACCTTTTCTGATGAGCTGAGAGGGGCACGTTTCCTTTTAATACGTTCAGAGTGCATTCACAAATCGCCTTCACAGACCGAGACGGTAATTTTTTTAGCAAATGCTTGCGTAAGGTTTTAGGACAAGACTTGATCAGCTCCAAATCACGAAGTTGTTTCTCCGACAACGTCATGATCACCACTGAGTTAAAATCGGTAGGACTTTCCTTTTAATCCTTTTTTGGGTTCGTACACAAATTGGGTTTTCCCCGGTAATATACAAGTTCTGAGTCGCATTCCTTCGGGGGTTTCATTCCTTAAATCCACCAACAAATAGGAGAAGGGTTGTTTGGTAGCGTCCTCGAACACTTCTTGAAAAAACTGAGTCGATCTCGGGTATAATTGTCTACCCAAGTGCATGATTTGACTCATGTCCCGACGATTTTTAAAAAGTACTAAGTATTGACTGTTTAAGGAAATACCTCTCATTTCTTTACCTTTATGAAAAAGGTTTTGAGTAATAAAAATAATACTTAAATTTAAATGGTGACTTCCTTTCGTAAAGAGGTGGGTTAATCGTTCATCACCCCCACATTCCACCATCAAATCATCTAAAATCATTAAAGAATGGGTACCTAAATATTCCCGATAATTAGAAGGAAACCCTTCCACGAACGTCACGTCGGGAATTTCCTCGTAAAGCTTTTGAGAGATGCCGTAAAACCAAACGACTTTATCGGGAGGTGGATTAAACATACGCCGTCGTTCTGCCAGTAAATCCCGCAGAAACCAACTCTTACCGACCCTCGTGGGGCCTGCTAAGAGCATTGTAAAAGGGTGTTGAAAGTGTGGAAACTCCATTCTAAATAAACACAGACACATAGGTATACATTATAAATAGTTTTTATTGATAAAAGGGAGCACGTGTACGAAATCGTTTGGATACAAAATTATAGACTCGATGGTCGTTACATATATTTTTAGTTACAAACTGCTTTAAAAAATCTTTCAAAGCTTTGCCTCGACATCGGCAATAAATATAATACACACAAAATTGACCACAAACAGCTGCCACATGACTTTGCAGCGGAAGTGGATTAAACACCACTCGTGAAAATTGAGATACATAGTTCGATATAGGTCCTTTAAAAAATTTCGGCTTGTTTCCATAGGAATCAAAGAATTCCGCTTCCGTAGGTGAGGGTAGGTAGAAGGCCACCCAGTGGCTTCCGGCTTCTGTAGACTTGTCCACGTTGCATACAAAGCAGGCAGGATAACGGGCGATCTTCTTGGGTAGTTGATCACTGGGGAAAACACCGGAAAAGTATTTCTTGGTCACTGGATCGTGGGATAAAATAGTGTCGATTTCGATAGAATTCATTTTCAGTTGGGGAAGTCACACAACACATGCCGTGTTTTGCTAATTTCTATAATGTTTTCAAATTCCGCATACACCAATACAGTCGTGGTTCTTTCTAAGGAGTCTGCAAACTTGATTTCAATTCGTAAATTTCCTTGGTGTTGTAGATTCAGATGGGGTCCGTCACACATGTCAGGGCTCAAATCGAAAGCATACAAAGTATGGCCGTTCGCAAAGTCATCTCGGGTGAGATAAATGCCGGTATCTCGATTAAATCCCGAAAACAATCGATGATAAGCTCTTATATAGTTATTTTCTTCGAAATCCAATTCCAATGGTTTGCTGGGTACGGGCTGTCCATCCACGTAAACACTTAAAAAGTTGACCTTGTGATGATGGAAATAAAAGGGATTCAAATCATATTGTCCAGTGTAGGCACTATTTTCTAAAAGTCCAATAATAATTCTTTTCGGCATGGCTCCTAAAAACACATTGTCTTGCATAAAGGATTTACTTCCGGTTGAGATCGAATATGGTCTTGCATAGCACTCGGTCGATGGGGTACTTCGCTGTACTTTTCTCTAAGGCCTTAGCATGACCCAGTAATACACCTGGGCTCACTTTCACTTTACGTATGAAAATAGAAGCATGCTCCAAAATCACTTTGTAGTTGGGAATGGGTTTTGCCGCTTCGAGTTTACACATTAAGGAAAATTCGGGCTTGCTTCGGGTCATCTTAATTTTCAAGTCGACCATATTCAATAGCAGTCGGTTTTGTTGAAAAATATCACAATGCAAAGGTCCAATCATATCTAAAGTTTTGCTTTTTTTCGTGAGTCCGTGACGTATCTTCAATCCGGGATTGTCTCCAGCAGGATCTGTAGCAGTCAAATTCTCATCTTTGTAAAAACATTCGCAGGACAATAAACTTTTCTTGGCATCTTCTCCATAATTCAACAGCGTTTCAATATAGGCGCGGTAGGGGTAGGTGTTACTCGACGAGGAGATCACTCTTTCGTTCAGGCTAATATCCACTTGAGAAATCAAGGCGTGTAAAAATAAATTCACGGGGGCAACTGCATCCGTTTCCGCTAAGGGTGATCCATCAAACTTGGTAATTTTCACTTTCACGTACAGGTACGAAGCCGACAAATCAATATAGTCTTCACCATTTCCGGAAATATTAAATTCCACAGGTCCTCCGTCTCGAATATTCGCAAGAGGGTGATATTCCACAAAGTATCCTTTTTCAATAGCCGTTTGCGTGGGTGGGATCAAAAATAAATCCAATTCGGATTTCGCACAGGCAGCAGAATCTTTATGGATGAGTCCAGACATCTTTAAGCGAAAATATCTTGTACCTTCACTTTCTTGGCTTTACGTCGAATGACTGCTTTGGTAGAACGCTTCCTCTTTTTATACTGGCGGTCCGATCCAATCATCGTCTTCACTTTAGTAGCAGCTTTGTCGGTTAAGGTCTGTCCAGCTTCTTTTAATCTTCGCTTGGCGGCCACTTTAATGTCTTCTCCGCGAGACAGGTCACTCAACACGTTCACGCCGGAATGAAACAACTGCTTGCCGACTGCTTTCGCCCCGGATTTGAAGAGGGGTACCGCTGCTCGAAAAAGGGACCGAAACAGTCCACCAAATCCATATCCCTTTTGTAAAGTAGCGCCTTGATAATAATTTAGGCCACTACCCGACTGATGGGAATAGTAATGTTCAAAAGATTTCGCACAACACTGGTAAGGAACAAACATCACGAGAGGTATTTTTGACGAAAATGAAGCTTCACGTACGAGCGCCCACGTTCAAATGGCGTGAGTTCGCCGAGGTGGTTCCTTATAACGATTTCCAAAGAGTCGAACGATTTTCGGCTGACAGGTAAATAATGCGGTCGGTCGAATGTCTCACAAATCATTTCTCCATCTTTTCCCCTTACATTCACAATTCGTAAAAGGGGTGCTAACACATCTCCGATTATTTGGGGTTCCACAATATCCGAATAAACCATCAGTACTCTATAATGTGCGCAAGGATCTGCGACATAGGTACTAAAAATAGTTTGCTCGATGTTTATATCAGGCGATGCGATTTCACCTGGTTCGAATCCCAACATCTGTGCTATCCCCTCATGCAATATCAGTTTAGCTTTATCTTTCACGTTGATACACACCTTTTTCGTGTGGGGGTCGTAAGTGAAAGAAATTTTATTTTTAATCTCTTCAATAGACATCGCTTTTAAAATATCATCGACCGATTCGTAAAAGCCAGGGGGGATTCGTCTACCAAACGGGGGCTTCTGGTCATTCAAATCGAAACCAAATAAATTATTATTTTGGTTCACATTATACCAGGTGTGAGGGTAAATAAATTCGACGAGGCCTACTTCCCATTCCCCTTTCAATTCAACGGGGGCGGGCAATCTCGTAATAAAATGAGAAATTTTATTCTCAGGAAAATAATTCCTGGAACTGTCTGAAGGTAACGTCACGTAGAACGACATGCTTTCAAATGATCTTTCAACAATCCAAACACTTGTTTTATAAGGCAAATAAATCAGAGGATGGAATCCATTGGTCAAATTTGCTGGGATAACCTTTAAATTTCACTTTGTATTCCACACGCTTTTTCCGAATCCGCTTGTCTAAAATCTTTTCAATCGTATAATTCTCTTTTGGTTTCACTTTCTGAAGTTCTTGGGGGTAAAATGTTCCTTTGATGGGTTCTTCTAACAGGTCCTTGATTCGGTAGACAGGAGGGTCTCTTCTCACACATTCGGTCACCACAAACACTTCTTCCGTCCAATTCGTCTCATATCCTTTTTCGAAAGTTAATTTCTGCTTGGAAACTCGTACAACATCTCCCGATTGAAACACGCAGGGTTTTCTTTTCGCATTTTGCATGTCACCGTATAAAGTATCCCATACATCGCTTTCATTTTCAGCGGTTACTTCGACTGGAGCTCTCTTGATACTCGAATGGTAAGTATGATTATAACTGTGTAACAACTGATCCAACACCTCCAAATAGCGGTAGGTATGTTTATGGGTAAAATATTTCCACATTTTCGTTTTCAAAGTTCGGTTAAATCGTTCCACGACAGAAGCTTTCGTATTGTTATTCGTCGTAAAAAACCGCACGCCTTCTTCTTTCAAAAATTTTTGAAAAAGTCTGTTTTGATACTCTTTTCCGTCATCCGATTGCAGGGACTTGGGTTTCCTCGTCGCGAAAATAGAGCGGAACGCCTTTACAATATCTTCACCTCGTTTTTGCTTCAAAGGAACCGCCCACGCAAATTTAGACAGAATGTCTATACAAGTCAGGATGTAGCGGTACCCTTGATTGAACTTTTGCAAACTGCCGAGATCCACTAAGTCGGTCTGCCACTGTTGATCGATGGAATAGACTATCACTCGATTGGTCGGGAACTTTCTTCGAACAGGTTTGTGCAACGTGTATGCATCGACTCCGCTCAGCCAGTCCTGAATCTTCTTCTTCGAGATTTTGCCTTTGGCAGCACGAAATAAGGCATTTACACCACCAAAACTTCCTGCGTGAGTTGGATCCAGATACATCTCCATCGTTACAACACAAAATTTTATTATGACTCACATTCACACGAAAGCGCATCATATCTTCTTCGTACGACGATACTTTTTAGAATGACTCATTGCCGCGACGCCTCTCTTTATATACCTTATAAGTGCACTCGCACGCATAGTTTCACGGCTTGATAAGTAAAACCCTCGCCCACTTATCAACCCGTGAAACTATTTTACCTTCGGTTCGAATCTCACTTCCCGCAAAAAAAAAAAAAAAAAAATATATATATATATATATATATATAGAGAGAGAGAAAAAATAATAATTTATTATTTTTTCTGGTAACAATCACCAACAGATGGCAACATCAAAATCATTCTAAAAATATTTTCTAAGTTCAATATATTCTGTTTCTAAATTGGAAATAAATGAACCAAAATAAATTATTTCCAAAATATTTCAGAGTCCGTTTCAATAAAACTCTTATCACCTCGTCAGTGAGATGACATATTGCACACCTCACAAATCGGAAAATAATCTAAATCCATCCTCTTACACAATAAATTTAACAAATCGAATTTTCACCAATCCAGTTACTCATTTCACCTGTCCCATTTACCATCTTTGTCATCCTCATCCATCACCCACAACCAACGCATTGGGTGCATTAGAACTCCACCACGGTGGGGAGAATATCACCAGCGCGTTTTGGGTGCACTTGAACCCCAGGTGCGCTAGAACCAGTACCAGCGCGTTTTGGGTGCACTTGAACCCCACCTGCGCCAGCGCAATCTGGGTGCACTTGAACCCCACCTGCGCCAGCGCCAGCGCAATTTGGGTGCGCTTAAACCCCCACCTTCACAGCTACTTTTACAAAACTTTTTTTTTCCCCGCTTGCAAATATTTGTTTTCTCTTAACTATGACGTCATTTTCCACAGATATGACAAAAACCTGATATCAAATTTGACCCAAGTTTCGAAAAAGTGTTTTTTCACGTTTACCTTTTACATAGTATAATATATATATCTATAGCGTCTTAATTATCGCGTCATTTCTCACAGATTTTGGAAAACCTAAAATTACATAAAACTAAAATCGAAAATCTTCTTTCCTAATCGATTAAATTGTACTATAAATAAAGATCATTTCATAAAATTTTAATTGGATTGATTTAGAAGGACTCTGAATGTCGTATCGTATTAATATTTAGAGAAATATTAATACACTAGCAAACCCATGCGGAATTTTCGCACTTTATTTCTTTTCTCATTTACCTTCAAAATTTGAAACTCAGAAATATTATACCAATTTCATCAAATTTTAATTTACCAGAAGCCAAAATATTATTAGAATCAAATTAATATTGTACAATAATGAAACCAAAATCATTCAAAGAAAGGTTTCAAAATAAAATTCATGATTCATGACCCAGTTTTCGTACTTCCACAGGCAGTACAGTTTTAGTAAAGGACTCCCACAACACCTTTTAAATTGTTGTCGCCATGTTGTCGATGACTTTTTATTAATTTTGGTATATATATGTATATATTTTTTTTAAAAACCTAATTCCTATTTTGATTATATTTTTTATGATTTTTTTTTTTCCTGTCACTTTATTATAATAAATCATATTCTATATACATCTTTAAAATATTGCTAGGTTTAAAATGACGCTTGCAAAGATTCGGAAGAAGCACCTTTTAAAAATACATTTTTCCGTAAAATAATGTCATCGAACAAATGCCGTCATTTTTTTCTTATTAGTTCACTGAGCTGCGTCCGCATGCTTAAATATTGTTCATTTTTAAAATCCTCGCGCATTTTATTAATTACACCACTATCGTATCTCGCCGGAACAAACATCGCCCGTCAAAACATCGCTTGCCAAAACGTCGCCATGACAATAACATCGTACGAAAAAAGAAAAGAAAGAAAGAAGAGAATGCGGGGAGGAGGGGATATTTTTTTCCTGGCTAATAGAAAATTTTGCTAGTGACTAGTTTATTCCAAATATCTGGGGCCCTGCATATACGCATTTATTAGAGAAACCCTTTTCAAATTTAATCACCTGTTCGAAGAATTTTCTGAAGGAATAAATGTGAAAGCTGAAAATCTATTACAATGCATGAAAGCAAGTGAAACAAATATGCAAGTTCTCACTCACAAATGAATGTTAAGGTTGGTTGGTTGGTTGGGTTTAACCTCGCACTACTACTGCGCAGAGGGTAATAATGAACGTTAAGGAGTATATAATGTAAGCTGAGTTATTATCAAAAGTATTATATAATTTTAGAATAGATTCTAAAAAACAACTTGTTGAGTTATGTAATTTTTTTTAAATCCGTTTCTTGGGACGTAAAATGTTTGATTTCATGTCAGTTTTGTCTTTATGTTCCTCTCTCTGAAAATGTTAATAATAATAATAATAATTTGAATTGTCTAAATATTAGATAATACTCATGGAGTTATTTATATTATTCCATTTTATTTCATTTTTTTTTTTTTTAAATTAGAATAATAAAATAATAAATATAATAAAATAATTAATTAAAAAAAGCTTCTTGATCTACTGGAATCCGAAAAAATATCTCTGAAATTTTTGAGTGCGTAAACGAGAAAAGAATATTTAAAAAAAAAATCGTCATTAAAATTGAAAAAAGGATCACATTTATAAGCAAAAAATAAAATTTATAATAAAAATAAATAAAAATAAATAAAGAAGTAAATAAAATAAAGAAATAAATAGAAATAAAAATAAAAATAAAAATAAATTAAATTAAAGAACGAAATAAACAAAGATTCTTGATCTTCTAGAGTTCGAATAAATATGTTTGAAAATTTTACGTTTGTAAGCGTGAAGAGAATATAAAAAAGATCACCATTAAAACGGAGGATAGACCACGTTTTTAACCCCCCCCCCCCCCAAAAAAAAAAAAAAAAAAAAAAAAAGACAGTTGCTTTTTGGAGTCAGTTCTTTTTTTTTCTTTTTTTTTACAAAAAGATTTTATTGGAAATAATAAAAAAAATATAAATACCTTTTAAGTTATAATGACATCAATTTTACCCTGCAAGTTTATTTTTTCACAAAGTTTTATATCAATTTTAATATTTACGCATGAATTTCTTTTCATTTAAAAAATTTTTAAATCAAATTGTAAACTTTTTTGGCAATAATTAAAAATTAAAATAAATTATTCATTTTTGTCTAAAAAAGGGCTTCTTCAACTTTTTCGGTATTCGATGCTAATTATTATTAATTTTCTTTTCTTTTTCTTTCAAAAAAAAAAAAAAAAAAAAAAAAAAAAAAAAACATGCATATATATAAAACCATGCATATAAGGGGGCGTCATTAATTACGTGAGGCGGTTTTGACGATTTTTTGACACACCCCTCCCCCCTGGTGAAATTTCGTGAGATTTTGCTCGACCCCCTCCTCCCACTAATTTCACGTGAGATTTTTCAAAATTCGTACTTTTACTGTAAATGCGTTGGATTTATTTAAAGAAAAACACAATTTGCTTTATTATTTTTATCGAAGACTAGTTAAGACTAGTTTTTAAGATTGCATAGACCGTAGTCTAGAACCACAGTAATAAAACTGAACAATAAAATACTTTAATAGAAACTAATCTGAGTCCTTGTGAAACGAAATATTTACGGGCGTAAACAAAGTAGGTTGAAACCTGTCCGTGCGTCACTGTTACTCGGCTCGTACGCTGCAACGTTCGTCGAGTCGCGGGTGTGGCTGGCCGGTGGCCCCCTAAAATAATTGAAAGGCTACTGTGCTGCTTCACGACGTTCGGATAGCCACGATAAATATTATCGTGTCAGATTTTGCCATATCTAAGTAAAGAAACATGTTTGACTTGAATTTAACTCAATTTTCTCGCAATTTTACATTGTTTTTTGCGGGTGGGAAAATTACGTGATAGATGTCGAGACACCCTCCCCTCTCCCCCACATGAGATTGGGTGAGATTCGGCTCGACCCCCTTCCCCCCATGAACACCTCTTGTAATTAATGGACGCCCCCTAATTAGTCAGGATGGCTCAGTGGTAGAGCATTTGTACGGTAATAGAATTTCCCACGTTCTCTTCCCGACTCTGGTATTTTTTCAGAGGCGGTATAAAAATTTAATCTGTCACTCATCTTTTTAAAATAAGTTAAAGGATACAACCAGAAATTATTGGAAATACGTTTTCAATTTTATTACCCTTTTTTAACACCTGAAAATTGTTAAGAGCGTTTATGAATTAAGTTACTTTCTTTCTCTGTCTTTCTGCCGTTCTGTCTGCCTGTTGTTGATCAAATAGACAAAGTACATTTAAAGTTAAACGAGGCAAAAGTACGTACCGTATTTTAGTGAAGATAAGCCGCGGGCTATCTTTTTTAAAAAATCGATTTTGGGGGGGACTGCGGCTTATTTACCAGTGCGGGCTATCTAATGATAATGCCAAATTCCGTCGGCCATATTCCTTGAAATAGCCGATCTCCCAAGAAAACAGAAGTTTAGTATTTGTAGTTTCTCGAGCACTGATTTGCATGTATATACTAATATATTCTTTATTTCTTTATACAGAATTCTTTTTTATTAAATTATTTATTATTACTTTCCAAACGCTAACTTGAGGAAAGTATTGTAATCATGTCAAAAATCCGAATTTGAAATTTTGATGTTTCTATACGTTTCAAGGTCCCCTGAGTCCGTTTTTACTATTTCTATGATGATGTATGTATGTGTGTGTGTATGTGTGTGTATGTGTGAGTATATGCCTGTGAGTGAACTCGCAAGCGTGTAGACGCTTTGTTCGAATAAGCTGAAAGTTGGTACGTATATTGTAAGTCACCATAGTACGAACCCTATAGATTTTTGTGAATCTAGCACTTATAGTTTTTTTTACAGGGACACCAGGAAAAGTTCTTTATCATTATGGCCTATGGGGCCAAATTTTTAAAAGTGCGATAGCGTCTAAACGCTATATTAATCTAAGCAAAAAAATTGTACACATGTTATAGGTCACAATTCCACGAACTGTATAGATTTTGGGGAATTTAGCACTTACAGTTTTTTTTTTTTACAGAGGCACAAAGAAAAATTCTTTATCATTATGGCCTATGGTCAAATTTTTAAAAGTGTGATAGCATCTAAACGCCTCATTAATCTAAGCGAAAAATTTGTACACATGTTATTGGTCACAATTGCACCAACTGTATAGATTTTGGTGAATTTAGCACTTACAGTTCTTTTACAGGGACACAAAGAAGAATTTTTTATCATTATGGCCTATGGGACCCAATTTTTAAAAGTGCGATAGCATCTAAACGCCTTATTCAATTGAGCTGAAAATTTATATGAATATTATAAATCACTGTTGCACTAACTATAAGCATTTTGGCGAATCTAGCATTTATAGGTTTTTACAGGGACACAACGAAAAATTTCTTATCCTTACGATCTATGGACTCAAAGTTCAGTAGCGTTAAATAAAACATCGTGTAATACATGGAGAAAAATACTCAAACACTCTGTTATGGTTTTCTCTCTTTTGGTTGTTTATCAGCTCCTCTTTCTTTACTTTATCTACAAAACTGTTAATTACTCAATGTTCGGAAAGTCGAGTGGAGTCACTCCAGATTTTTTTTTATTTATAACTAATAATCATTTATTTTGATTAATTTGCATATACGTCTGTAGTTCGCCATCTTGTTCCCTTGTTTTTAATTTTTTGCATCATATTTGCATACAACAAGATGTATAAATTAGAGTGCTGATTCAATGGATGAAGGATTAGCTCTCCCTGCTTCAAGATGAATCACGCGACATGCTCCAATAGGTTGCTGTGTTTGGCCCTTTATCGCTATTTTGGCATTTAAAATATCAGTTCGACAAATTGTCATTATTATTAGGTAACATGACAGTCCTATGACCGAAATAAATTGTTTTTAAAATAATTTTGCACATATTTCACATTTTAATAAATAATAAAATACTTTTTCTTTCATTGTTTCCCTACAAAGTTTAAAAGTGTTTATAAAAGAAAATTTAAACTTTTAAAGAGCTAAATTTAACATCAAATAATAATTTTTCAATTATTTTTAAGCATTTTGTCAGTTAAAAGTTCAACTACACGAAATAAAAAAGAAGTAAAATCAAAATCAAAATGATTTAGAACAAAAGAATATTAAACTACGTAAGTAAACAAAAACATTGGCGGTTATGAGTATAGCGAAGAACAATCTCCCAACCTTTGCCATAGAAATTTACTGAAAATAAGCTGTTACCAAGGGAACCACCGAATACGCAGGTGCAAGGAGAGCATGTCACATGACTCATCTTGGATCTTTTCAAGGGCTACCATTTATCACTCTACTTTATATATCTTGTTGTTTGCATACAGGCTTTGTTTTAATTTTTTTTTTATACAGCACGTTTTAAAATATTTTATTATTTTTATTTATAATTAATTATTTTTATGACATTGCATATACGCCCGCATTCCGCCATCTTGTTCCCTTGTTTCTCATATTTGTTGCATTACATCTGTATAAAGGTATAGTTTGATTTTTTTTCCTTTATGCAAAATTGATTTTTTTAAATAATTTATTTTCATTTATAATTAATAATTTATTATTTTTATTAACTTACGTAAATGCCAGAAAACAGCTGTCTTGTTTCCTTATTTATCTGTCATATCATCGTAACAATGCTTGCGTAAGCCGCGGCTTACCTTCCGGTGCGGTTTATCTAAGAGTATTTTCCCCCGCAAAATTTTAATAAGCTGCGGCTTATCTACCAATACAGCTTATATACACTAAATTACTGTACATTTGAAAAGTATAAATATTATATACAAAGTGAATAATTTTTTCGTTCTTGTCAAAATCAAGAAGGGTGAGAGTTAAAATAGTACATACCTTTTACATATTTTCTTTAGCGTTACTATTGACTAAATGTGTAAAGTAGTTGTAATGTTTTACAGTGCAGCATCTGTGGTTAAAACAGAAATGTTTTTAAAATATCGCTGACGCAATCATTTTAATTGAATAAACAGATTTTGCGCATGACTCAGCAACATTTGTGAAAAATAGATATTTTAGACAGTCACTGGAACCACCTAACAACAAAAATGAATTGCATATCATTTATGAAAATTTTTTAACAAACCTATTAAAATATTATATCTAATAATAATAATAAATAAATAAATAAATAAATTTTAGCCCCCCTTATGCTAACAATATTTGTAAATTGATTAAATTTTATGGTTAGAAATAAATAAATAAATAAATTAATTAAAAAAAAAAAAAATCGCGAGTGCAAAATGAAATAAAAGTTACTGTTTAATGGCATCCTTAAATTACCAACTCAAACTCAAACTTAATTATCTTGTTTTATTTTTTATTTCATTTTGCACACGCGCTTTTTATTTCCTAATTCAAATTTATTTAAAAAAAAGTTCTCGATACTGTTCGTTTCGAAACTGATTATTATTAATTTTCTTTTCTTTTTCTTCTTCCTCCCCCCCCCCACCTCAAAGAAAAGAAAAAGAAAAAAAGATTTTGATGAAATTCTGACAAAAGCAGAATTTAGTTAGTACGGAGGACTATTATTATTATTATTATTATTATTTGAAATCATAACATCGTTTTCAAATTATTCAATTACATTTTCGATTAATTTTCGATTTCGATAAATGTCCAACTATCGTAAAACTGGTATCGTAAAAACCCGTAGATTGAGACTAATAGTCTTCCGTCATAAAAAAAAAAAAAAGCGATTTTTATGAAATTTTGGCAAAAACAGAATTTAGTTTAGTACGGAGGACTATTAGATTTTTTTTTTTTTTTTTCAAATTATAACACTGTTTTCAAATTATTCAATTGTATTTCCGATAAATTTTCGATTTTGATAAATGTTCAACCATCGTAAAAGTGGCGACAACTTTTTATCCATCGGTTGAGACTAATAGTCCTTCGTCCTTAAAAAAAAAAAAAAAAAGAAAGAAAGAAAGAAAGAAAGAAAGAAAAGAAAAGATACATAGAAGCAAATTTTCCTTTTTCAGGGGGAAAGTACCTCCAAGAGGGTAAAATTTCCAATATGAGTATCTTTCGAAAGAACTCGTCAATATCGAATGAATGGTTGAACCATTTATCTGTGATAATTTAAAACAAAGTTATCGATATATATATATATATATGTATATTCACGCGCCGAGCTAACGGATATAATTTTATTCATGCATAAATATCTAAAATTTGACAAAATGTAATACGCATTTAACTAATTTTTTAGAGAAAAATGTTAGTGAAAAATACTCTCTGCAGAAAATCTTCAAATAAAATTCTTAAAAGACAGCTTACGGTATGAATATACCCATAATATATGTTCCACATAACACTTCCGATATTTTTTCTATGCACTGGATTTATAGTAATTTTGTATGTAATCATCACAACTGTATAAAAAAATATGTTTATAAAGCCTTTGTAAATATATAGCCACAGAAGCGATAAAAATTTCTGTTTTCCTTCATGTCATGATTAATATTTTAAATCTGAGCCATTTACAACATTTAGATTTCATTTAAGGTGGCATGTTGGATAAAAGACCAAATTTCTAACTCTTAAGTTGAAAAAAAGATATCAGAAATTATGTTACGAGTTAAGTAAAGTTATTACATTCTCCTATGTTCAATAGAAGAAAACAATGGATTTGTAAAAATTTCCGCCTTCCAGTTTTCGATGGATATACACGTTTTGAGAGATCCAGAACAGGATTTGACCCCTTTTAGAAAATATCTGTCTATCTGCGTCTGTGTGACAAAAATTTTGTGACAGCTGTATCTTAAGAATTACAACACAGAACTTCATATACATAATGTGTACATACATTAATATGTAGTTTTGCATCTGGACACAGATTAGTGCCTATCAACATATAGTGGAAATCAGTCAACAGGTGGCGCTTTTATACTGCGTTTTTTCATTTAAATGAAAACTATATCTCAGGTTTTATTGTGTATTTTCGAACAATACTTGATATGTGAAAAGGTCATTATGAAACACTATGCTTGTTTATATTGGGAGCATATCGCTCGTCAGGTGGTGCTGCTATTACTCACCTTCTGTAATTTTTTTCATGGTTACATCTCAACATCTGTTGATTAAATTATATTAACTCCATGCGTAAAATCTTTAATGCTTGAAGCAATGATTAAACTTTTATGCATGTTAAACAATAAGTGGAGCTGTTAAATAGAGCAACATAGAATAAAGTTTTGTGATGGCCACTACATACCAGTTTATTATTATTATTTTGAATGCAGCAACATTTATTGATATCGTGATTCATTTTACATACGTACTGGAAATTTGTAAAAACAAAACAAATTCATTTAATATGAGGCATTTAGCAGCACAAGCTTATTGAAATAAATAATTTTCCATTCGTTGTTAATTTGTTTCAACGCATATGTTTCTAAGATTTTGCGAACGCTGCATTTCTCCCCCTTTTTTCTATTATTAAGAAAGAAGGGAAAATACTTTGTTGGCGGCGCACGTGTGATACTACGATGAAAAAAATGTATCCAAGTGTTTGTAATTTTACAAATGATGAAACCGCCTTGGGGGAAAAAAAGAAAAAAAAAAAAGATTAAACGGGGGATTTTTCTTTTAAATCTGCAGAAAATTAAAAACTGTAACAGAGGGAACCCTCTTTTAAACTGAGATACTTTGGAAATGGATACGTTTTCTTTTTTCTTTTCTTTTTCTTTTTTTATAATTAAATGGTTGAATACAGAAAAAAAATCCTAGCATTTCAAAATAATAAAACAGATTCCAAAGTGTCATCTGAAAATTATTCTCTCTTTAGCTAAATTTGCTATGATAAACATTATTAGTAGTATACTAGAAGTTTTACTTTTTCTATTGTTTGTGAGTATACAAAATGATTCTGTGGTCATTGGACACAAGTTTGACGGGAGGTAGAGAACATAGCTAGGAATTACAGCTGTATAGAAAAGCATTGTCTGAAATAACAATTTACGTGCGACCTATTAACGCATTGTTATCAGTGGTATTTTCTTATTTTGGACAATAAGCCACGCCTTCAAACGTTTCTGAAAAATGTGTATTATTTTACAAGGAATTTTGGTAGTTCGTGTTAAAACCCGTTAAGTGTCATCGGCTTACACGTTTTCCAAAGGCATTTACTGTATCGATTTTGAGGATAAAATTTGAATGATCAAAACACGAATATGCAAAATTCATTTTCCAATTAATGTTAATGTTTCACATAACAAAAAAAAAAAAAAATTGCAGTGTAAAACGTTACTTTTTTTTTTTTCAACAAACGTTTTATTTTACTGAAAACGAGGCTTACTTTTCAAAACAGAAAAATGTCCTGGCGACAATGCATTAAGAATTCTCATATATTGCCAGTTTTTATTATGTTTTTCTATGCGATTGTCATTCCTAACTATGTTGTATACCTACAATTTAAGTTTGTCCCATGACACACTGTATACATGTTTATGACTATAAGTGCATTCATATCCATATTTTTTCGCCTGATGAAGGGTCATTATTATTTAAAAACGAAACAATCGTTGCGGATTTTTACAATTTATGATATTGCTTATAAAATTCCTAGTTTGCTTAAGAATTTATAGATAGATGATAATTTTCAAATTTTAATTTATTTTCCGGAAATTTTATGCAGTGTTACTGGTAATTCTACAAAGAAATTATGAAGACGTAAAATACTTAATTAAAAATATAGAGAGCCTCATTGGCAAATTGCTAAAATTATCAGCAAGAGTTTTTGTAACAATGCAAAATAATCATTAAAATTTTCCAATCTGAAAGAATCGAAACAAGTAAAAAGTGAACGATTTTGCATACTAATTGACTGAGAAAATTTAGTTAACGACTGAAAAATGAATACGTATAATGAAAAAAAGAAATAAAATTACATTTACGGTCAAACAACTGAAACCTTGCTTCTAAACTTTACAAATCTTGTACTTTATTTATTTACTTTAGTTTATTTGCTGTTATATTTGTACGTTTTACTTAATATTTGTAAAATCAAAACAAATTCGTTTAATATGAAGAAATTTGTAGCACAAGTGAACTGAAAAAATTTGTTTTCCACCTATGTTTTTTAAATTTTGTAATGGATTAAACATATTTTTGCCTAAATTGTCCGATTGCGATGAAAGTTATTTTACAGTCAGAGTGAAAATAAATGGTATTTACATTCACTCCCACTAGTGAAAAATGTTAGTTCAAGCGGTTCGAAGTTTCGTAGCTCTATGATGAATAGAAGTCGAATTATGGAATTTTCTATTGGAATCAAGCACGGAAACGAAAACCGCGTTAATTTACAATCCCCAAAGACTGTAAATAGCAGTGGATCCATGACGGACAGTCAGTATGTGTTTAGATAACTATTCTGTGTGATTGCGCGTATGAAGACAATGTTCCAAGCACTGATAAAAAATTCTGTAACTGATATCTAGAATCTGAATTGTGGCTCTACAAAAAATAGTTCTGTGTCATTCTTATGAATTCTAGTCTCCTTTGAAAGCGAGTTCTAGAAACCTCTATCAGAATTCTAAAGAGTTTGTCTATATTATCGAGATCAAACCTATTTGGAAATACATCCAAAGAAAATGCGAACACAAGAGGCGGGTTTCAGCAACTATAATCTTGGTGTATGACCCAATTCTAAAAAATCAAGCGAGATTTTCTCTCCATACAAAAGATTCAGAATTTTCAGAATATTGTTTCACCATCTCGAAATGTGTAGACTAAAAATTCTCGATCATTCCGTCTATTCAGTTTATTGGCGTATCTTATACGCTTAGCTCACAAATCTATATTTCTAGTTAAGGGATTTAGAAAATGGTCACTTATTCATTCTAGATATGAAAGCGGTATATATATATATATATATATATATATACAGGGTGCATAGGAAAGTCCCTTTAACCTGAAAATACTTGCGGACGGAGAGTGCTACAGCCACGCAAGTGAGGTAACGGTATAGTAAAGCGACTATGCCCGACTTAATGCAAACGACAGCAGCGGCCCCTAGTGGCGAAATTTGGAAGTTAGCCATTGCAAATCGAAAACGAAAAGAGATAGAGCAAAATTTCCAATTAGAAAGTTTTAGAGCATCAATTAATTAGTACGAAATGATATTTGGTTTACACGTATAAGATAAATTCGCGCCTGTATACCCAAAAAATATCCAAAATCGATGCACTCTATTTTGTGTAAATATTTGAAAGGAATAGCCAGAGGAAAGAAGAAATATGCACAATTTAATGAATAAATACTATGTACTTACATCAATACATTTTGATAACATCACACACAAAAACAAAATAGGTAAACTAAACTCTAAGTCTCATAGTGATAAAAAGTTAATGTTGAGAATGTTCGAAAAGTTCCCCATTGCTCACAATACACGTTTGTATTCGTGTGAGTAATTCTGCATACACATTTCTCAGCATGGAAGGTGTTACGATATTGAAAGCATCTGTAATACGATGACGTAGATCCAGCAGACTTGTATGTGAAGTTGCATAAACCTGATCTTTTATGTAACAACGCAGGAAGAAATCCATCGGAGTCAGGTCCGGCGATCGTGGAGGCCATTTAATACTACTACCATACCCAATAATTTGTTGTCCAAAGCAATCTTTTAGAAAGCTTCGCACTCCAGCTGGCTGGTGTGCAGGAGCACCATCATGTTGGAACTACATGTCCCGTAATGCGGACAGGGGAATATCATCCAAAAAGTCGGGTATGATATCCTGTAATAGTTGGAGGTACCTCTGTCCGTTTAATGTGCCTTCGTAGAACACAGGTCCCAGTAAGCGATCCTTCCAGATACCGCCCATCACATTAATGGACCAGCGCACTTGGTGTTTTGTGGATAGACCCCACGAGGGATTTTCCAGCGCCCAGTAGTGGGCATTATGTCGGTTTAGTACACCGGTACGCTGAAACAGTGCCTCGTCCGACCAAACAATGTTGGACAAAAAATCTGATTTATCTTCAACATTATTTAATGCCCACTTGCACCAATCAAATCGACGCTCATTATCCCGTGGCAACAGTTCTTGCTGCAGAGTGACATGATAGGGATGTGCATGTTGACTATGCAGTATTTGCCATACTCAGGCCCGTGTTAAGCCACAAGCCATGCTGATTTCTCTTGTACTGCTGTGTGGATGGGCTAGTACATATGCCAAAATACTCTCTGGCGGTATACGCATACCTGCACTCACTGGTGTGCCAGAACGCGGACGACTTTTAGTGCTTCGTGTCTCCATGAAACGTCGCACTACATTTGCGATGGTAATTGCACTTGTATGTGGCCCACCTGGAAAACGAACGGCATACTCCCGTGCAGCATGCTTTGCGTTTCGTTGACATTCGCCATAAATAAGCACCATCTCGCAATATTGAAAGTTAGTGAAGCTTGACATTCTCATACAGCTCCAAAATTCTAAATCCAAACTTTTATTTTTAAGAAATGTATCTTTTGTGGGATCTCATTCATTTTGGATCATTCAAAATTCCATTTCTTTTGTCACTTTCAAGAAAGAACACATATTTTCTACCCGTCGCTAGGCAACAATTGAAATTGCCGCAACACAGAAAAAAAATTTTTTTAAATGAAAGCGCTCGCACATTAGGAATAAAATTATCGTCTGCCATCAATAATTTTATGCTATGAGATTATGTTGTTTGTACCAAGCGAGCGCCAACACCTTTTAAACTAAAATTTTAAATGCGTTGGAAATTAAAGTTTTCAGACATTACAGTACAGTACAAAGTCACAAACTGCATTTTCACACTGCTACATTTACGAAATGTGAATATGTAGAGTAGAACAGTCGCGCATAGATTACGGACATTTTTGGGTATACAGGCGCCAATTTATCTTATACGTGTGAACCAAATATCGTTTCGTACTAATTAATTGATGCTCTAAAACTTTCTAATTGGAAATTTTGCTCTATCTCTTTGCGTTTTCGATTTGCAATGGCTAACTTCCAAATTTCGCCACTAGGGGCGCTGCTGTCGTTTGCATTAGGTCGGGCATAGTCAATTTACTATACCGTTACCTCACTTGCGTGGCTGTAGCACTCTCCGTTTGAAAGTATTTTCAGGTTAAAGGGACTTTCCTATGCACCCTGTATATATTCTCAGTGAGCAATTTCTATTAACTAAATTAATAATGTAAGAGATAGTCGGTCTTCGCCCGCCTAATGGTGATATTTCCAAATGAATCTATTACAAAATTTGCCGTTTGCATGTCCCGGAAAACCATTGTCAAATCAAAAACAGTAGCCAGATGTGGAGATAAACAGCCAATAATTAAAAAAAAGCTTATTTAAAATTTAACTGCTTTTTTTTTAATTAAAATTACGGAATTCGAGTAGTGAATTTTAATTTAAATTTAATTAACTGCAGCGATAATTCATTTATATCGTCGCTAGTTTATTTGTTGATGGGATAAAAGTACTTAAATGCCACTTTTTTACTTCCTCATACAAAGTATAAGGAAGTATAGTAATCCCGATTTGCGAAATGGATTTTGTATTTCACATTGCTCGAAAACGAATGATCGCTGATTGTTGCCAATTTATACGTGTGACTGTCATGATGTCTAGTTGCACACCTGCAAGTGTCGTCTTAACACGAGCTCTCGTTTTAGAGATATAAGGGATTTTACATGATTTTTCGTGACGTCTGTATGTGTGTGTGTGTATGTCGCATAACTCAAAAACGGTTGGACGTAGAAAGTTGCGAATTGGTACATAGGTTTGTTATAACATCTAGTTGTGCACCTCCCTTTATGGACTTTCTATGATTTTCCGTTTTGGAGATATTCAGGAAAATTAGGTTGATAATGACAAAAATACATAGGTTTTGGCCATAATGTATCAAAAAACGGTAATAACTCAAAAACGGTTTAGACAAATCTTGCAATTTAACTGACTTTCCGACTAGCTAGACATTTGAAACTTTCGGAATAGCTCAGAACACGTTGACAATGCCTTTTTTTAATATTTTTAGCCAACTGTTTCCGATACCTACTGCCTTCAGCAGCGTTTATGCGATTCAACAGAAAATTTATTTAACTATCTTCCCGACTAGCTAGACATTTGAAACTTTCAGACTAGATCAGAACACTGTGAAAATGCACTTTTTAATACTTTTAGCCAACTGTGTTGGGGCCCTGCTGCCTTCGGCAGCGTTACCAGTTCAAATCTTGGGATCGATTTTTAACTAACTTCCCGACTAGCTAGACATTTAAAACTTCCGAAAAAGCTCAGAACACGGTGCCAATGCATTTTTAAAAATATTTTTGGCCAATTGTTTCGGGTCACTGCTGCCTTCGGCAGCGTTTACATGGTTCAACAGAAAATTTATTTAACTAACTTCCCGACTAGGTAGACATTTGAAACTTTCAGAATAGTTAGAACACGGTGAAAATGCCTTTTTTTAATACTATTAGCCAATTTTTTCGGGTCCCTGCTGCCTTCGTCAGCGTTACCAGTACAAATCTTGCAGTCGGTTATTAACTAACTTTCAGAAAAGCTCAGAACACGGTGATAATTCATTTTTTTAAAATATGTTTAGCCAACTGTTTCGGGTCCAATGTCAATGATTTTTAACATTATGTATATTTCTAAAAGTGTAAAAGGAAGTCATGTGGTGCCCACATCAGATTTTTTTTTTTTTTTTTTTTTTTTTTTTCTCATGCTAATTTAAGTTTTTTACTATGAATTTATATGATATTTTTTTAATAACCACAATTTCTTTTAAATTTATAATAAATCTGTTTAGACTTACGTAACACAAATAATATGTTTATTTTTTAATTTTCTTCCTTTCTTTTTATTTATTTTTATTTTAAATCACGATACGTAACCACAGATATATGTGTGCATGTGTGTGTGTGTATTCAGTATATTGCTTCGGTCGTGATGTTATTTTTTCTGTTGAATTAGTTATTTTTTTATTATTATTAAATGTTTTAATTTTGGATGAAACATGGATAGTATATTATTTTCTGTATTTTAATACATTATTTCAGCAGCGATGGCATCAGTTTCGAGCGTAAACTTCTGGAAACTTGAGCTTTTATTATTAAGAAAATGACAGGTAATTTCTTTAAAATACTTTGATGAAAAGGGCATTAAATCACTCTAAAAGAAATTTAAACTGGAAGCTCGATCTCTTACTCTCCATTGAGTCCGCCACTGCTTTTGTACTCGTGACTAAATCGTTACTGTAAAGTCTGTGTTTATGAATATTTTTTGTATATCAGAAGTTCAAGGACATTTCGTCCAATATTTCTTTTGAAAGTAAAAAAGAAAAAGGAAAAGAAAAGAAAAGAAAGAAAGAAAAAATCCAATAGTTGGATCACTCTCTGTGAAACTGTTCATGATCAAGGAATAAGTAATATGGCAAAACGTTGTATGAAATATTAGCAATTTTAACTACAGTTTACGTTATTCCAAGAGTATGAATATTTATTACAAAGAAAAAAAATTCTTGTTTTTTTACATTATGAAATTTGATTTCTACTTCTGCTGCAAATTTTTCATAAATTTTCTAATATTCTTAATAGAATAATTCAAAAATTCAAAACTTATATGCTGATAAAGCAAAAGCTCTAATAAAGCAAACTAATTGAAATTTTATAAAAATTAACCAAGCTGATAGAACTCTTCAATAGAACACACACAATAGCTTTGTTGAGACCTAAATGTGTAAGTACTAATACAGCAAGCTGATATATGTGAGGCTAGAGTTTTAAGAAATTGTTTGTATTAAATTCTAAAATATAGTAATTACTAGCAAATTGTTCGCATCTTCAAAGAATAAATTTTATTCTTTACTCCTGATGTAGTATTTTCAGAAACTTTATGTTATTCTTAGCTCGCAAAATTGGAAATATCATCCTTAAGTGCACTATAGAGTCAATCAATTTACTGAAATCTGACCAGATTAACTAACAAGGAAACATTCAAAAGGTGTCATCTTCAAAAAGTATTGAAAAAAAATATATGTGATTCTACTCTTCATAAAACACCCGAAAGTGGAAAAAATATCGGCTGAAATTAATTACAGCGATCACAAAAAATTATCAAAATTAAGCATATTTGGCGATTTTACACTGCTAGGCGATTGATTTTGAGTACTTGGCGGAAAAGCAAAACACGGTTCTGTTCGTACATGGCAATCTCGGTGCCAGCAAACATATCACCTAACAGCGCTAAATCGCCAAATATGTTTAATTTTGATAATTTTTTGTGGTCGCTGTAATTAATTTCAGCCGATAATTTTTTCATTTTCTGGTGTTTTATGAAGAGTAGAATCACATATATATTTTTCAATACTTTTTGAAGATGACACCTTTTGAATGTTTCCTTGTAAGTTTCTTACTAAATTTTGATCGCCAATACTACTAATAATAATACTTCTGATCTGATTGAAGAAATGTTACGACAAGCCACTGTATACTATCTTTAAATATTTTAACAACAGTTTGTATTATTCCTAGAATAATAATGATAACTCTTAGCAAATTGCTTGCATAACTTTGAGTTCTGCTTTTACAATAATGTTTTCAGTAAATTTAAAATATGACTTGATACTATACTATAAATATTTTCTGATTTTTTTTTTTTTTTTTTTTTTTTTTTTTTAACGGAAGGTATCTTATACAAGTATAAATTTCCTTGTTTCCTACCCAAAGAAATAGGATATTTTGAAATAATTTTCTTAGTATTAGAAAGTAATGTTTTAGTTAATGATACATGCGTAATGCATAAATTTTTGTTCTTACATTTTCATTTCTTTCATTAATTAGAAAAACCTGAAAAGTAATTTATTTGCAAAATCGTGCCTAAATAATAAAAATGATAATGTTGATAATAATAATGATAAATAAATTAATAAATAAAATTCAAAATGCTTAACGTTTAAAATATTGCGCAAGTTATATGTCCAATAAATTTATTTATTTATTTATTTTGTAACTTTTTTTTTTTTTTTTCAAAACCATAATAAGTCCCAATAAATACAGTTTCGAATTAAGACTTATTAAAAATCCTTTCTAAAAAATTTTTTATTTTAAGAATTTTCAGAATATTTTCCTTTTCTTTTCTCTTTTTTTTTTCTTTTTTTTTTTTTTTTTTTTTTTTTCTTTACATAACCCGGATATTAAAACCGGATCAGATTTTATTAGAAGAAATCAGACGTAATGATATTCTTTCTTTTATCATTACACATTTGCAATTGATTTCTAACATAATACCTTGTAAAATTATATTTACTCAAATCATTTTTTAAATTATGTAGTGCATTATAAAAATTGAACAATCTGAACATACTTTTTATTTTGAAAATAATCACAGAAAAACATAAATTCGTCAAAATTCTAAGAATTACTCATCGTCTGCAGAATTTCTAGACATAATCAGGTAAAACATAGACATAAGGTAAATACTACAGACATATATATCTGCGCATGTCTATAAAAAACATGGGCCTTATTCTAGATAACTTATTCACATTTGCATTTTAAAGGCATATAGATAGATTCTTTAATTAATTTCTAAAACTCCTAAAATATAATCCGTAATGCATAAATTTTAATTCAGAAAATTTTGAGGTGAGTATTTTGCATTAATTTAAATTCTATTTCAAGAGTGGGTTTCCATTTTATTATTATTATTATTATTATTATTAAATTGCTATTTTAGTACTTTAACGGCCCTCTTCACTTACCGTCGCCGGAAGCCCGAGCCAATGTTATTCTATGAGGAAATTTTCTTTACAAATAACTTATTAACTAATACATATTTTTAAATTCTGTTTTCACATTCAGAAAATTCCCAACTGTTAAATGGACGGACCTTTTTTAAAAATGTACTTTTTTAATTTTTAATATTTTAGTTTGAAATTGCAAAAGGAAAAAAAATTCACACATTGAAAATTCGTATTTTGCAGCTTCAAAATAAAATATAAAAAATTAAAAAAATATTTTTTTTTTTTGAAAAAGGTCCGTCAATTTAACAGCTGGGAATTTTCAGAATGTGAAAACAGAATTTAAAAATACGTATTAGTTAATAAGTTATTTGTAAAGAAAATTTCCCCATAGAATAGCATTAGTTTCGGCTTCCGGCGGCGATGAGTGAAGAGGGCCCTTAAACAAAGAAAAAAGTGTTGTTTTAAAATTATATCAATAAAAATTCATTACATGTTCATTAGAAATTTGCATCTGTTTCATAGTTGCAAACTTTTCCACATTCTGAATACCACTATTTTTGTAGATATGTGAAAGTTAGCATCTATGTAGCATATGAGAAATTTAAATTGGATTTTTTAGTTCCTCACCATGCTATAGGTATGGCGCTAAATAATCCTGAAAATTTTCCACCTCGATTTTTTGATGGTTTTATACGTTTTGAGGTGTGAGGAATACGAAAATAACAAACGTGATATGGTGTCCATCTGCAGGTTGCCTGTTAATGAGTTAGTTAACGAGTGGGTTAATGGGTTAGTTTGATAGTTTGTTAGTATGTTAATTTTTGTTAGACTGTGCATACGATATCTCAAGAACAATTGATCGCAGAGAGGACGAACCAAAATATTACTTTTGAAACTGGCAAAAAATCCGATTGATTCGCAACATTCTAATTTAGAAACTTCGCAAGTTATTCGAAATTTACGATTTTCTCAACGTGGGAGAATAGTTCAAATTTTTGCTCAAACGTGCATTCAAAGGAATAATTTTAATGTGAAGCTGTCATACCAATTTTAAAATATTCAGTCATGATGCTGGCAGGAACATTATTGACTATGAAATATTGAACTTTGAAAAATCGTGAGTTACTTGAAACTTACGAATTTCTTAACATGGGAGAAATTTCACTTACACATGCATTGAAATAAATATTTTTATGGTAAAGATGTTGGACCAGCTTTTTAATATAAATTATGATGCTGGGATGAACATCACTAACTATGAACACAGTACTTTGAAAGTTTCTAAAGAAAATTAGAGAAAGAAAAAGAAAGAAAATTTCTAGAGAAAATTATAAGTTAATCAAAATTTATAATTTTCTTGACATGGCAGAAGTAGACAAAATTTCGCAAAAACGACCATTTTGAAGATTATTTTCATCGTAAAGATATCAGACTACTTTTAAAATATCTTTAATGATACTCACTTGAAAATTATAGATTACAAAAATTCTTAATTTGAAAATTACATATGTTATTCGAAATTTAAGTTTTCTTAACATAGCTAATTAGAGCAATAATTTATATAAACTTGCTTTTTAGACAGAGTTGCACTAAAAATTATATGGAACTACACGGAAACTAAACTGCAAAACTGATCGAAATAAAATAAATTAACAAATTAGGATAACTTATGTGCATCGAATCAAATGGTGGGTAGTCTATTAGGTGGGAAATTTCAGTTTGTGACCACGGTGATATTTATTTCTCATAACATTATCATAGTGTCCTGTACTAGAAAGTTATAAGAATATATATATAATGAGGAACTAAGCACAGTCCACTATACCAACTATTTTTTTTCTTCAACTGAAAATATTAAAATTTATTGAATGCTCGCCATAATGCAGAATGTCACTATAAAAATAAAATTATTTCATTTTATTTCATTTTCCATCTGTATATTATTTCAGATATAATCAGATATCAGAAAAATGAATTTTTATTTGCATTTCAAAAATTAAAAAGCAAAAATTATAAAAAATAAATAAAAATAAAAATAATTTTTAAAAACCCTAAGCCTATTTATTTATTTATTTATATTATTATTATTATTATTATTATTTACGTAATTGGTACAAAATTTTCACAAAACAAAATTTAATTTAGTATGACAGGGATTATTTTAATCTATTCTTATAAATAAGGTATACAGTGTAACAGTTTTTCCTTCTCCAGCATCGGTTACTATATTCATCCCTTAAAATTTCTTTGCTATAGCTTTAGCATAGAAGCCCATTGGCGACATTTATTTATTTATTTATTTATTTTTAATCATTTTGGGGATGAATTAAAATGATTATCGCAATTGCTTAAGTAAAAATCTTGACAAGAAACGTACGAGCCAATTCGGTGCAAAATTTAAATGTCACCAAGGAGTCTTATGCTAAAACTGTTCCATTTGATAAAGATTTCTCTCAAATTTATTACTTTCCGAACACACATATGTAAGGAAAGTATTGGAATCATGTCAAAAATCCGAATTTCAGATTTTGCTGTTTGTATACGTTTTGAGGTCCCTTGAGTACGTTTTCACAATTTTTACGATGATGTATGTATATTTGTGTGTATGTGTGTGTGTATGTATGTGCATATGCGTGTGAGTGAACACGCTAGCGTCTGAACGCTTCGCTCGAATGAGCTGAAAGTTGGTATGTATGTTGTAAGTCACCGTAGCACGAACCCTATTGATTTTGGTGAATCTAGCACTTATAGTTTTTTTACAGGGACACCAAGAAAAATTCTTTATCATTATGGCCTATGGGACCAAAATCTTAAAAGTGCGGTAGCGTCTAAACGCCTTATTAAACTGAGCAAAAAAATTATACACATGTTATAAGTCACAGTGTCCCGAACTGTATAGATTTTGGTGAATCAAGCACGTGTAATCTTTTTACAGGGACTCAAAGAAATTTTTTTTATCATTATGGCCTACGGGAAACAAATTTTAAAAAGTGCGATAGCGTCTAAACGCCTTATTCAATTGAACAAAAAAATTATACACATATTATAAGTCACAGTTTCACTATCTGTATAGGTTTTGGTGAATCTAGCACTTATAGTTTTTTTACAGGGACACAACAAATAATTCTGTATCATCATGGCCTATGGGGTGAAAATATTTAAAGCGCGATAGCATCTAAATGCCTCTCCCGTTTGAGTTAAAAATTTATATACATGTTTTAGGTCACTATCATACAAACTGTATAGATTTTGGTGACTGTAGCATTTATATTGTTTTACAGGGACACAAATAAAAATTGTTTATCATTATGGTCTGTAGACTCAAATTATTTAAAGTGCGACTGCGGCTAAACGCCTTATTCAAATGAACTGAAAATTTATATACATGTTACACGTCATCGTCACACGAATATTATGAACTTTAGAGAATCTAGCACTTAATGATTCTTTTTTCAGGGACAAAATGCAAATTTCTTTATCATTGTGGCATATGGGTTCAAACTTTAAAGTGTGATAGCGTCTAAATGACTTATCCGATGGAGCTAAAAATTTATATAAATATTATAAGTCGCTGTTGCACTAACTTTAATCATTTTGGTGATTTACAGGGACACAACGAAAAATTCTTTATCATAATGATCTATGGGCTCAAAGTTCAGTAGCGTTAAATTAAACATCATGCACTATATGGAGAAAAATACTCAAACATCCTATTATAATTTTCTCTCTTTTGTTTATTTAACAACTCCTCTTACCCTACTTTATCTACAAAACCGTTAATTACTCAATGTTCGGAAAGTCGAGTGGGGTCACTCCAGATTTTTATTATTATATATATATTTATTTATTTAAATGTTTGCATTATTTTTTTTAACTTAACCAATTATCTGATTAAACTAAAAAATACGACGTTAGATAGATTTTGTCCTGATCAATATGTACCATTTTTTTGATAAAATCTAATAATCTGAATTAAATATTCAGGCAGATACAATAACAATCTGTCAGCTTTTTATATTTGCATAAAAACAAAAAGATTGCACATTCATTCAAGGCGACAGATAAACATTGGCAACGATGATGTTTAAACGAAATTGTACGACCTGTGCTGCTACTAATAAAAAAAAAAAAATAAGTGAAATATTATTTTCGCGACAAAGGACTTATTTAAAAAAAAAAAGAAAGAAAAGAAGTTATTGACTTTTTTTTTCATTGATTATTACATAGTGTCATATAGAAAGTGATAAGAGGACATTATTCTATTTTTTTTTTTTTTTCCTAATTCCTTATACCGTTAGATGTTTGTTTTTGAGTTGTACACGTGACATAAACTTTCAGTTATTACATTTGCGCTTTTTGTTTATTCTTCCTTTTTTTCTTTTATTCGAAATAAACAAAAAAAAAAAAAAAAAGAAAGAAAGAAAGAAAGAAAAGAAAAGAAAAAAAAGAACAATTTTAATTTTAATAATTATTTATCGCTGAAATAAACGTACATCGTTTGTAAATTAAAATTTTGGAATTTTTTCCTAAATGATATTTTTATGAATCCCAACTTTCTTTTCACTCTTTATAGAGTTCTTCTTATCCTTTTTTTCAGTAATCCTCTGATTAATTTATTTTTCTTTAACATTTTTGTTAATTAAGTTATTTAATATAAGTTCTGTGAGGAAAATTCGGGAGCGAATAAATTGGTCTTAAGGAAACATAGCTGTTTAATACATGTGGATTTTTCGAGAGGTTTCATTGTATCTATATATATATATAATTCACGCCATCGTGGCAACATTGCTACAGTTGTCGCCTGGTCAACAACAAATATCGCCTAAATCATAGGCATAAACGACAAATTTATTGCTTAAAATATTTTTATAAGCTTATTTTTTCTATTTTTTCTTAATATTTTCTTTCTTTTTTAATAAAAACAGATATATTTTCACATTTATAAAATTTATACAAATATGTTTTGATATTTCTAAAAAAGTCTTTTTTAGAAATTAACGTATTAAAACTTACTTTTAACTCCAGTTTTCGTTATCTATTTGATAAACATAGTTAATATCTCAACAGTTAATTTCCAGATTTTTTCTGTCTTCAAATCAATGCTACTTTGAGTCTGCTATGCTACATTATTTCTTTTACACTGTGCACGTACCTACATTTTTTGCCTGATGAAAAGCTGTGCTTAATTATTTCGACCTGAAACGATTATTCTATGCGTATACAGTTTATGATACTTGATATTTTTTCCTCTTTTAACACGAGTTTTGCAAAAGAATGTTAGAAACTTTTACTATATAATTTCTGTATTTAAGTTAATTACTGATTGTACTTTCTTCGCTTTTTTGTTGGAATAGTGTTAATAATATGGGCACTCTGTATTAAAATGTTGTAAAGTTTTCTGCTAATTTCGCATAAAAGCATTGAACTATGCAGTAAAAATAGGTATAAAATATGCACATTCTGGAATATCTTTATCAATCATTATATAGAGTACGTAAGATAATGCAGCAAAATGGAAGATATGCAAAACCAATATTAATTTAAAACTTGAAAAGGAATGCAGGCTAAAAATTTAAAATATAAGCAGGAAAAAGAAAACAGAAATATATATCTAACCCAAGAATCATTGAGGCTATGGTCAAGAGAACCCTCCAATGCAAGGTAGAAACAGTAAAAAATTTCAAGAGCTGCTAGTAAAAACAAGAAACAGCTTAGCAGCTCCCTACATCTTAAGGGCCCTCTTCACTCACCGCTGCCGGGGGCCGAAGCTAATGTTAATCAATGGGAAAATTTTCTTTACAAATAACTTATTAACTAATACATATTTTTAAATTCTGTTTTCACATTCTGAAAATTCCCAACTGTTAAACTGACTGACCTTTTTTAAAAAATTATTTTTTTTTAATTTTTTTTTTATATTTTATTTTGAAGCTGCAATATACGAATTTTCAATATGTGAAATTTTTTCATTTTGCAATTTCAAAATAAAATATTAAAAATTAAAAAAATACATTTTTAAAAAAGGTCCGTCAATTTAACAGCTGGGAATTTCCTGAATGTGAAAACAGAATTTAAAAATATGAATTAGTTAATATGTTATTTGTAAAGAAAATTTCCCAATAGAATAACATTGGCTCGGGCTTCCGGCGACGGTAAGTGAAGAGGGCCGTTAACTAGAGAAAAGAACAAATCCACAGCAGTTCAGAATACAAAAATATAAAAGGAAAGAGATAAAAGAAAAAACTTGCAAAATCCACCGTATTTCATGCAAATACATAAACTTATATAAAGATTGAAAACAAGCTTAATTAAAAATTGAACTAATATATACGTTTGATTTTTCTTATAACTTTGTAAGTTTATATATTTGCATAAAATATTGTGTATTTATCAAAATTTCCCGTTTACAGTTTTTGTATTGTGATTAGCAATAGATTAGTTCTTTTTTCTTGGTAAAATGTAGGGGGTCTTTTCTTTTTTTCGCGCAGCTCTTGAAACATCTTACTGTTTTTACCCCGCATTTAGAGACTTCCCTGGTTATGGTCTCAAAATTTTTTCGGTTAGATATAAATTTCGGTTTGTTTTCCTGCCTGTTTTCATTTTCAATTGTTTACAGACGACAGGAAAATTATTCACTGCGGAAAGAAATATACCGCCTTCATCTAGAACGAATAAGTGGTCATTTTCTAAATTTCTAAACTAGAAATATAGATTTGCATATAAGGCACCCCAATAAGCTGAATAGACGAAATGATCGAGAATTTCTAGTTTATTCATTTCGAGATTATGAAACAATATTCTGAAAGTTCTGAATTCTTTGTATTGCCAGAAATTCTCGCTTGATTTTCTAGAATTGGGTCATAAACCAAGATAATAGTTGCCGAAACTCGCATCATGTATTCACATTTGTCTGCAGAGATTTTTAAATGATTTTGACCTAGATAATATTGGCAAACGCTTTTGAATTATAATAGGTGCTTCTAGAACTCCCTTTTAAAGGGGACTAGAATTTATCAGGATGACATGGAACTATTTTTACTAGAGTCGCAATTTAGGTTCTAGATGTCAGTTACAGAATATTTTCTCAGTGAATCCTTTAATCCCACAACCATTGGTCCCAGACGTATACTTTCAATTACAAAATATTTTTTTAAAATGTAGGCATTTATGATATGGCATGTTTAAATTTAAAAAAAACCCTTTTTTTTTATTATTATTAGTATTTTATCAAATAATTATCTTTAGAAATAGTTGAATCTCATCCTAACTGATATAACACAAAAAGTTTCACTTTTGTGCGCCCAAAATTGAACGACATATTTAATTTCAAAAAAATTTTTTTTTTTTTAACCTTTCTTAAGATATAGTTAAAAAAAATTCTTAATAAAACTCGAGCAAAGGCGAAAAAATCTCTAACTTTTAAATCTCGGTCAATTTTGGACACTGAGAAGTGAAACTTTTTATGCTATATTTGTTACGATGAATATCAACTTTTATTAAATATGACTACTGAGACATGAAAACTGCATAAAAAGTTGTAATATATATATATATATATATATATATATATATATATATATATATATATCTTTAAATATGTCATATCATAAATGTTTACAACTTTTAAAACATTTCACTGAGAAAAAAAATATACCGCCTTCATCTAGAATGAATAACTGGTCATTTTCTATATCCCTTAACTAGAAAAACAGATTTCCGAGCTATGCGCATAAGGCACGTCAATAAACTGAATAGACGAAATGATCGAGAATTTCTAGTCTACACATTTCTAGATGATGAAACCAAGATTATAGTTGCTGAAACCCGCCTCTTGTATTCGCATTTATTTTCAGAGATTTTTAAATGACTTGCCGTCAAGAACATAGGCAAACGCTCTAGAATTCTAATAGGGGTTTCTAGAACTCGCTTTCAAAGGGGACTAGAATTTATAAGGATGACGTGGAACTATTTTTTCTAGAGCCACAATAAAGCCCTCTTTCAGACTTTGCTTTGCCTCTGTATATTTTTTTAACCATTCCCTCATAACCCATATCGTCTTTTTGGACCATTAAATTTTCCCTGCTATCGTGAACCCTAATATACAATAAGCGAGAAAAAAAAAAAAAAAAAAAAAAAAAAAAAAAAGCCGCACTGCAGAAAAAATGACTTAAACCTTTTTTATTTGTAATAACTTTAAAATTAATGGTTGAACCAAATAAAACTGTCATGTTTGCATAATACTAAAGGGATAAAATGATACCTATGTACATTTTCGATTTAATAATTCGCTTTATTACACTCTACGAAGTACTTTATAAAACTCTACATAAAACTTTCTTTCTAAAGATAATGCAATAACCATACACTTTGTATTCTATTATGATTTATTATCTGAAATAAACAAGTTATATTTTAATATATGAAATAAAACTATTTATTTGTTAGAGTTAAGCAATTTTTTAATAAAAATGTGTATTCTGCATTGGGTTAGTTCCACCTTTATATGGAATTACTGCTTTAATGCACAGTGACATAGTATTATACCGTTTTTTGTTATAAATCTTAAAAATTTCACTGTGCTAAATATTGTAAATAATTTTTCTAGTTCTTGCAAAGTTGTAGGCGACAAATTTCGAATGCTCCTCTCTCTCCCCGCACCTTTTTATGACTAAACATTTTTGAGCGAATTGAGATTAGGAATGTTCCCAAGTCTAATAAAGAAGTTCTACTATATTCTTTGTAGGATTTAACTTAGAATAAAAAAAAAAGATATTATTACTTACAGAATTATAGGTGCTCATGGGAATGGATAGGTAATTTTAACAATTTCATTCAAACTGACGTACCACAGACGCCGTACAGCAAGGTGCATTATCATCTTGAAATGCTGCTGAAGAAAAGTCTGAAATACCTCCAAAATAGTCGGTCATGCGCCACTTTTATAATCACAGTGTTTTATTTTAAGTTAATCGATCCCTTGAGCAGGAAATTTTGCCCTATTCCTGGAAAAACTGTGCACCTCCGTACCATAATGTACGGAGAAAATGTCACTTGTTTAAAAGTGCGATTTTCATTAAGTCAGTCACATTTTCGTCCTCATTCTAGCTTTTTCTCCTGATCGAAATAAAGTAAACTTGATTCATCAGAGAAAACCAGTTGAGCTTAATAATTAACTGATAATGTTTTTAAATTTTTGGTCAGCTAAAGTATTGTTTTTTCTAACTCTTTTCCTTAATAATTACTTTTTACGCAGATCTTCTGTTCTTTAACCTGCTTTGTTTAATTGTTCCCGCATTATTTTTGAAGAAAGTAATTTGCTATACACATTTTTCTTACCTTTTTTAAGTTTTGAGCATGATACAAATCGATTTTTTAAACATTTGCTCTTTAACTTGTGGTTATCTTGCTTAGATGAGCAACGTCGCCGCCTAAAGCGAAATTTCCAAGTTAGACGGCCAAAATATTTTATATTTTGCTAAAAACCATTTTACCAATATTTCATTAACATTTAATTATTTTGCCATCTCACGTATTATAATATTTTTTGATTTGCATTCAAAAATTAATGCTTTTCACGGCATCGTTAACTGCCTTATTCTTATCATTTTTTAAATAATTTCTAAAATTACAGTTTTTCTGACAACTGCATTTTGTTTTTAACGCTGGACTCAATGCTAAAGTGCATGTGGAGGACAACATAATAAAATCTATTCGAAAATTTGCTTTTTAAACGATAAAATTGGCAGTTGTAGAAGGTGAAAAGGAAAAGGTGCAAGTGCGGCTTTTTTTTTTTTTTTTTTTTTTTGTCGCTTAGTGTATATATGTGTGGCTATGCGTTACAAAGAATACAGGTATGCAAGTTATAAAGAATAAAGAAAGTTTTTTTTTTTTTTTTTTTTAAATAGTAAAAGTAATTTTAAGATAAAAAAAAAAACTTTATAACTGATTAAAGTATTAGCACAGCTTTAGATTTCGGTTTAGATTAGGCTATGGTTAGTTTTAAGATTTTCTATTTTTCTGAAGCGAAATTTCTCTTTTCTCACGAGTTTCTACGAATTGTTTCATTATTATTATTATGATTATTATTAGTTACTATTATTATTATCGTATTAGTTAAATATTCAATCATATTTTAACTTTAAATAAAATAATTATAGCAGCTTCAAGAAAATTTAGAAATGCATTTACATTGCTTCTATTACTGTTTAACAACATTTCGTTGAAAATTAAGTGATGCATTCATAATAACTCCGAGTTCAAGAACCTTTCCAAAAAATCATGTTCATTATCACATCTGACTTACACTTGTAACATCTGCTTTTAACTTTCTAATTGCAAAAAGACGCAAATTTGCTTCCTGTTGAAGTTTTCCTTATTTCTCACATACGTTTGACCTAACAATTAATGGAGTCAACACATAGGTACAGTTCAACATAAGTTTATATCTTTAAAGAAATTAACATTAAAGAAATTTCGCAAAAAAAATTAACATTTGCTAAAATTTTCATTGACGGCCCTCTTCACTTACCGTCGCCGGAAGCCCGAGCCAATGTTATTCTATGGGAAAATTTTCTTTACAAATAACTTATTAACTAATACATATTTTGAAATTCTGTTTTCACATTCAGAAAATTTCCAACTGTTAAATGGACGGACATTTTTTTAAAAATGTATTTTTTTAATTTTTAATATTTTATTTCGAAATTGCAAAATGAAAAAATTTCACATATTGAAAATTCGCTTTTTGCAGCTTTGAAATAAAATATAAAAAATTTAAAAAATAATTTTTTTAAAAAGGTCCGTCAATTTAACAGCTGGAAATTTTCAAAATGCGAAATAAGAATTTAAAAATATGTATGAGTTAATAAGTTATTTGTAAAGAAAAATTTCCCATAGAATAACATTAGCTCCAGCTTCTGGCGGCGGTGAGTGAAGAGGGCCCTTAAGGGTACAGTGGACATTATAAAGTGTTTATGTAATTTACTGTCTTAAAATTATGAAATTTTGCATCCATATGCTTTGATATGTTGCAATATTAAGTGCATTCAAATTTCTTCAAAATTATTTAAAGTTAAAAAAAAAAAAAAAAAAAAAAAAAAATAGTATTTTGTGGCCACTATATGACTTTCTTCTATATTTTGTTATACAAATTTACTCAGTAAAAATAGTTTATTAAAATTATCTTCCAGGATGAATGCAGACCTAGAGAAGTAGTATTCTAGGTCTGCTAGAAAAGTAGTATGAACACAAAATATCCAAAAAAGTCGATTTTATTCTCTATATGGTAATCGCTCCAGTGATTGACACTTTTAAAGCAATTTCTGATGTTTTTAAATGTTTTAGTCATCAGAAATTATTTTTAGAAATCCTAAGTTAATATGTATCGTATGCAAGACTTTCAGAACTACATATATGTTAAAATATATGCATTTCATAATTATTATTATTATTATTATTATTATTATTATTTTATGAATTTTTATTTTACACCCACTCAAAGTTTCAGTATCACTGTAAAATAAAATCCCGTAAGATTACGGGGAAAGCCTGGCAGCAGAGATTCCAGACAAAGCCCCTAAAAAGAATCGCTTAGACCGTAAATTGAGTATATAATAATCTTAAATTACGTTACATGCTTGTAAAAAAAACATTTTGCCCGTAAAACCAATGTTTTTTGTTGTTGTTGTTGTTGTTGTTGTTTACGGGTTTTGTCTGGAATCTCTGCTGCCGGGCTTTCCTCGTAATCTTACGGGATTTTTTTTTTTTTTTTACAGTGTAATTGATACTGCCAGTTTTTCATTTTTCCAGTAATTAGCATCCTATGCACCAGTGTTTGACACTGCTAGTTTTTCACTTTACCAGTTATTGGCACCCTATGCTCCAGTGTTTGACATACAGTTAAAATTCTTATTTGTAAAACATGTGCTTTTGTTTCTTTTCTTATTTATTAATTATTTCAGAAAAGATGTCAATTACTGGAGCATCTCAATCACAGGAGCACCTACCCTATAACATCTTAAAAAAATGCGTTTTTTTTTTTTTTTTTTTAATACTGCTAATTTTTTCCTATATCACCATTCTAAAAATTTTTAAAAAGCAGGATGTCAACGCCATCTGTTGGACAATTTTCATCAAAAATTAATAGCCTTAATTTATGTCAAGGTGCAGTTATATACCAACTTGTAGGAAATTATGTGCAGTAGTTCTTGAGATACACTTGCCACAATATTTTGTTACATACAAACAGACATTTTCTAAAAATGATCAAATCATGTTTTACGCCTCTCAAAACGTGTAAATTCAAAGAAAAACCCGAGGTCAAATTTTTTTTAAGAAACTAATACTTTCTGCTATTGAAATAGAAGAAAGCAAAAACGTGGAATGGCTTTATTCGACTTTCTAAACATTTACTAGTTATCAGGCATTTAAATAAATTTTAATCATTAAATAATTCAGTTGATAATCAAAGGAAAAAAGTAAAATGCACTGTTAAAAAAAAAAAAAAAAAAACTGAAACTTTTTATTTTGAAAAAGGCAACCAGTTGCCTTTTTTGAAATAGATCAATTCGTTTTATGAACGAAAAATTTTAATTTACACCACGATTTGTTTCAGATCTACAACGAAACCAACCTTTTTGTTAATGAAAGAGGTATTTTGAACCATACAGGTTTAAATGAGTGTAGGACCATAGCCTCCTAAACTAGATGCCTTCCGCGTGGCTCGGAAACTTAGCGGTAGACAGCGCCACCTAGTACAGACTGCGCGACTTTTTTAATGAACAGCTACCAAAAATTTTTTTAAGTGGGATTTGGTATATATAAAAGCGAATAGAATCAAAGAAACGTCTATTATATACATCATATATCACTTCTTAAAGTTATTGGTGACAGTTGAATAAAAAAGTCGCGCAATCTGTACCAGGTGGCGCTGTCTACCGCTTGAACTGTTGCCAAGTTTCCAAGCCATTTTGAAGGTAGCCTCTAGTTTTAGAGGCTACGGTAGGACATAGAGTTTTATTTATTTATTCATTTGTTTTATCGAGAAACAAAGAAGAAGTTTTGTGCATTGCCATCTATGGGATCAAACTACTTAAAGTGTGCTTTAGTAATGTTAAATTGCTTAAAGTAAAAAATCAAAAAGATAAATATTTGATATTGCGAGCTTATCAGATACAGTTCTTTTACAGTGATACAGAAAAGAATTTTAATACATTACGATCCATTAAACGATATGCAAAGTGGTGAGAAGTACTCAGATACTCTATCATGATTTTACCTTTTGTTAAGGTAGTATACTTCCTTTATCTTAGTAATTAAATTTATTTTTTTCTTTCTCATAATCGAAAACAAAAGCATCGTTTGACTCAAAGGTCGACTGTGAGTCCGATTAGGTGAGGCGTTTGGATTAAGGCCGATTGACTACACTAGGGTTCTACACCTGAGGTGGCGTGTCCTCTGTGGGTGCCTTTCTAAGGGGTCCTAGCGTGCATTTATGCAAGTTTCGGGGGAAACTATGAAAAACTTCAAACGGCTTGGCCGACGAGCGCTGTCTGGGATCCATGGCACCTCTCGTCTACCAGCTTCGAGAGAAAAACCTGGAGTTAAATTAGAAAAGAATTATTTTATGATTCTTCCATCATCTGATTCACTAATGACTGACGTGATTAATAAATACAGTTTGATGCAAAATTATAGTGTACAAAGATGTAATATTTATATGAATGTATTATATAGTACAAGAAAATAAATATTTATTTAGAGAAACAAAAATAATATCTTTCGAGGTTACCAATAGATTATTTTTGTTTTAATAAAGTTTATCACCGTAAATAACTTGAAATTTCTACACTACCTAACGATAAGTATTTGAGCACTTTCGAATTTAGACATTTTATCAAATATCTAGAAAAGTTCTTTTGGAACCATTTTAAAACTTTGGTAGTGTATAGAACACGTTATACTTCATATATTTCAGCAAAAGCTGTGTCCTGAAAAGGAGAAAGGGACCAGTAAAAAATTACAGAAAAATTAAAATATTTTGGAACATCCTATAAAATGTATTGCTTGAAACGTATTTTAGCTGTAGTATGTGATTAAGAGGAAGTTTCTCATTATCTGCATACTCACATTTTTAAGCGATATACATTTTTCCACATATATTCATGAAGATATAACGACTGTTTTAAAACATTGAAAAAAAAAATGTCCACTTTTTTAAGTATAACACGTAGGGTATAAGACCCAGAGCAAAAACATTTTCAGAAAAATTTGGCACACTTCATTAGACACAGCATCAGAATGGAAAAATGTTAAATATCTTACGAAATGGGAGCATTTTTACTAAATAATTTGTATCTACACATGCGCTAGCTTTTAAAAAATTTCATTTGTATAATAGCTAAATGTATTGAGCAACTTATATGAAAACCTCAAACAAATATCGTGTAAACTTAATAAGTAATACGACATAAAATGAATAGAATTTCTGTTCTCAAAATAAAAGGGAGGTTTTATCAACATTTATTTACAATCAGCGAACACTGTATTGCTGTTGGGCATTGACTGAATCAAAATAAAAATGTGAGTAAAACCACTTTTAGTTCAGCTTTTATTTTGAGAGAACTGAAATTTTGTTCATTCCATCTCTCATAACTCTTCAAAGTTGGAATATTTGTTTGAGGTTTTCATATTGGTTGCTCATCACATTTGGCTATTACATTATGCAAAGGATTTTTTTTTTTCTTTTTTCTTTTAACCTAGCGCATGCGTAGTTAAAAATTATTTAGTAAAAATGCTCATATTTCGTAAAATATTTAACATTTTTGCATTCTGATTGCATTATGCTCTGTCTAATGACGTATACCTTCTGAAAATGTCTTTGCTCTGGGTCTAATACCCTACGTGTTATACAATTAAAAAAGTGGATTGTTTTTTTTTGTTTTTTTTTAATGTTTTAAAAAAATATCGTTATACTTCCACAAATGTATGTGGTAGCCTCTTAAAAATTTATACAGATAATGAAAAAACTCCTTTTAATCATATGCTACAGCCAAAATGCATTTAAAGCATTACTTATGTACAGGGTGATCCAAAACATTTTGATTTTTCTTGAATTTTTTTCTGGTCCCCTTTTCCTTTTCAGGACACAACTTTTGCTGAAATACACTCCTTCTCATAATTGTAAGGACACCCGTTTTTCTATATTAACTAGACACTGAACACTATTACTTAAACAAATATATTTTTTATTAATTTGAATTTCATTAATAGACTATATTTAAAAAGTTTTATCGCTTCTATCTTAAAAGAAACTTTAAATATGGTAAAAAGATGATTTTTCAGGTGTTCGCAATTATAAGGACAGCTCGAATTTTAGTAATTTTTTTCAGTTATTCTTTAAATTAATATTTTATGCGGTCTCTTTTTTAGGGTTAAACAGTCAGACATTCTCTCTGGTATATATATATACATTTTTTTTTTATTTATTCAGTTTCAATACCATTTCATATAGCATATATGATATTCTTAATATATTTAAACTATTTAAAATTGCTTTCCACTTGCATGCACTTTTTTAATATCATAAGTTAAGGTTTTTTTCAACTTTTAGGCCATGGAAATGGCAATAATACATAAGTTTCTTTCTTCAAAATATTTCCTATTACTCTAAAAGTAGAGCAAAAATGTAAGTCTTGTTGAAAAAAATATTATTACTCCCCAAAATCTAACAAAAATCTGATAAGTCCACGTTTAAAATTTGCCGATATTCTCTTGATGTTCATAATAATAGAAAAAATTACTAAATTCATTCTGCCTTCAGTAGAAGCAGCTCCCCAGAGCACCATAGATCCACCTTTAAAATGCCCGATTCATATCTGCCTTTAAAAAGCCTGCTCTGTCTTTCGCTATCTTCAGATCGTGCCAGTAACTGTTAAAACCATTTGGTTAATCAAGAATAAAATGTTTTTTATCCGCAAATGCAACATTATACCAATTATATTGTCTTCATTGAACTTTAACACAGACGTTCTTTCCCCCCATTAAATGCTGATTGATTATTACAAGTTTTTTATTCATTTTAACATATTATTAATTATTTTAAACATGCATAAATGTGGACCCTAACCTTTCGTTAAAAATTACGAGCAAATTCAGCAGCAGCCATTATGAGTAGAACAGTAAGAAGAGGAATTATGAGTCTTCGATCTCTGTAAAACAAAATTGATTTTGCATCAGATCTCTCTCCTATCGAACCAGCAGTTCAACGTTTGATCACATTTCCTTCAGCAATTTTAGACCTTCGAATTTCATTAGAAATTCGGCGGATTGAAATTATCCTTCCACTTAAAAAACACATTTATCATACTTCACTATACTTGAACGTTCTTTTTTTCGAGGAATTATCAGTAATAACCGTCGAAGAAAAATTGAAGGCTTATATATGAATTAATCTAGCCCAGTAGTTAACAAATTCGCATGTCAACTGTAATTTATCCGCTAGTAAGTTAAATAAAACGAAAAAATCTGGATTGTCCCTATAATTATGAACATCTAAAAACGTGTAGAAAAACACATTTTGCATTATTTTTTTTTTAATTTTGTTTTATATTAAAAAAATTATAACAGTTTTGTTTTTTAGAATACTAGATATATTAAGTGCACTTAGTACAATCTTGTTTACAATTATTTCAAAATATAAAGTGTCCTTATAAATATGAGAAGGAGTGTATATGAGGTATAACGTGTTCTTTACGCTACCAAAGTTTTTAAATGATTCCAAAAGAATTTTTCTAGATATTTGACAAAATGTCTAAATTCGAAAGTGTCCAAATACTTATTGACAGATAGTGCATAGTTTGTGTTGAAAGATACTTATACAGGGAACAGGGAACCACAGTGTATCATTCTTCGATACTACCTGCACTGGATAATTTTTGTTTTGAATAGTAACGTTATCACCTGATAACTTGAAACTTCCATTTTTGGTTAAGGGCCCTCTTCACTCACCGCCGCCGGAAGCCCGAGCCAATGTTTTTCTATGGAGAAATTTTCTTTACAAATAACTTATTAACTAATACATATTTTTAAATTCTGTTTTCACATTCTGAAAGTTCCCAGCTGTTAAATTGACGCACCTTTTTTAAAAATGTATTTTTTAAATTTTTAATATTTTATTCCGAAATTTCAAAATGAAAAAATTTTACATATTGAAAATTCGTATATTGCAGCTTCAAAATAAAATATAAAAAATTAAAAAAATATTTTTTTAGAAAAGGTGCGTCAATTTAACAGCTGTGAACTTTCAGAATGTGAAAACAGAATTTAAAAATATGTATTAGTTAATAAGTTATTTGTAAAGAAAATTTCCCCATAGAAAACATTGGCTCGGGCTTCCAGCGACGGTGAGTGAAGAGGGCCGTTAAGGGTGAAAAGGATGAAGATTCATACAGGGTACCAAGAAAAAAAAAACTAAGCAGTACATCGAGATACACTTGGTTAGTTTTTGTTTGGGATAAGGTTTTTTTTTTTTTTTTTTTTCTTTTCTGAAAAGTTTACGTGAAACAAATGTGTATCTAAAAATGAGAAAAGCTTTTTCTATTATAATTTGATTATTATTATTTAGTTTTTTCTCTGTATATGGCAATTAATTTTTGAAAAATAATGAAAAGTATTTTAAAATTTATCATGTTGTTACTTGAAATTGTTATATTTGAATGAAGATACAACTAAAGAATGTATGCATACTTGTAAAAGGTAACAAGGCATATATTTATATGTGAAACCAAGTGTAATATTTTTGTATGCTACCAAATATAGTTTTTTGATGTGTGTATTAAAAAGTTTTTCGATATTACTTGAAGTCCTTGTCCTTGGATTAAGAATAAAGACATATATTTATATAAAAGTGTAAGGAACTAAAAGTTGTATCGCTGCGTGCAAGGTATGGGTCGTTTTATTTATTTCATTTTATTTAATTATTTATTTTTAATAAGCAAAAAGATCAGCAGTAAATGAATCAAATGTAGTAATAAACACGAAAAGAAATACTTTTTATTATAATTTGATAATGAATAAATTATTTTTCTAATAAAAGAAAAATTTGTTTTTAAGAAATAACAAAGTTTAATCCCTATATATCAATTTTAAAATCGTTTTGTTGTCTTACTGTTTGCAATTTAATACAAATGTTCCACGTCATATGGCATACCAGTTACAATAAAATAATTCATTCCTTGAAAATGCTTTTTTTTTCTTTACAATTGTAATTGCAATTTTGAAAAACTTTATTTTTTTTTTTTCAATCATTTTTAATGTTTTATAGATTATCTAGACTGTCACTTAGATGGTCTTTTCTAAAATAAATTCTAAATAAAAGTTTAAAATATCAATTTCACAAATTCATTTTAATATTGATCAATATTATTCCACTTTCTAGCTTCGAAAAATGCTATCGTATTTTGGCAACTTGAAGTCTGCTGTCAAGCTCAACCGGCTGTGCACTGAAACTTGTGTCTTCTTTCTGCATTATCGGGTGACAGCTCTGGCTCTGCTGTTCTGCAGCATCCTCATATCAGCTGACCGCTTTGCCGGAGACAAGATCAAATGCCTGTCCAAGCCCAACCGTGAGATCACTGCCGAATTATTGGACAGCTACTGTTGGTCGACCTCCACTTACTCGATCACCTCATCTTATCTAAAAGAAGTAAGAAAATAAAATTAGTTGTGGACAGTATGAAAATAAAATGAATTGTTAGTCCCTTGAGGTCGATGCCGCCATAATGGCGGCAAAGAAAAACTAGTTGGCATAGGTGGACTCTGCTGAGTTCCCCATCATATTTATGTTCTCATAAATTTCTAGTGCGAAACATATTATAATCATGTTAAAAGAAATGAATTTGATCAAAGCTTGATACAGTGGCAGAATGAAATCCCCGCCTAATAGGCTATCCACCGTTCACTTCAATATATTTATCTTATTCTAATCTATTAATTTATTTTATCAGGGTCGATTCCCTTGTTTAGTTTTCATGCTACTATTTCCAATGCAATAAACCTCAAAATTCATATTTATAAGAAAAATTTACAATTTCGCTATGTTGATAAAATAGGGTAATTACGATTAATATACGAAATTTTCCTATTAAAATATTTGTATTCAATCATGTTCAAACAAATATCATAAATGTAATTTTGAAGTTGTCTAATGTATTTATAATCCTCAAAATGGAAGCTAATGCTCAATTTTGCCTTATTCTTACATGTTAAGTAAATCGTAAATACCAAATAACTTACGAAATTTTTAAATTGGAAAAATCATAGTCTATGATATTTATGCCAGTATCCTAAATAATATTTCGAAAGTGGTTTGACATCTTTACTATGCAAATATCCCTCAAGATTGACGTTTATGAGAAATTTTGCTCTATTGTGCCATGTTAAGAAATTCGTAAATTTCCAATAACTTACAAAATTTATTTATTGGAAAATTCATAGTCATTACTATTCATGCCAGTGTCCTAAATAATATTTCAAAAGTAGTCTGACATCTTTACGATGAAAATATCACTCAAAATTGACGTTTATGTGAAATTTTGCCCTATACTGCCATATTAAGAAATTTGTAAATTTCCAATAACTTGCGAAATTTTCAAAGAAGCATATTTATAGTTACTGATGTTCATTCTGGCATCAAAACTGATATTTTAAAACTGGTCTGACAATTTTACAGTAAAAAGTTTCCATTTAATGCACGTTTAAGTGAATTTTTGTCCTATTCTCCCATGTTAAGAAAATCGTAAATTTCTCATAACTTACGATGTTTTTAAATTCGAATGTTGCAAATGAATAGGGTTCTTGCCAGTGTCGAAAGTAATATTTTAAAACTGATCTGACCTTTCTGCGACAATTTGTTCTTGAGATATCGTGTACACAGACTAACAAACTAACGGACTGACCCACTAACAGACTAACTTTCGTATTCCTCACACCTGAAAACGTATAAAAAAGCCAAAAAACCGAGGTCGAAAATTTTCGCGATTACCTAAGTTCTTCATACTAGTATGATGGGGAACTAAAAAGTTACAAGAAATAACTGAAGTTTTTACTCTAAGTTATATATATATATATATATATATATATATATATATATATATATATATATCGGTAACAAAAGTGGTAACAAAAGTGTCCGAACACTAGCAAAAATTCTTATGTAAAAAAAGTAGAGTTAATACTGTTTTGTTAAATAAATCCTTATCGAATTATGACCTTAGACTGACTAAGAACAGGATTCGACAAGGATTTATTTAACAAAACCGTATGAAGTGTACTTTTTTTACATAGTTATTTTTGCTAGTGTTCGGACACTTTTGTTACCGACTGTACAGGGCGAGTTTTTGAAGTTTAGAATTAAAATAAAATGGGTTAAAATATAGCCCACTTGCCCCTAAAACAGTTAAAGCAGGGCGCGAAATTTCCGCTCGCCAGCTCGCCATTGGCAAGTGGAAATTCTACTGTGGCGAGTAAAATTTCGGTCTAAATGTAGATAGAATTATTACAGTATAAGGTGCTACAAGAAAAAAAAAATCGATTTAAAAACGTAAAATCATGCTAATCTTAGGTAAGGTGGCCAGATATCCTCTTTTTAAGAGGACCGTGTTCTGTTTCAACGCTCTGCCTTCTTAAACGAAAAAAAACGTTACAGGGCTAAAAAATCCTCCTTTTTTATGTTTTCGTCCTTAATTTCAAAAATTTCGCAAAACTGGGAAACTCAATCGGGTGTTGTCTGTATCGAACGGTGAACACTAATTTTTTTTCTGCGTTAGGTTCGCAAAAGAACAACTTTCTAATAAACTTGCCAAAGCATATTATGATTTATGCCAATTCAGATTTATCGAACCACAAAGAAATGAAAGTATTCCTTATATTTGTACGATTCTTTGATCCAGAACACGAAATCACTATTGAAATTGTCATGAAATCATTAAGAAGGTACGTTCCGGTTGATACGAGGTGGGTTGACGTGTGTTCTCACTTCTGTATGAACGTTATTCCTCATAAAAATAGGCCCACCAGTGACCGAGAGGTTCTCTCCTCAAAGCTGGTATACGTGAAGCGCTGGGTTCGATACCCGGTCTCGCTTGTTGGTTTAGCCGTTAGGAGTTTTCCGTGGCTTTCTCCGAAACCAGCATAAATATGGGCTAGGACCTCTTAGAAAGACCCCATGGATGACACTTCTACTCAGGCCTAGAGCCCTAGTGCAGACAATTGGCCTTAATGATACCACCACAACCACCTCACAAAAATATGTAAAAGTTAGTTGAATTCATTTTATGTCCTCTTAGCATAAACGCTCCCACAAAGCGACTGTTTCTTCAATGAACAAAATGTAGACATATGAAAGAAATCCACTTTATATACCTACTTTAAAAACTTATTAACTACTAAGACTAATTTAGATTATACTCGTGAGAACTTTTATAAAATGTTGATAAAGAATGACTGCTCGTTAATACAAATCGTTTCATCTGTCGAATATTAATTTTATTTTTTCATTTGAAATTTTATTTTTTATTTTATGATTATGATTTTAATAATTAAAAAAAAAAAAAAAAAAAAAAGAGTCTACCAACTTTTTTTATGTAACTGCATGAAAGTACCATTTTTTTTTTTGTCTATAGCAAAAATAAATAATAATAATAATAATAAATCTATATTGTCCAGTGACACTTATAAAAATTAGGGATTTTTCCTCTCGTATCCGTATATTATTAATTTAAATTAAGGTGCACTGATCCAAATTCATCATTTGAAATAAAAAGGTTTCCACCACTTGTTTGAGTAGCTTTTGAATCTGTTTTTATAATCATTTTCATTCAATTTTGTGTCCTCTAAAAGGACCTCTTTTTCAAAACTGAATGTCTTCTATTTTCTTTTAAAATAAAAGACATTGCGTAATTTCTCTTCTTTTTCCAATAAGAAATTCTGGTCACCTTATACATAAAAAATTGTGTAAGTTAATCATATATTGTGGCGAGTAACTTTATTTTTCAGCGAGTGTAATCTAAATTGAAATTTCGGGCCCTGGTTAAAGGAATGCAGAATCTGCTTTGACTGGCTGTCTAACCTCATGTTATTCTATGGAGAAATCTGTTTTCAAAATTACTCATTGCCTAATTTTTCTTTTTTAACTTGTACTTTATTTTGAAGCTATAAAATGCAAAAAATACTCTTAGTTAATTTTTCGCCCTTTACCAACTTTAAAACGAAAGAATAAAAATTAAATAATAATAATTAAAATAATTTTCGTAAAACAAGTAAAATTTGAACTATTTTTAATTTTTTAACTGTGAAAAAGGAGTTTAAAATAATTGCATTATGTAATGAGTAATTTATAAAACAAAATTTTCCATAGAATAACATGGAGTTAAACTGCCAGTTAGTTTAGGTGAAGCATCCTTTAAGGGCCCGCTTCACTCTCCGCCGCCGGAAGCCGAAACTAATGTTATTCTAATTCAGTGTTACATATTGGTAATTTCAATTAGTGTTAGAGATGAGTCTACCCGTAGAGATACCTATTTTAAATCATCAGTTCACTCAGTCACGAATAGATGACAAGAATTTGTACAAATTTCCAATATGTAACACTGAATTCAGGTTATAAAATAAGTGTCCTCACTCCGTAAAAATAAGTTAGCATGTGATAAAAAAAAATTTCACTCTTCATTTATATCGCATGTTTCTTGCCAAATCTGAATTATCTTATCGCCAAATGCCTTAAATATCTTGTTAAATGTATCCGAAAATATTACTGTTTTAAAATCCTGCCAAATTCGAAGTGCCGTAGCGGGTAAAGTTTATTCAAAAGAAATGCAAGGGATGAATTTATATTTTTAAAAAGTTAGTGGACATCTATAAAAAAATCTGATATTTTCTCGCATCACTAAAAAGGCAGGAATGGTCAATTTCCTTCGAGGGTGTAAGTAGGGGGTAAAAAACAGGTTCGGGTAGGGATGTGTGACCTTGGTATATCAACCTAGTTCATTGTGAGGGGAGATTGAATAAGAAAAAAATATATATTACCTTTTCCAAATCACTTCATTAGACATTTGATAACTAATTGAATTTCAGACGTGTTGAAGAATTTTCAATCATCTTTTTACTTAATTTTTTCTCTCATCGTCATTTTTCATAAAACATTCGTAATCTTTACAAGAAAATTCATAATTAACAGTTTTGTAAATACACTGTTTTAATCTCTAAAGATAAAAAAGAGTCATTCCACAATTATCGAAATAGGTAATAAGTTTGGCAGACTATTCCATTCATTTTGTTAGGGATGTAAGGTATCGTAGGCTGTTACATTTCAGTGTAAGGGGTGATGGGTTTTGTTAAAATAACTCAAGGAAAATGTCAGGTTCGAATACCACATATACATTTGAGATTTTAATCATCTTTTAACTTAATTTTCACGTACATTGTCTTTTTTCATAAAATATTTAGTGAATTTTACAAGATCTTAAATTATTATTATTTTAATTATTATTCTGTAATTAATATCATTTTTATGGTTGATTAATTTTCAGACAATAGCGTTCATAGGTTTAAAAAGAACTGTGCAGACATATAATAGGAAAATCACACATGCATCCGCGAAAACTACTGAAATATTTTTTTACTGCAAGGTGTCGGGTTCGAATCTCAGTAAAAATCTATGTTTCTAAACTTTCTTTCATTCTTTCTACTTAATTTTTACTCACATTGTCATTTTTCATAAAACATTTGTAATCTTTTAGAAGATCTTCAATTATTATTTTATTTTAATTATTATTCTGTAATTAATATCATTTTAACGATTGAATTTTTTTCAATCAATAACATTCTTAGGTTAAAAAAGATCTATGCAGGTATATAATAGAAAAGTCACTCACACATACACGAAAACTACTGAAATATTTTTTTACAGCAAGGTGCTGGGTTCGAATCCTAGTCATAATCTATGTTTCTAAGCTTTCTTTCATTCTTTCTACTTAATTTTTACTCTCATTTTCATTTTTCGTAAAACATTTGGTGAATTTTTACAAGATCTTCAATTATTATTTTATTTTAATTATTATTCTCTTATTAATATCATTAAAACGATTGAATTCTTTTCGGACAATAGCATTCATAGTTTTAAAAAGAACAGTGCAGACATATACTATAAAAATCACTCACACACACGCGAAAACTACTGTCTTATGGAAATATTTTTACTGCAAGGTACCGGGTTCGAACCCCAGTCAGATCTCTCTATTTCTTTCATAGTATATTCACATCAACATTCTTAAATTCATATATTTTATCGATTCCTTATTTATTTCCCAATTTTTAAATTTTATAATTAATTTCTTAATTAATTTCTTAAATAATTTCTTACTTAATTTCCTAATTAATTTTCTAATAACTCACAAACAATATCATGCTTTTTTCATTCTACCGCAAACATCTCTTTAAAACCATCATCATCTTTTACAAAAATCACTAATTAATTTTTTAATTAAATTTCCTCATTAACACCCTCGTCACGTTTCACGATTAAGTCAGAGGGAGTGCTCCGGGCTCCGCAAAGTCCGTGAACATGATTGACACGCTCCGCGTGACACCCGCACGGCTTGCCGGTGCACCGGTGCACCCGCCTCTTGGGCTAGAATTGGCCTTTCTTATCTACTTATGGGAAATGTTTCTTTACAAATAACTTATTAACTAATACATATTTTTAAATTCTGCTTTCACATTCTGAAAAATCCCAGCTGTTAAACTGAAGGACCTTTCTTAAAAAATATATATTTTTTTTAATTTTTTATATTTTATTTTGAAGCTGCAAAATGCGAATTTTCAATATGTGAATTTTTTTCATTTTGCAACTTCAAAATAAAACATTAAAAATTAAAAAAAATACATTTTTAAAAAAGTCCGTTCATTTAACAGTTGGGAATTTTATGAATGTGAAAACGGAATTTAAAAATATGTATTAGTTAATAAATTATTTGTAAAGAAAATTTCCCCATAGAATAACATTGGCTCGGGCTTCCGGCGACGGTAAGTGAAGAGGGCCGTTAAATGCCGTCGGCATATAATATTTAAACGAGGAACATTTTCCGCATCTATTTAATTGATTTAAGTACGAATACTTATTATTTTTTTTTAAATAGAAGTGAATAAGGAAAGATAAATCCGGTTTTAATTAAACAATTAGAAGCATGTGCATCTTCACCTATCTGCAATGCATCCTTAACACTACTTCTCATTTATTTTTCTTTTCTAAAATTGCTAAAACTTTTCATTTCTTCTAATGTTCCATTTTGAGAAAAATTAATTTAATCTCAGTTTAAGAATTATTGCTTATGTAAAAATTACATAAAATTCGATTAATGAATACATCATCCTAATTTTATGTACATACGTTTATTTGTTTAAAATTTATGCGCATAGAAAGAAAATAAGTATTTAAGTTGTTGCTTTAACTCTGCATGTCAGTGTAATAACAGAGAAATATTATTAGAGGATGCAAATCATTAGAGAACATTACTTTGCAACCAAAATTTTCTATAAATGTGCATAAAGAGAATTATTTTTTAGTAATCATTATGAAATTTACGATAATTATTTATAATAGAGATAGTCAACTGGGAAAAATATTTTGTATGTGTAGGCCTCGCCACTCGAGGGGAGTAAATTCTCAAGATGGGTATATTTCGAAAGGTCTCGTCAATATCTTGAAAACGAATGTTTGAACTATAAATCTGTGATAATTTAAAACAAAGTTATCGATTTTTTTACTTTTAACGACAAAAAAAAAAAAAAATCGTATATATATATATCTATATATCTATATATCTATATATATATACATATATATATATATATATATATATATTTTTTTTTTTAACGAAATTTAACCAAACTTGGTATTTAGTTGGCCCCTGACATAAACGGTGCTGAACGGTGCTGATTAGATTTGGGGATCAATCGCTCAACAGGTGGCGCTGTGATCGTATTTTTTCTAAATTTTTAACATGGCAGTATAGCACAAAATTTCGTATAAATGCACATAACGAGAATTATTCTTAACCTGTGATTGTAAAATTAATATCAATTATTGATAATAGTAGTAGTTAAATTGGAAAAAAAAATGTGCATGTGGGGGCATCACTTCCCCCCCTCTAAAAAAATTGGTAAAAAAATAGTATTTTTTTTTTTTTTTTTTTTTTTAATATTGTTACTGAGTGAATTTGTATAGGAAAATATAGAAGAAAGTCTTGTGGTGGCCACAACATACTAGTTTTTATTCGTGTTCAAATATTGTTTTTGTCATTTCAACGTAAAAATTTGTTATGCAGTTATCTCTAACCATACTTTTCGTTTTAGGTTGGCGTTCACGTTCCTCACCCCGGTGTTGAAGGTTCCGAGAAGGAAGAACAATACGAGTATCGAAATTTTTACCAATATGTACACATCGTACTTTTCATTCAAGCACTGCTGTTTTACGTCCCACATTTTCTATGGAAAAATTTCGAACCAGACTTCATAGATTCCATCAAAGAAGAAATTCAAAAAACTCTCTTCGTCGGAAAAGATAATGCTGAAGTTCTTGAAAAAATTTCCATTTTCATTGAAGAAAGATGGGGCAGTTTCAATATCTTAGCTATCAAATATTTTATGTGCGAACTCATTGCTTTTTTTAATATTTTAGTGCAAGCGTATTTATTAGACGTATTTTTCCACGGAAAATTTTTACATTTGGGGCTATTTTTCAAGACCTATTACATTTCTGAAATTTTTAGTGATCCCGTACATTTGTTCCCTGTTGTTACTATATGCACCTTTAAAAGATATGGACCATCTGGTTACATTGACGTGATTGACTCACTTTGCGTTTTGCCTATTAATGCCATAAACGGAAAGATATTTCTTTTCGTTTGGATTTGGTTTGCAATTCTGCTTCCATTATCCTTTGCTAGTCTGATATATTTGGCTATTTCTTGTGTTTCTCCTGATTTTAGAACTTTTTATCTAAAAATTGCACGTTACATCAGAGGTGATCGCAAAGATTATTCTTACACGAAATTGGCCGATGTAAGTGATTTTGGAGACTGGTTTATCCTATCGTCTCTTAGAAATAGCGTCGACGAATGTAGCTTCTCTTTTTTAACAGAGAGTATTCTGTCTAAGCTTCCTTCCCTTGAAACAGAAGACGAAGAAGATTAAAGTTTCAAATCGACTTCACTGTTAAAGAAAAAACTGTTGTCGCTGCATTGAAATATTTTTGTAGCTGGAACCATAAAATGGTGAAACATTTTACAATGCTTTGGCATTTTATGATGCCAAATAAAGATAAAATAAAATAATGTTATTTAAAAGGCTCAAATGATTTCAAATTTACTTCTCTCGCGCAATTCACAAATTAAAAATCTGTCCTATACAGAATTTAATTTCGGACGAGAGGCCTATTCTTAAATTTGTTATTACATTGCTTATTTTCAGATGTTTTTTCAATTAAAGTATTTCATGCTCAGAATAAATCATGTTTTTTTTTTTTTTTTTTTTTTTTTTTTTCCCTACTATGAATAATAACACTAAAAAAAAAAAATAAAAAAATTGGAGGGTAACAAAAATGAAATTAGCTATTTTCAACTAATTTTGTAGTGCAGAATTCAAAAATAATAGCGAAAAATATGTAACACGTACAGATTTTTTGTTACGATTATTTAATCTGTACTGGAAGCAATAATCCCTGTCTAAAAAAAGTACACTTAATACTGCTTTGTTAAATAAATCCTTGTCGAGTCATGTTCTTAGTTAGTCTAAGAAAATGATTCGATAAGGATTTATTTAACAAAATAGCATTAATGTAAATTTTTAATATCGAAATTATTGGCCAGTGCTCGGATACTTTTGCTGTCGACTGTATTGTAAAAATATTTAAAACTAGTATGTTGTGGCCACCACAAGACTTTCTTCTATATTTACCTATAAATATTCAATCAGTAACAATATTAAAAAAAAAGTACGATTTTTTTTTTTTTTTTTTTTTTTTTTTTTGTTAAAAGTGAAAAAAATCGATAACTTTGTTTTAAATTATCACAGATTTATAGTTCAACCATTCGTTTTAAAGGTATTGACGAGACCTTTCGAAAGATACCCATCTTGAAAATTTATCCCCCCCGGGGGGGTACTTCCCCCCCAGGGGGGGAAGCGATGCCCCCCCATGCAGAAATTTTTTTTCCTAGTTACATACTACTATTATCAATAATTCATATTAATTTTACAATCACAAGTTTAAAACAACTCTAATTATGCACATTTATACGAATTTTTGTCCTATGCTGCCATGTTAAAAATTTAGATAAAATGCTATCACAGCGCCACCTGTTGAGCTATTGATCCCCAAACATAATCAGCACCAGTTTATGTCGGGGACCAACTAATTACCAAGTTTGGTTAAATTTCGTTAAAAAAAAAAAAAAAAAAAAAATACGATTATTTTTCTAAGTTTTTTTTTGTTAAAAGTAAAAAAAATCGATAACTTTGGTTTAAATTATCACAGATTTATCGTTCAACCATTCGTTTTAAAGGTATTGACGAGATCTTTCGAAAGATACCCATCTTGAAATTTTGCCCCCCCGGGTGGGAACTTCCCCCCCCCCCCGGTGGGGGGGCAACCGATGCCCCCACATGCACAAAAATTTTTTCCAAGTTAACTATTACTATTATCAACGAGACCTTTCGAAAGATACCCATCTTGAAAATTTACTTCCCCGGGGGGGGATTTTCCCCCCCAGGGGGGAACCGATGCCCCCCCATGCACAAAATTTTTTTCCTAGCTAACTACTACTATTATCAATAATTCCTATTAATTTTACAATCACAAGTGTAAAATAACTCTCTTTATGCCCATTTATACGGAGTTTTGTCCTATGCTGCCATGTTAAAAATTTGCATAAAATGCGATCACAACGCCACCTATTGGGCGAGTGATCCCAAAATCTAATCAGCACCAGTTTATGTCAGGGTGCAACTAAATACCAAGTTTGGTTAAATTTCATTCATTGGTTCGTGAGATACAGCGTCCACAAAAAAATGATACAGACAGACAGACAGACAGACAGACAGACAGACAGACAGACAGACAGACATTTTCTAAAAACTATTAATTCGTGTTCTCCATATCCCAAAACATGTAAATCCATCAAAAAGTGGACTTCGAAAATTTTCGCGAATCCAATACTTTCTCTATATTACATATAGAAGAAAGTAAAAATATATCATTTAGCATCGGGTAAAAACTCACACCGGGACAGACCCATGCGCGCTGCGCGCGCACGTTTGAAGATATACGTGCGCTGTACACGCATATTCCTTCTCAACTCAAACTTTTATTATTAAGAAAATAAAATTAAAAAAAAAAAATCTTTTATCATCGGGTAAAAACTCGCACCGGGTCCCAAACCCATGCGCGCTGCGCGCCTATTCCTTCCCCACCGTTCCAGCCCCTCCTAATTAACTTGCATATACCAATTTTGAACGGTCTTACTCATTTAGCTGAGATGCAAAAGAAAACCTGATCAGGACACTTTAAATTGTAAATCAGATGAAATCTCGAATTCCACTTTCGATAATGTAAAAGAACTTTAAAATATCTTTCGAATGATGCAGCAGAAATAATTTAATCATAATTAGAATTTGAAATATTGAAATTTTAAAATATTACAGCGCCAGCTGGCGGTAGAAATTTCTGTAATCTTTTTTTCCATTCCAAATCAACAAAGCTCTCAAATGATGTATTACTCATGAAATTATTTTAATTAGTAGATGAGATACAAAAGAAAACCTAATCAGGACACCTCAAAACGTGTAAATCGGGTGAAATCTCGAATTCCATTTTCGATAATGTAAAAGTACTTTAAAATGTGTATCAACTAAAATAAGCTTTCAAATGATGTATTACTTATGAACTTTTTTTAATTAATAACTGAGATACAAAAAAAAAAAAAACTGATTCAGGAGACCTCAAAACGTGTAAATCTGGTGAAAACTTTCGATAATTTAAAAGAACTTTAAAATATCTTTCGAATGATGTATTACAAATAATTTAATCATAATTAGAAATTGAAATATTGAAATTTTAAAATATTACAGCGCCATCTGGCGGTAGAAATTTCTGTATTCCACTGTTCGATTCCAAATCAAAAAAGCTTTCTGATGATGTATTACTTATTAAATTATTTTAATTAGTAGCTGAGATACAAAAGAAAACTAATTCAGGAGACCTCAAAGCGTGTAAATCTGGTGAAAACTGTCGATAATATAACTTTAAAATATCTTTCGAATGATGCATTAAAAATAATTTAATCATAATTAGAAATTGAAATATTGAAATTTGAAAATATTACAGCGCCATCTGGCGGTAGAAATTTCTGTAATGCACTATTCGATTCCAAATCAAAAAAGCTTTCTAATCATGTATTACTTATAAAATTATTTGAATTAGTAGCTGAGATACAAAAGAAAACCTAATCAGGACACCTCAAAACGTGTAAATCGGGTGAAATCTCGAATTCCATTTTCGATAATGTAAAAGTACTTTAAAATGCGTATCAAGTCAACAAAGCTTTCAAATGATGTATTACTTATGAAATTTTTTTAATTAATAACTGAGATATAAAAGAAAACTGATTCAGGACACCTCAAAACGTGTAAATCTGGTGAAAACTTTCGATAATTTAAAAGAACTTTAAAATATCTTTCGAATAATGTATTAAAAATAATTTAATCATAATTAGAAATTGAAATATTGAAATTTAAAATATTACAGCGCCATCTGGCGGTACAAATTTCTGTATTCCACTGTTCGATTCCAAATCAAAAAAGCTTTCTGATGATGTATTACTAATGAAATTATTTTAATTAGTAGCTGAGATACAAAAGAAAACTAATTCAGGAGACCTCAAAACGTGTAAATCTGGTGAAAACTTTCGATGATTTAAAAGAACTTTAAAATATCTTTCGAATGATGTATTAAAAATAATTTAATTGGAATTTGAAATATCGAAATTTTAAAATATCTGGCAGTACAAATTTCTGTAATCTACTGTTCAATTCCAAATCAACAAAGCTTTCAAATAATGTGTTACTTATGAAATTATTTTATTTAGTAGCTGAGATACAGAAGAAAACCTAATCCGGACATTCTAAAATATGTAAATCACGTGAAATCTCTAATTCCATTATCTACGGTAGTTTTATTAATGGAAGTAAAAAGAAAAATAAATATCTTTTATTTCCCCAAAACCTATATATACCACGGTAGTCGGGTAATGGAAATAAAAAGAAAAAGAAAAGGTATTTTTTAGTTCCTTCAAATGTATTTTGTTGCTATGGAAACTCCTATTGTCTATTGAAAGATAGATTACGTGTTAGAATAAAATTTAATTTGCAATTAAAATGTAACTGCTTTGTTTATTAATGAAAATTGATGAAATTTTAACTGCAGGTTGGTTTTGTGCTGAATAGGTTGTATATTAAGTGTTGTGTACGAAAAAGAAAATTTGAAGCACTTTGAAATTTGCAATTTTTAACCCCAGTTAGAGATCATGTGACATTAATGACTTGCACATGTTTTGTTTCCGTTAGAGACAGCCTTTAAAATCGTCTGCTGAATGCTGATAGAATGGTGTCGTGCCCTTAGCGACCGTGGCCTTAGCGGAGGCCCCGATAGAAGGTGTGCCTCTTTTTAAGCAATAAGGATTTTTGGTCATTGTTCAATCGACATGGGTCAACATTTTAATTAATATCTCCGAAACTAATTAAGATTTTTAAATTCTGTTTCGAGGAAAACATCGGAAAGGCTCCAGAGCATCCGTATGTCAATTCTTGTACTTCTGCGTTCAATAGGGGCTGAACGTATAAAAGAACCGACAGACAGACAGACAGACAAACCTTTCCATTTATTATTATAGATTTTGTAATTTTTTTTTTTTTTTCTTTATCCATAATAAGTCCCAATAAATACAGTTTCGAACTAAGACTTATTAAAAATCCTTTCTAAAAAAATTTTTATTTTCAGAATTTTCAAAATATTTTCCTTTTTCTTTTTCTTCTCTTTTCTTTTTTCTTTTTCTTTACATAACCCGGATATTAAAACCTGATCATATTTTATTAGAAGAAATCAGACGCAATGACAGTCTTTTTTTTTATCAATACACATTTGCAATTGATTTCTCACATAATACCTTGTAAAATTATTTTTACTCAAATCATTTTTTAAATTATGTAGTGCATTATAAAAATTGAATCATCTGAACATACTTTATATTTTGAAAATAATCACAGAAAAATATAAAATCGTCCAAATTCTAAGAATCACTCATCGTCTACAGAATTTCTAGACATAATCAGGTAAAACATAGACATAAGGTAAATACTACAGACATATATATCTGCGCATGTCTATAGAAAACATTCTCGTAACTATTCTAGATAACTTATTCGCATAGTTCATGCATTTGCATTTTAAAGGCATATAGATTAGTTTCTTTAATTAATTTCTAAAACTCCTAAAATCTAATACGTAACGCATAAATTTTAATTACGAAAATTGAGGTGAGTATTTTTGCATTAATTTAAATTCTATTTCAAGAGTGGGTTCCCATTTTATTATTATTATTATTATTATTATTATTATTATTAAATTGCTATTTTAGTTCTTTAAACAAAGATAAAAGTATTGTTTTAAAATTATATCAATAAAAAGTCATTACATTTTCATTAAAATTTTGCAACTGTTTCATAGTTGCAAACTTTTCCACGTTTTGGATACCACTATTTTTGTAGATTTTTTTTTAATTAAAGACTAATTTTCTTCAATTAAATAAAAAATAAATAAATAAATAAATAAAACATTTTTCGTATACAGTGATACCTAAAAATGTGTGAAAGTTAGCAACTATGAAATATATAGCTTACGAAAAATTTAAATTGGATTTTTTAGGTCTTCATCACACTATAGGTATGACGATAGGTAATCGTGAAAAATTTTCCACCTCGATTTTTTGAAGTTTTCACACGTTTTGAGGTGTGAGGAATACGAAAAAGGCAAACTTCATATCCGTCTGCAGCTTCTCTGTTGATGAGTTAGTGGGTTAGTGGGTTAGTGGGTTAGTTTGATAGTTTCTTAGTATGTTAATTTTTGTTAGTCTGTGTACACGATATCTCAAAAACAAATGATCGCAGACAGGACGAACCAGTTTTAAAAATATTACGTATGAAATTGACAAAAACCCTATTAATTAGCAACATTCTAATTTAGAAACTTCGTAAGTTATTCGAAATTTACGATTTTCTTAAAGTGGGAAAATAGTTCAAATTTTCGCTCAAACGTGCATTAAAGGGAATAATTTTAATGTGGAGATATCATATCTTTAAAATAGTCAGTTATGAACACCATTAACTATAAAAATTGAACTTTAAAAACTTCGTGAGTTATTTGAAACTTACGAAATTCTTAACATGGGAGAATAGGGGGAAATTTTACCCAGGGCCGTGCCTACACTTTTAGCCGCCCTGGGCGAAAGATTTTAGCCGCCCTCCTAGGCAAAAGATTTTAGCCACCATACTAGGCACTAAAATTATTTCCCTCCTTCTGCTTCTGAAAACTATCCTTTAAAGCCAAAAACTGCCAGGTTGCCACAGATAAAAGTTATCAAGTTTTTTTTTTTCCTCCGTTTTAAAAATAAGCCTCCAGCGGCCGAGTGGTTATGCGCTCAAAGCTGGTAGACATGAGGTGCCAGGTTCAATCCCAAGTTGCGCTTGTCAGCCTAGCCGATCGGAGTTTTCCATGGTTTTCTCCGAAACTTGTGTAATTACGGGCTAGGACCCCTTAGAAAGACCCCCCACGGAGGGCACTCCTCTTTAGGTCTAGGACCTACAGCAGTCAATCGGCCTTATTCCCAAATCCAATTCAATCCTGCTTTTAAAAAAATCTAACAATTTTAGTAAACCTAATTTTTAACTGAAATTTTGTCATTTTTAGTCACACCTAGCTGTTAGCCGCCCTGGGCGACTGCCCTGGTCGCCCCCCCCCCCTAAGCACAGTCCTGATTTTACCTGCACATTCATTGAAAGGAATATTTTTATAATAAAAATGTTAGACTAGCTTTTTAACATCGGTTATAATTCTGGGATGAACATCACTAACTATGAACACAGTACATTGGACGTTTCGTAAGTTACTCTAAATTTTCAATTTTCTGGACATGGCAGAAAAGGCCAAAATTTCGCATAAACGTCCATTTTGAAGATTATTTTCATCGTAAAGATATCGGACTACTTTTAAAATATCTTTAATGATACTCACTTGAAAATTATAGATTACAAAAATTCTTAATTTGAAAATTACATGTGTTATTCGAAATTTAGGTTTTCTTAACATAGCTAATTAGAGCAATAATTTATATAAACTTGCTTTATAGACAGAGTTGCACTAAAAATAATATGAAACTGCACGGAAACTAAACTGCAAAACTGATCGAAATAAAATAAATTAACAAATTAGGATAACTTATGTGCATCGAATCAAATGGTGGGTAGTCTATTAGGTGGGAAATTTCAGTTTGTGACCACGGTGATATTTATTTCTCATAACATTATCATAGTGTCCTGTACTAGAAAGTTATAAGAACATATATATAATGAGGAACTAAGCACAGTCCACTATACCAACTATTTTTTTTTTCTTCAACTGAAAATATTAAAATTTATTGAATGCTCGCCATAATGCAGAATGTCACTATAAAAATAAAATTATTTCATTTTATTTCATTTTCCATCTGTATATTATTTCAGATATAATCAGATATCAGAAAATTGAATTTTTATTTGCATTTCAAAAATTAAAAAGCAAAATTTATAAAAAATAAATAAAAATAAAAATAATTTTTAAAAACCCTAAGCCTATTTATTTATTTATTTATATTATTATTATTATTATTATTATTTACGTAATTGGTACAAAATTTTCACAAAACAAAATTTAATTTAGTATGACAGGGATTATTTTAATCTATTCTTATAAATAAGGTATACAGTGTAACAGTTTTTCCTTCTCCAGCATCGGTTACTATATTCATCCCTTAAAATTTCTTTGGTATAGCTTTAGCATAGAAGCCCATTGGCGACATTTATTTATTTATTTATTTATTTATTTATTTTTAATCATTTTGGGGATGAATTAAAATTATCGCAATTGCTTAAGTAAAAATCTTGACAAGAAACGTACGAGCCAATTCGGTGCAAAATTTAAATGTCACCAAGGAGTCTTATGCTAAAACTGTTCCATTTCATAAAGATTTCTCTCAAATTTATTACTTTCCGAACACACATATGTAAGGAAAGTATTGGAATCATGTCAAAAATCCGAATTTCAGATTTTGCTGTTTGTATACGTTTTGAGGTCCCTTGAGTACGTTTTCACAATTTTTACGATGATGTATGTATATTTGTGTGTATGTGTGTGTGTATGTATGTGCATATGCGTGTGAGTGAACACGCTAGCGTCTGAACGCTAGCGTCGAATGAGCTGAAAGTTGGTATGTATGTTGTAAGTCACCGTAGCACGAACCCTATTGATTTTTGTGAATCTAGCACTTATAGTTTTTCTACAGGGACACCAAGAAAAATTCTTTATAATTATGGCCTATGGGACCAAAATCTTAAAAGTGCGGTAGCGTCTAAACGCCTTATTAAACTGAGCAAAAAAATTATACACATGTTATAAGTCACAGTGTCCCGAACTGTATAGATTTTGATGAATCAAGCACGTGTAATCTTTTTACAGGGACTCAAAGAAATTTTTTTTATCATTATGGCCTACGGGAAACAAATTTTAAAAAGTGCGATAGCGTCTAAACGCCTTATTCAATTGAACAAAAAAATTATACACATATTATAAGTCACAGTTTCACTATCTGTATAGGTTTTGGTGAATCTAGCACTTATGGTTTTTTTACACGGACACAACAAATAATTCTGTATCATCATGGCCTATGGGGTGAAAATATTTAAAGCGCGATAGCATCTAAATGCCTCTCCCGTTTGAGTTAAAAATTTATATACATGTTTTAGGTCACTATCATACAAACTGTATAGATTTTGGTGACTGTAGCATTTATATTGTTTTACAGGGACACAAATAAAAATTGTTTATCATTATGGTCTGTAGACTCAAATTATTTAAAGTGCGACTGCGGCTAAACGCCTTATTCAAATGAACTGAAAATTTATATACATGTTATACGTCACCGTCACACGAATATTATGAACTTTAGAGAATCTAGCACTTAATGATTCTTTTTTCAGGGACAAAATGCAAATTTCTTTATCATTGTGGCATATGGGTTCAAACTTTAAAGTGCGATAGCGTCTAAATGACTTATCCGATGGAGCTAAAAATTTATATAAATATTATAAGTCGCTGTTGCACTAACTTTAATCATTTTGGTGATTTACAGGGACACAACGAAAAATCCTTTATCATAATGATCTATGGGCTCAAAGTTCAGTAGCGTTAAATTAAACATCATGCACTATATGGAGAAAAATACTCAAACATCCTATTATAATTTTCTCTCTTTTGTTTGTTTAAGAACTCCTCTTACCTTACTTTAGCTACAAAACCGTTAATTACTCAATGTTCGAAAAGTCGAGTGGGGTCACTCCAGATTTTTATTATATATAGATATATATATTTATTTAAATGTTTGCATTATTTTTTTTTTTAACTTAACCAATTATCTGATTAAACTAAAAAATACGACGTTAGATAGATTTTGTCCTGATCAATAAAATGAGGAGCAAACATTCAAACTGTGTTTTCTCCAAAAATAAAAAAAATGAGTTAGTGATTTTTCTTTTAACTTAACATAAAAATAGTATGTCTACATATCTTCTTTGGTATGTCTACATATTTTTATAGTATCTAGTAGTACATCTAAAGAAACGATAATTAGTTTTTAAGTTTAGTTATTTTTTAATTTATTAGTTTTTGTGTTGTCTGAAATATTTTGTCCGAAGGAGAAAACACGGTTTGAATGTTTGCTCCTCAGTACCATTTTTTGATAAAATCTAATAATCTGAATTAAATATTCAGGCAGATACAATAACAAGCTGTCAGCTTTTTATATTTGCATAAAAACAAAAAGATTGCAAATTTATTCAAGGCGACAGATAAACATTGCCAACGATGATGTTTAAACGAAATAGTACGACCTGTGTTGCTACTAATAAAAAAAAAGTGAAATATTATTTTCGCGACAAAGGACTTATTTAAAAAAAAAAAAGAAAAAAAAGAAAAGAAAAGAAGACTTTTTTTTTTTCATTGAATATTAGATAGTGTTATATAGAAATTGATAAGAGGACATTTTTCTTTTTTTTTTTTTTTTTTTTTTTTTTTTTCTTCTTTTTTCCTAATTCCTTATACCGCTAGATGTTTGTTTTTGAGTTGTACACGTGACATAAACTTTCAGTTATTACATTTGCGTTTTTTGTTCTTTCTTCCTTTTTTTCTTTTATTCGAAATAAACAAAAAAAAAAAAAGAAAAGAAAAGAAAGAACAATTTTAATTGCAATTTTATTTTTAATAATTATTTATCGCTGAAATAAACGTACATCGTTTGTAAATTAAAATTTTAGAATTTTTTCCTAAATGATATTTTTATGAATCCCAACTTTCTTTTCACTCTTTATAGAGTTCTTCTTATCATTTTTTTCAGTAATCCTCTGATTAATTTATTTTTCTTTAACATTTTTGTTAATTAAGTTATTTAATATAAGTTCTGTGAGGAAAATTCGGGAGCGAATAAACTGGTCTTAAAGAAACGTAGCTGTAATACATGTGGATTTTTCGAGAGGTTTCATTGTATATACATATATAATTCACGCCATCGTGGCAACATTGCTACAGTTGTAGCCTACAACAAATATCGCCTAAATCATAGGCATAAACGACAAATTTGTTGCTTAAAATATTTTTATAAGCTTATTTTTTCTATTTTTTATTAATATTTTTTTTCTTTTTTAATAAAAACAGATATATTTTCACATTTATAAAATTTATACAAATGTGTTTTGATATTTCTAAAAAAAGTTTTTTTTAGAAATTAACATATTAAAACTTACTTTTAACTCCAGTTTTCGTTATCAACTTGATAAACACAGTTAATATCTTAACAGTTAATTTCCAGATTTTTTCTGTCTTCAAATCAATGCTACTTTGAGTCTGCTATGCTACATTATTTCTTTTACACTGTGCACGTACCTACATTTTTTGACTGATGAAAAGCTGTGCTTAATTATTTCGACCTGAAACGATTGTTCTATGCATTTATGATACTTGATATTTTTTTCCTCTTTTAACACGAGTTTTGCGAAAAAGTGTTAGGAACTTTTACTATATAATTTCTATATTTAAGTTAATTATTACTGATTGTACTTTCTTCGCTTTTTTGCTGGAATAGTGTTAATAATATGGGCACTCTGTATTAAAATGTAGTAAAGTTTTCCGCTAATTTCGCACAAAAGCATTGAACTATGCAGTAAAAATAGGTATAAAATATGCACATTCTGGAATATCTTTATCAATCATTATAAAGAGTACGTAAGATAATGCAGCAAAATGGAAGATATGCAAAACCAATATTAATTTAAAAGTTGAAAAGGAATGCAGACTAAAAATTTAAAATATAAGCAGGAAAAAAAATAGAAATATATATCTAACCCACACTGAGAAAAAAAATATACAGCCTTTCTCTAGAATGAATAAGTGGCTATTTTCTAAATCCCTTAACTAGAAATATAGATTTCCGAGCTATGCGCATACGGCACACCAATAAACTGAATAGACGAAATTACACAGAATTTCTAGTGTACACATTTCTAGGTGGTGAAACAATATTCTGAATACACTAAATATTCCGAATCATTTATATAGCGAGAAATTCTCGCTTGATTTTCAAGAATTTGGTAATAAACCAAGATTATAGTTGCAGAAACCCACCGCCTGTAGTCTCATTTATTTGCAGAGATTTTTAAATAACTCTGCCCTTGAGAATATAGGTAAACGCTCTAGAAATCTAATAGGGGCTTCTAGAACTCGCTTTCCAAGGGAACTAGAATTTATAAGGATTACATGGAACTATTTTTTCTAGAGCCACAATTTAGATTCTAGACGTCAGTTACAGAATTTTTTCTCAGTGCAAGAATCATTGAGGCCATTGTCAAGAGAAACCTCCACTTCAAGGTAGAAACAGTAAAAAATTTCAAGAGCTGCTAGTAAAAACAAGAAACAGCTTAGCAGCTTCCTACATTTTAACAAGAGAAAAGAAGCAATCCACAGCAGTTCAGAATACAAAAATATAAAATGAAAGAGATAAAAGAAAAAAATCTGGAGTGACTCCACTCGACTTTCCGAACATTGAGTAACTAACAGTTTTGTAGATAAAATAAAGAAAGAGGAGTTGCTAAACAAACAAAAAAGAGAAAACCACAACAGTGTGTTTGAGTATTTTTCTCCATATATCACACGCGGTTTTATTTAACGCTACTGAACTTTGAGCCCTTACATCATAATGATAAAGAATTTTTCGTTGTGTCCCTGTAAAAATCTATAAATGCTAGATTCACCAAAATGCTTATAGTTAGTGCAACAGTGATTTATAATATTCATACAAATTTTCAGCTCAATTGAATAAGGCGTTTAGATGCTATCGCTGGTCTCATAGGCCATAAAGATAAAGAATTTTTCTTTGTGTCCCTGTAAAAAAACTGTAAGTGCTAGATTCACCAAAATCTATACAGTTGGTTCAAATGTGACCTATAACATGTGTACAAATTCTTTGCTGAGATTAATAAGGCGTTTAGACGCTATCACACTTTTAAAAATTTGGCAAAGAATTGTTCTTTGTGTCCCTGTAAAAAAACTATAAGTGCTAGATTCTCCAAAATCTATACAGATTGAGTATCTGTGACCTATAATATGTGTATAAAGTTTTTGCTCAATTGAATAAGGCGTTTAGATGCTATCGCACTTTTAAGATTTTGGTCCCTTGGCCATAATGATAAAGAATTTTTCTTTGTGTCCCTGTAAAAAAACTATAAGTGCTAGATTCACCAAAATCTATAGGGTTCGTACTATGGTGACTTACAATATACGTACCAACTTTCAGCTTATTCGAACAAAGCGTTTAGACGCTAGCGTGTTCACTCACAGACATACACACATACATACACACACACATACACACATACATACACACACACATACATATATAATCGTAAAAATAGTGAAAACGGACTCGTTGGACCTCGAAACGTATAGAAACATCAAAATCTCGAATTCGGATTTTTGACATGATTACAATACTTTCCTCACAATAGTGTTCGGAAAGTAAAAACTTGCAAAATCCACCGTATTTCATACAAATACATAAACTTATAAAAAGATTGAAAACAAACTTAATTAAAAATTGAACTAATATATACGTTTGATTTTTCTATCACTTTGTATGTTTATATATTTGCATAAAATATTGTGTATTTATCAAAATTTCCCGTTTACAGTTTTTGTATTCTGATCAGCAATGGATTAGTTCTTTTTTCTTGGTAAAATGTAGGGGATCTTTTCTTTTTTTCGCGCAGCTCTTGAAACATCTGTTTCTACCCCGCATTGAGAGACTTCCCTGGTTATGGCCTCAAAATTTTTTCGGTTAGGTATAAATTTCGGTTTGTTTTCCTGCCTGTTTTCATTTTCAATTGTTTACAGACGACAGGAAAATTATTCACTGCGGAAAGAATTTTTCATCTAGAACGAATAAGTGGTCATTTTCTAAATCTCTAAACTAGAAATATAGATTTGCATATAAGGCACCCCAATAAGCTGAATAGACGAAATGATCGAGAATTTGTAGTTTATTCATTTCTAGATTGTGAAACAATAGTCTGAAAGTTCTGAATTCTTTGTATTGTCAGAAATTCTCGCTTGATTTTCTAGAATTGGGTCATAAACCAAAAAAATAGTTGCTGAAACTCGCCTCATGTATTCACATTTATTTGCAGAGATTTTTAAATAATTTTGACCTCGATAATATAGGCAAACGCTTTTGAATTCTAATAGGTGCTTCTAGAACTCCCTTTTAAAGGGGACTAGAATTTATCAGGATGACATGGAACTATTTTTACTAGAGTCGCAATTTAGGTTCTAGATGTCAGTTTCAGAATATTTTCTCAGAGAAGTTTTATTCCCGCAACCATTGGCTCCAGACATATACTTCCAATTACAAAATGTTTTTTTAAAAATGTAGGCATTTATGATATAGCATGTTTAAATTTAAAAAATCATTTTTTTTTAATTATTATTATTATTATTATTATTATTATTATGAAATAATTATCTTTAGTAATAGTTGAATCTCATCCTAACGGATATAACACAAAAAGTTTCACTTTTGTGTGTCCAAAATTGACCGACATATTTAATTTCAAAAAAAAAAAAAAAATTAATTTTTTTTTTAAACCTTTATTAAGAGATAGTTTAAAAAAATTCTTAATAAAACTCGAGCAAAGGCGAAAAAATCTCTAACTTTTAAATCTCGAGCAATTTTGGACACTGAGAAGTGAAACTTGTTATGCTATATTTGTTAGAATGAATATCAACTTTTATTAAATATGACTATTGAGACATGAAAACTGTATAAAAAGTTGTACTAATATATATATATATATATATATATCTTTAAATATGCCATATCATAAATGCTTACAATTTTTAAAACATGTCACTGAGAAAAAAAATATGCCGCCTTCATCTATAATGAATAAGTGATCATTTTCTATATCCCTCAACTAGAAAAACAGATTTCCGAGCTATGCGTATAAGGCACGTCAATAAACTGAATAGACGAAATGATCGAGAAATTCTAGTCTACACATTTCTAGATGGTGAAACAATATTCTGAATCTTTTGTATGGCGAGAAATTCTCGCTTGATTTTCTAGAAATGGGTAATAAACAAAGATTATAGTTGCTGAAACTCGCCTCTTGTATTCGCATTTATTTTCAGAGATTTTTAAATAACTTTGCCGTCGAGAACACAGGCAAACGCTCTAGAATTCTGATAGGAGTTTCTAGAACTCGCTTTCAAAAGGGACTAGAATTTATAAGGATGACATGGAAATATTTTTTTCTAGAGCCTCAATTTAGATTCTAGATGTCAGTTACAAAATTTTTTCCCAGTGTTTGTAATTGGAAGTGCATCTGGAATATTGATTGCGGAGATAAAGCCCTCTTTCAAACTTTGCTTTGCCTCTGTATATTTTTTTAACCATTTCCTCATAACCCATATCGTCTTTTTGGACCATTAAATTTTCCCTGCTAGCGTGAACCCTAATATATATATGTGGGGGTATGAGTTACAAAGAATAAAGGTACGTGAGTTATAAAGAATAAAGAAAGTTTTTTTTTTTTTTTTTTTTTTTTTTTGTAATAGTAAAAGTAATTTTAAGATAAAAAAAAAAAAAAAAAAAAAAAAAAAAAAAAAAAATCTGGAGTGATTCCACTCGACTTTCCGAACATTGAGTAATTAACAGTTTTGTAGATAAAGTAAAGAAAGAGGAGTTGTTAAACAAACATAAAAGAGAAAACCATAATAGAGTGTTTGAGTATTTTTCTCCGTACATTACACGATGTTTTATTTAACGCTACTGAACTTTGAGCACATAGGCCATAATGATAAAGAATTTTTCTTTGTGTCCCTGTAAAAAGACTGTAAGTGCTAAATTCACCAAAATCTATACTGTTGGTGCAACCGTGATCTATAACATGTGTACAAATTTTTTGCTTCGATTAATAAGGCGTTTAGACGCTATCACACGTTTAAAAATTTGGCCCCATGGGCCATAATGATAAAAAAAATTTCCGTCCCTGTAAAAAAACTATAAGTGCTAGATTCACCAAAATCTATAGGGTTCGTACTATGGTGACTTACATTATACGTACCAACTTTCAGCTTATTCGAACAAAGCGTCTACACGCTTGCGTGTTCACTCACAGACATATACTCATACATACACACATACATACACACACACATATATGCAAATATCATCGTAAAAATAGTGAAAACGGACTCAGGGGACCTCGAAACGTATAGAAACATCAAAATCTCAAATTCGGATTTTTGACATGATTACAATACTTTCCTCACGTTCGGAAAGTAAAAACCCTTATAATTGATTAAAGCTTTAGATTTCGGTTTAGATTAGGCTAAGGTTAGTTTTAAGATTTTCTATTTTTCTGAAACGAAATTTCTCTTTTCTCGCGATTTTGTAAGAATTGTTTGATTATTATCATTATTATATTAGTTAAATATTCAATCATATTTTAACTTTTAATAAAATAATTATAGCAGCTTCAAGAAAATTTAGAAATGCATTTACATTGCTTCTATTATTGTTTAAGAACATTTCGTTGAAAATTAAGTTAAGCATTCATAATAACTCCGAGTTCAAGAAACTTTCCAAAAAAGCATGTTCATTATCACATCTGAGTTACACTTGTAACATCTGCTTTCAACTTTCTAATTGCAAAAAGACGCAAATTTGCTTCCTGTTGAAGTCTTCCGCTTATTTCTCACATACGAAACAGGTGTTTGACCTAACAATTAATGAAGTGAAGACATAGGTACAGTTCAACATAAGTTTATATCTTTAAAGAAATTAACATTAAAGAAATTTCGTAAAAAAATTAACATTTGCTAAAATTTTCATTAACGGCCCTCTTCACTTACCGTCGCCGGAAGCCCGAACCAATGTTATTCTATGGGAAAATTTTCTTTACAAATAACTTATTAACTAATACATATTTTGAAATTCTGTTTTCACATTCAGAAAATTCCCAACTGTTAAATGGACGGACATTTTTTAAAAATGTATTTTTTTTTTTTAATTTTTAATATTTTATTTTGAAATTGCAAAATAAAAAAATTTCACATATTGAAAATTCGCATTTTGCAGCTTCGAAATAAAATATAAAAAATTTAAAAAATATTTTTTTAAAAAAGGTCCGTGAATTTAACAGCTGAAAATTTTCAAAATGTGAAATAAGAATTTAAAAATATGTATGAGTTAATGAGTTATTTGTAAAGAAAAATTTCCCATAGAATAACATTAGCTCCAGCTTCTGGCGGCGGTGAGTGAAGAGGGCCCTTAAGGGTACAGTGGACATTATAAAGTGTTTATGTAATTTACTGTCTTAAAATTATGAAATTTTGCATCCATATGCTTTGATATGTTGCAATATTAAGTGCATTCAAATTTCTTCAAAATTATTTAAAGTTAAAATATATATATATATATATATTATGTTGTGGCCACTATATGACTTTCTTCTATATTTTCTTATACAAATTTACTCAGTAAAAATAGCTTATTAAAATTATCTTCCAGGATGAATGCAGACCTAGAGAAGTAGTATTCTAGGTCTGCTAGAAAAGTAGTATTAACACAAAATATCCAAAAAAGTCGATTTTATTCTCTATATGGTAATCGCTCCAGTGATTGACACTTTTAAAGCAATTTCTGATGTTTTTAAATGTTTTAGTCATCAGAAATTATTTTTAGAAATCCTAAGTTAATATGTATCGTATGCAAGACTTTCAGAACTACATATATGTTAAAATATATGCATTTCATAATTATTATTATTATTATTATTATTATTATTATTTTATGAATTTTTATTTTACACCCACTCAAAGTTTCAGTATCACTGTAAAATAAAATCCCGTAAGATTACGGGGAAAGCCTGGCAGCAGAGATTCCAGACAAAGCCCCTAAAAAGAATCGCTTAGACCGTAAATTGAGTATATAATAATCTTAAATTACGTTACATGCTTGTAAAAAAAACATTTTGCCCGTAAAACCAATGTTTTTTGTTGTTGTTGTTGTTGTTGTTGTTTACGGGTTTTGTCTGGAATCTCTGCTGCCGGGCTTTCCTCGTAATCTTACGGGATTTTTTTTTTTTTTTACAGTGTAATTGATACTGCCAGTTTTTCATTTTTCCAGTAATTAGCATCCTATGCACCAGTGTTTGACACTGCTAGTTTTTCACTTTACCAGTTATTGGCACCCTATGCTCCAGTGTTTGACATACAGTTAAAATTCTTATTTGTAAAACATGTGCTTTTGTTTCTTTTCTTATTTATTAATTATTTCAGAAAAGATGTCAATTACTGGAGCATCTCAATCACAGGAGCACCTACCCTATAACATCTTAAAAAATGCGTTTTTTTTTTTTTTTTTTTTAATACTGCTAATTTTTTCCTATATCACCATTCTAAAAATTTTTAAAAAGCAGGATGTCAACGCCATCTGTTGGACAATTTTCATCAAAAATTAATAGCCTTAATTTATGTCAAGGTGCAGTTATATACCAACTTGTAGGAAATTATGTGCAGTAGTTCTTGAGATACACTTGCCACAATATTTTGTTACATACAAACAGACATTTTCTAAAAATGATCAAATCATGTTTTACGCCTCTCAAAACGTGTAAATTCAAAGAAAAACCCGAGGTCAAATTTTTTTTAAGAAACTAATACTTTCTGCTATTGAAATAGAAGAAAGCAAAAACGTGGAATGGCTTTATTCGACTTTCTAAACATTTACTAGTTATCAGGCATTTAAATAAATTTTAATCATTAAATAATTCAGTTGATAATCAAAGGAAAAAAGTAAAATGCACTGTTAAAAAAAAAAAAAAAAAAACTGAAACTTTTTATTTTGAAAAAGGCAACCAGTTGCCTTTTTTGAAATAGATCAATTCGTTTTATGAACGAAAAATTTTAATTTACACCACGATTTGTTTCAGATCTACAACGAAACCAACCTTTTTGTTAATGAAAGAGGTATTTTGAACCATACAGGTTTAAATGAGTGTAGGACCATAGCCTCCTAAACTAGATGCCTTCCGCGTGGCTCGGAAACTTAGCGGTAGACAGCGCCACCTAGTACAGACTGCGCGACTTTTTTAATGAACAGCTACCAAAAATTTTTTTAAGTGGGATTTGGTATATATAAAAGCGAATAGAATCAAAGAAACGTCTATTATATACATCATATATCACTTCTTAAAGTTATTGGTGACAGTTGAATAAAAAAGTCGCGCAATCTGTACCAGGTGGCGCTGTCTACCGCTTGAACTGTTGCCAAGTTTCCAAGCCATTTTGAAGGTAGCCTCTAGTTTTAGAGGCTACGGTAGGACATAGAGTTTTATTTATTTATTCATTTGTTTTATCGAGAAACAAAGAAGAAGTTTTGTGCATTGCCATCTATGGGATCAAACTACTTAAAGTGTGCTTTAGTAATGTTAAATTGCTTAAAGTAAAAAATCAAAAAGATAAATATTTGATATTGCGAGCTTATCAGATACAGTTCTTTTACAGTGATACAGAAAAGAATTTTAATACATTACGATCCATTAAACGATATGCAAAGTGGTGAGAAGTACTCAGATACTCTATCATGATTTTACCTTTTGTTAAGGTAGTATACTTCCTTTATCTTAGTAATTAAATTTATTTTTTTCTTTCTCATAATCGAAAACAAAAGCATCGTTTGACTCAAAGGTCGACTGTGAGTCCGATTAGGTGAGGCGTTTGGATTAAGGCCGATTGACTACACTAGGGTTCTACACCTGAGGTGGCGTGTCCTCTGTGGGTGCCTTTCTAAGGGGTCCTAGCGTGCATTTATGCAAGTTTCGGGGGAAACTATGAAAAACTTCAAACGGCTTGGCCGACGAGCGCTGTCTGGGATCCATGGCACCTCTCGTCTACCAGCTTCGAGAGAAAAACCTGGAGTTAAATTAGAAAAGAATTATTTTATGATTCTTCCATCATCTGATTCACTAATGACTGACGTGATTAATAAATACAGTTTGATGCAAAATTATAGTGTACAAAGATGTAATATTTATATGAATGTATTATATAGTACAAGAAAATAAATATTTATTTAGAGAAACAAAAATAATATCTTTCGAGGTTACCAATAGATTATTTTTGTTTTAATAAAGTTTATCACCGTAAATAACTTGAAATTTCTACACTACCTAACGATAAGTATTTGAGCACTTTCGAATTTAGACATTTTATCAAATATCTAGAAAAGTTCTTTTGGAACCATTTTAAAACTTTGGTAGTGTATAGAACACGTTATACTTCATATATTTCAGCAAAAGCTGTGTCCTGAAAAGGAGAAAGGGACCAGTAAAAAATTACAGAAAAATTAAAATATTTTGGAACATCCTATAAAATGTATTGCTTGAAACGTATTTTAGCTGTAGTATGTGATTAAGAGGAAGTTTCTCATTATCTGCATACTCACATTTTTAAGCGATATACATTTTTCCACATATATTCATGAAGATATAACGACTGTTTTAAAACATTGAAAAAAAAAATGTCCACTTTTTTAAGTATAACACGTAGGGTATAAGACCCAGAGCAAAAACATTTTCAGAAAAATTTGGCACACTTCATTAGACACAGCATCAGAATGGAAAAATGTTAAATATCTTACGAAATGGGAGCATTTTTACTAAATAATTTGTATCTACACATGCGCTAGCTTTTAAAAAATTTCATTTGTATAATAGCTAAATGTATTGAGCAACTTATATGAAAACCTCAAACAAATATCGTGTAAACTTAATAAGTAATACGACATAAAATGAATAGAATTTCTGTTCTCAAAATAAAAGGGAGGTTTTATCAACATTTATTTACAATCAGCGAACACTGTATTGCTGTTGGGCATTGACTGAATCAAAATAAAAATGTGAGTAAAACCACTTTTAGTTCAGCTTTTATTTTGAGAGAACTGAAATTTTGTTCATTCCATCTCTCATAACTCTTCAAAGTTGGAATATTTGTTTGAGGTTTTCATATTGGTTGCTCATCACATTTGGCTATTACATTATGCAAAGGATTTTTTTTTTTCTTTTTTCTTTTAACCTAGCGCATGCGTAGTTAAAAATTATTTAGTAAAAATGCTCATATTTCGTAAAATATTTAACATTTTTGCATTCTGATTGCATTATGCTCTGTCTAATGACGTATACCTTCTGAAAATGTCTTTGCTCTGGGTCTAATACCCTACGTGTTATACAATTAAAAAAGTGGATTGTTTTTTTTTGTTTTTTTTTAATGTTTTAAAAAAATATCGTTATACTTCCACAAATGTATGTGGTAGCCTCTTAAAAATTTATACAGATAATGAAAAAACTCCTTTTAATCATATGCTACAGCCAAAATGCATTTAAAGCATTACTTATGTACAGGGTGATCCAAAACATTTTGATTTTTCTTGAATTTTTTTCTGGTCCCCTTTTCCTTTTCAGGACACAACTTTTGCTGAAATACACTCCTTCTCATAATTGTAAGGACACCCGTTTTTCTATATTAACTAGACACTGAACACTATTACTTAAACAAATATATTTTTTATTAATTTGAATTTCATTAATAGACTATATTTAAAAAGTTTTATCGCTTCTATCTTAAAAGAAACTTTAAATATGGTAAAAAGATGATTTTTCAGGTGTTCGCAATTATAAGGACAGCTCGAATTTTAGTAATTTTTTTCAGTTATTCTTTAAATTAATATTTTATGCGGTCTCTTTTTTAGGGTTAAACAGTCAGACATTCTCTCTGGTATATATATATACATTTTTTTTTTATTTATTCAGTTTCAATACCATTTCATATAGCATATATGATATTCTTAATATATTTAAACTATTTAAAATTGCTTTCCACTTGCATGCACTTTTTTAATATCATAAGTTAAGGTTTTTTTCAACTTTTAGGCCATGGAAATGGCAATAATACATAAGTTTCTTTCTTCAAAATATTTCCTATTACTCTAAAAGTAGAGCAAAAATGTAAGTCTTGTTGAAAAAAATATTATTACTCCCCAAAATCTAACAAAAATCTGATAAGTCCACGTTTAAAATTTGCCGATATTCTCTTGATGTTCATAATAATAGAAAAAATTACTAAATTCATTCTGCCTTCAGTAGAAGCAGCTCCCCAGAGCACCATAGATCCACCTTTAAAATGCCCGATTCATATCTGCCTTTAAAAAGCCTGCTCTGTCTTTCGCTATCTTCAGATCGTGCCAGTAACTGTTAAAACCATTTGGTTAATCAAGAATAAAATGTTTTTTATCCGCAAATGCAACATTATACCAATTATATTGTCTTCATTGAACTTTAACACAGACGTTCTTTCCCCCCATTAAATGCTGATTGATTATTACAAGTTTTTTATTCATTTTAACATATTATTAATTATTTTAAACATGCATAAATGTGGACCCTAACCTTTCGTTAAAAATTACGAGCAAATTCAGCAGCAGCCATTATGAGTAGAACAGTAAGAAGAGGAATTATGAGTCTTCGATCTCTGTAAAACAAAATTGATTTTGCATCAGATCTCTCTCCTATCGAACCAGCAGTTCAACGTTTGATCACATTTCCTTCAGCAATTTTAGACCTTCGAATTTCATTAGAAATTCGGCGGATTGAAATTATCCTTCCACTTAAAAAACACATTTATCATACTTCACTATACTTGAACGTTCTTTTTTTCGAGGAATTATCAGTAATAACCGTCGAAGAAAAATTGAAGGCTTATATATGAATTAATCTAGCCCAGTAGTTAACAAATTCGCATGTCAACTGTAATTTATCCGCTAGTAAGTTAAATAAAACGAAAAAATCTGGATTGTCCCTATAATTATGAACATCTAAAAACGTGTAGAAAAACACATTTTGCATTATTTTTTTTTTAATTTTGTTTTATATTAAAAAAATTATAACAGTTTTGTTTTTTAGAATACTAGATATATTAAGTGCACTTAGTACAATCTTGTTTACAATTATTTCAAAATATAAAGTGTCCTTATAAATATGAGAAGGAGTGTATATGAGGTATAACGTGTTCTTTACGCTACCAAAGTTTTTAAATGATTCCAAAAGAATTTTTCTAGATATTTGACAAAATGTCTAAATTCGAAAGTGTCCAAATACTTATTGACAGATAGTGCATAGTTTGTGTTGAAAGATACTTATACAGGGAACAGGGAACCACAGTGTATCATTCTTCGATACTACCTGCACTGGATAATTTTTGTTTTGAATAGTAACGTTATCACCTGATAACTTGAAACTTCCATTTTTGGTTAAGGGCCCTCTTCACTCACCGCCGCCGGAAGCCCGAGCCAATGTTTTTCTATGGAGAAATTTTCTTTACAAATAACTTATTAACTAATACATATTTTTAAATTCTGTTTTCACATTCTGAAAGTTCCCAGCTGTTAAATTGACGCACCTTTTTTAAAAATGTATTTTTTAAATTTTTAATATTTTATTCCGAAATTTCAAAATGAAAAAATTTTACATATTGAAAATTCGTATATTGCAGCTTCAAAATAAAATATAAAAAATTAAAAAAATATTTTTTTAGAAAAGGTGCGTCAATTTAACAGCTGTGAACTTTCAGAATGTGAAAACAGAATTTAAAAATATGTATTAGTTAATAAGTTATTTGTAAAGAAAATTTCCCCATAGAAAACATTGGCTCGGGCTTCCAGCGACGGTGAGTGAAGAGGGCCGTTAAGGGTGAAAAGGATGAAGATTCATACAGGGTACCAAGAAAAAAAAAACTAAGCAGTACATCGAGATACACTTGGTTAGTTTTTGTTTGGGATAAGGTTTTTTTTTTTTTTTTTTTTCTTTTCTGAAAAGTTTACGTGAAACAAATGTGTATCTAAAAATGAGAAAAGCTTTTTCTATTATAATTTGATTATTATTATTTAGTTTTTTCTCTGTATATGGCAATTAATTTTTGAAAAATAATGAAAAGTATTTTAAAATTTATCATGTTGTTACTTGAAATTGTTATATTTGAATGAAGATACAACTAAAGAATGTATGCATACTTGTAAAAGGTAACAAGGCATATATTTATATGTGAAACCAAGTGTAATATTTTTGTATGCTACCAAATATAGTTTTTTGATGTGTGTATTAAAAAGTTTTTCGATATTACTTGAAGTCCTTGTCCTTGGATTAAGAATAAAGACATATATTTATATAAAAGTGTAAGGAACTAAAAGTTGTATCGCTGCGTGCAAGGTATGGGTCGTTTTATTTATTTCATTTTATTTAATTATTTATTTTTAATAAGCAAAAAGATCAGCAGTAAATGAATCAAATGTAGTAATAAACACGAAAAGAAATACTTTTTATTATAATTTGATAATGAATAAATTATTTTTCTAATAAAAGAAAAATTTGTTTTTAAGAAATAACAAAGTTTAATCCCTATATATCAATTTTAAAATCGTTTTGTTGTCTTACTGTTTGCAATTTAATACAAATGTTCCACGTCATATGGCATACCAGTTACAATAAAATAATTCATTCCTTGAAAATGCTTTTTTTTTCTTTACAATTGTAATTGCAATTTTGAAAAACTTTATTTTTTTTTTTTCAATCATTTTTAATGTTTTATAGATTATCTAGACTGTCACTTAGATGGTCTTTTCTAAAATAAATTCTAAATAAAAGTTTAAAATATCAATTTCACAAATTCATTTTAATATTGATCAATATTATTCCACTTTCTAGCTTCGAAAAATGCTATCGTATTTTGGCAACTTGAAGTCTGCTGTCAAGCTCAACCGGCTGTGCACTGAAACTTGTGTCTTCTTTCTGCATTATCGGGTGACAGCTCTGGCTCTGCTGTTCTGCAGCATCCTCATATCAGCTGACCGCTTTGCCGGAGACAAGATCAAATGCCTGTCCAAGCCCAACCGTGAGATCACTGCCGAATTATTGGACAGCTACTGTTGGTCGACCTCCACTTACTCGATCACCTCATCTTATCTAAAAGAAGTAAGAAAATAAAATTAGTTGTGGACAGTATGAAAATAAAATGAATTGTTAGTCCCTTGAGGTCGATGCCGCCATAATGGCGGCAAAGAAAAACTAGTTGGCATAGGTGGACTCTGCTGAGTTCCCCATCATATTTATGTTCTCATAAATTTCTAGTGCGAAACATATTATAATCATGTTAAAAGAAATGAATTTGATCAAAGCTTGATACAGTGGCAGAATGAAATCCCCGCCTAATAGGCTATCCACCGTTCACTTCAATATATTTATCTTATTCTAATCTATTAATTTATTTTATCAGGGTCGATTCCCTTGTTTAGTTTTCATGCTACTATTTCCAATGCAATAAACCTCAAAATTCATATTTATAAGAAAAATTTACAATTTCGCTATGTTGATAAAATAGGGTAATTACGATTAATATACGAAATTTTCCTATTAAAATATTTGTATTCAATCATGTTCAAACAAATATCATAAATGTAATTTTGAAGTTGTCTAATGTATTTATAATCCTCAAAATGGAAGCTAATGCTCAATTTTGCCTTATTCTTACATGTTAAGTAAATCGTAAATACCAAATAACTTACGAAATTTTTAAATTGGAAAAATCATAGTCTATGATATTTATGCCAGTATCCTAAATAATATTTCGAAAGTGGTTTGACATCTTTACTATGCAAATATCCCTCAAGATTGACGTTTATGAGAAATTTTGCTCTATTGTGCCATGTTAAGAAATTCGTAAATTTCCAATAACTTACAAAATTTATTTATTGGAAAATTCATAGTCATTACTATTCATGCCAGTGTCCTAAATAATATTTCAAAAGTAGTCTGACATCTTTACGATGAAAATATCACTCAAAATTGACGTTTATGTGAAATTTTGCCCTATACTGCCATATTAAGAAATTTGTAAATTTCCAATAACTTGCGAAATTTTCAAAGAAGCATATTTATAGTTACTGATGTTCATTCTGGCATCAAAACTGATATTTTAAAACTGGTCTGACAATTTTACAGTAAAAAGTTTCCATTTAATGCACGTTTAAGTGAATTTTTGTCCTATTCTCCCATGTTAAGAAAATCGTAAATTTCTCATAACTTACGATGTTTTTAAATTCGAATGTTGCAAATGAATAGGGTTCTTGCCAGTGTCGAAAGTAATATTTTAAAACTGATCTGACCTTTCTGCGACAATTTGTTCTTGAGATATCGTGTACACAGACTAACAAACTAACGGACTGACCCACTAACAGACTAACTTTCGTATTCCTCACACCTGAAAACGTATAAAAAAGCCAAAAAACCGAGGTCGAAAATTTTCGCGATTACCTAAGTTCTTCATACTAGTATGATGGGGAACTAAAAAGTTACAAGAAATAACTGAAGTTTTTACTCTAAGTTATATATATATATATATATATATATATATATATATATATATATATATATCGGTAACAAAAGTGGTAACAAAAGTGTCCGAACACTAGCAAAAATTCTTATGTAAAAAAAGTAGAGTTAATACTGTTTTGTTAAATAAATCCTTATCGAATTATGACCTTAGACTGACTAAGAACAGGATTCGACAAGGATTTATTTAACAAAACCGTATGAAGTGTACTTTTTTTACATAGTTATTTTTGCTAGTGTTCGGACACTTTTGTTACCGACTGTACAGGGCGAGTTTTTGAAGTTTAGAATTAAAATAAAATGGGTTAAAATATAGCCCACTTGCCCCTAAAACAGTTAAAGCAGGGCGCGAAATTTCCGCTCGCCAGCTCGCCATTGGCAAGTGGAAATTCTACTGTGGCGAGTAAAATTTCGGTCTAAATGTAGATAGAATTATTACAGTATAAGGTGCTACAAGAAAAAAAAAATCGATTTAAAAACGTAAAATCATGCTAATCTTAGGTAAGGTGGCCAGATATCCTCTTTTTAAGAGGACCGTGTTCTGTTTCAACGCTCTGCCTTCTTAAACGAAAAAAAACGTTACAGGGCTAAAAAATCCTCCTTTTTTATGTTTTCGTCCTTAATTTCAAAAATTTCGCAAAACTGGGAAACTCAATCGGGTGTTGTCTGTATCGAACGGTGAACACTAATTTTTTTTCTGCGTTAGGTTCGCAAAAGAACAACTTTCTAATAAACTTGCCAAAGCATATTATGATTTATGCCAATTCAGATTTATCGAACCACAAAGAAATGAAAGTATTCCTTATATTTGTACGATTCTTTGATCCAGAACACGAAATCACTATTGAAATTGTCATGAAATCATTAAGAAGGTACGTTCCGGTTGATACGAGGTGGGTTGACGTGTGTTCTCACTTCTGTATGAACGTTATTCCTCATAAAAATAGGCCCACCAGTGACCGAGAGGTTCTCTCCTCAAAGCTGGTATACGTGAAGCGCTGGGTTCGATACCCGGTCTCGCTTGTTGGTTTAGCCGTTAGGAGTTTTCCGTGGCTTTCTCCGAAACCAGCATAAATATGGGCTAGGACCTCTTAGAAAGACCCCATGGATGACACTTCTACTCAGGCCTAGAGCCCTAGTGCAGACAATTGGCCTTAATGATACCACCACAACCACCTCACAAAAATATGTAAAAGTTAGTTGAATTCATTTTATGTCCTCTTAGCATAAACGCTCCCACAAAGCGACTGTTTCTTCAATGAACAAAATGTAGACATATGAAAGAAATCCACTTTATATACCTACTTTAAAAACTTATTAACTACTAAGACTAATTTAGATTATACTCGTGAGAACTTTTATAAAATGTTGATAAAGAATGACTGCTCGTTAATACAAATCGTTTCATCTGTCGAATATTAATTTTATTTTTTCATTTGAAATTTTATTTTTTATTTTATGATTATGATTTTAATAATTAAAAAAAAAAAAAAAAAAAAAAGAGTCTACCAACTTTTTTTATGTAACTGCATGAAAGTACCATTTTTTTTTTTGTCTATAGCAAAAATAAATAATAATAATAATAATAAATCTATATTGTCCAGTGACACTTATAAAAATTAGGGATTTTTCCTCTCGTATCCGTATATTATTAATTTAAATTAAGGTGCACTGATCCAAATTCATCATTTGAAATAAAAAGGTTTCCACCACTTGTTTGAGTAGCTTTTGAATCTGTTTTTATAATCATTTTCATTCAATTTTGTGTCCTCTAAAAGGACCTCTTTTTCAAAACTGAATGTCTTCTATTTTCTTTTAAAATAAAAGACATTGCGTAATTTCTCTTCTTTTTCCAATAAGAAATTCTGGTCACCTTATACATAAAAAATTGTGTAAGTTAATCATATATTGTGGCGAGTAACTTTATTTTTCAGCGAGTGTAATCTAAATTGAAATTTCGGGCCCTGGTTAAAGGAATGCAGAATCTGCTTTGACTGGCTGTCTAACCTCATGTTATTCTATGGAGAAATCTGTTTTCAAAATTACTCATTGCCTAATTTTTCTTTTTTAACTTGTACTTTATTTTGAAGCTATAAAATGCAAAAAATACTCTTAGTTAATTTTTCGCCCTTTACCAACTTTAAAACGAAAGAATAAAAATTAAATAATAATAATTAAAATAATTTTCGTAAAACAAGTAAAATTTGAACTATTTTTAATTTTTTAACTGTGAAAAAGGAGTTTAAAATAATTGCATTATGTAATGAGTAATTTATAAAACAAAATTTTCCATAGAATAACATGGAGTTAAACTGCCAGTTAGTTTAGGTGAAGCATCCTTTAAGGGCCCGCTTCACTCTCCGCCGCCGGAAGCCGAAACTAATGTTATTCTAATTCAGTGTTACATATTGGTAATTTCAATTAGTGTTAGAGATGAGTCTACCCGTAGAGATACCTATTTTAAATCATCAGTTCACTCAGTCACGAATAGATGACAAGAATTTGTACAAATTTCCAATATGTAACACTGAATTCAGGTTATAAAATAAGTGTCCTCACTCCGTAAAAATAAGTTAGCATGTGATAAAAAAAAATTTCACTCTTCATTTATATCGCATGTTTCTTGCCAAATCTGAATTATCTTATCGCCAAATGCCTTAAATATCTTGTTAAATGTATCCGAAAATATTACTGTTTTAAAATCCTGCCAAATTCGAAGTGCCGTAGCGGGTAAAGTTTATTCAAAAGAAATGCAAGGGATGAATTTATATTTTTAAAAAGTTAGTGGACATCTATAAAAAAATCTGATATTTTCTCGCATCACTAAAAAGGCAGGAATGGTCAATTTCCTTCGAGGGTGTAAGTAGGGGGTAAAAAACAGGTTCGGGTAGGGATGTGTGACCTTGGTATATCAACCTAGTTCATTGTGAGGGGAGATTGAATAAGAAAAAAATATATATTACCTTTTCCAAATCACTTCATTAGACATTTGATAACTAATTGAATTTCAGACGTGTTGAAGAATTTTCAATCATCTTTTTACTTAATTTTTTCTCTCATCGTCATTTTTCATAAAACATTCGTAATCTTTACAAGAAAATTCATAATTAACAGTTTTGTAAATACACTGTTTTAATCTCTAAAGATAAAAAAGAGTCATTCCACAATTATCGAAATAGGTAATAAGTTTGGCAGACTATTCCATTCATTTTGTTAGGGATGTAAGGTATCGTAGGCTGTTACATTTCAGTGTAAGGGGTGATGGGTTTTGTTAAAATAACTCAAGGAAAATGTCAGGTTCGAATACCACATATACATTTGAGATTTTAATCATCTTTTAACTTAATTTTCACGTACATTGTCTTTTTTCATAAAATATTTAGTGAATTTTACAAGATCTTAAATTATTATTATTTTAATTATTATTCTGTAATTAATATCATTTTTATGGTTGATTAATTTTCAGACAATAGCGTTCATAGGTTTAAAAAGAACTGTGCAGACATATAATAGGAAAATCACACATGCATCCGCGAAAACTACTGAAATATTTTTTTACTGCAAGGTGTCGGGTTCGAATCTCAGTAAAAATCTATGTTTCTAAACTTTCTTTCATTCTTTCTACTTAATTTTTACTCACATTGTCATTTTTCATAAAACATTTGTAATCTTTTAGAAGATCTTCAATTATTATTTTATTTTAATTATTATTCTGTAATTAATATCATTTTAACGATTGAATTTTTTTCAATCAATAACATTCTTAGGTTAAAAAAGATCTATGCAGGTATATAATAGAAAAGTCACTCACACATACACGAAAACTACTGAAATATTTTTTTACAGCAAGGTGCTGGGTTCGAATCCTAGTCATAATCTATGTTTCTAAGCTTTCTTTCATTCTTTCTACTTAATTTTTACTCTCATTTTCATTTTTCGTAAAACATTTGGTGAATTTTTACAAGATCTTCAATTATTATTTTATTTTAATTATTATTCTCTTATTAATATCATTAAAACGATTGAATTCTTTTCGGACAATAGCATTCATAGTTTTAAAAAGAACAGTGCAGACATATACTATAAAAATCACTCACACACACGCGAAAACTACTGTCTTATGGAAATATTTTTACTGCAAGGTACCGGGTTCGAACCCCAGTCAGATCTCTCTATTTCTTTCATAGTATATTCACATCAACATTCTTAAATTCATATATTTTATCGATTCCTTATTTATTTCCCAATTTTTAAATTTTATAATTAATTTCTTAATTAATTTCTTAAATAATTTCTTACTTAATTTCCTAATTAATTTTCTAATAACTCACAAACAATATCATGCTTTTTTCATTCTACCGCAAACATCTCTTTAAAACCATCATCATCTTTTACAAAAATCACTAATTAATTTTTTAATTAAATTTCCTCATTAACACCCTCGTCACGTTTCACGATTAAGTCAGAGGGAGTGCTCCGGGCTCCGCAAAGTCCGTGAACATGATTGACACGCTCCGCGTGACACCCGCACGGCTTGCCGGTGCACCGGTGCACCCGCCTCTTGGGCTAGAATTGGCCTTTCTTATCTACTTATGGGAAATGTTTCTTTACAAATAACTTATTAACTAATACATATTTTTAAATTCTGCTTTCACATTCTGAAAAATCCCAGCTGTTAAACTGAAGGACCTTTCTTAAAAAATATATATTTTTTTTAATTTTTTATATTTTATTTTGAAGCTGCAAAATGCGAATTTTCAATATGTGAATTTTTTTCATTTTGCAACTTCAAAATAAAACATTAAAAATTAAAAAAAATACATTTTTAAAAAAGTCCGTTCATTTAACAGTTGGGAATTTTATGAATGTGAAAACGGAATTTAAAAATATGTATTAGTTAATAAATTATTTGTAAAGAAAATTTCCCCATAGAATAACATTGGCTCGGGCTTCCGGCGACGGTAAGTGAAGAGGGCCGTTAAATGCCGTCGGCATATAATATTTAAACGAGGAACATTTTCCGCATCTATTTAATTGATTTAAGTACGAATACTTATTATTTTTTTTTAAATAGAAGTGAATAAGGAAAGATAAATCCGGTTTTAATTAAACAATTAGAAGCATGTGCATCTTCACCTATCTGCAATGCATCCTTAACACTACTTCTCATTTATTTTTCTTTTCTAAAATTGCTAAAACTTTTCATTTCTTCTAATGTTCCATTTTGAGAAAAATTAATTTAATCTCAGTTTAAGAATTATTGCTTATGTAAAAATTACATAAAATTCGATTAATGAATACATCATCCTAATTTTATGTACATACGTTTATTTGTTTAAAATTTATGCGCATAGAAAGAAAATAAGTATTTAAGTTGTTGCTTTAACTCTGCATGTCAGTGTAATAACAGAGAAATATTATTAGAGGATGCAAATCATTAGAGAACATTACTTTGCAACCAAAATTTTCTATAAATGTGCATAAAGAGAATTATTTTTTAGTAATCATTATGAAATTTACGATAATTATTTATAATAGAGATAGTCAACTGGGAAAAATATTTTGTATGTGTAGGCCTCGCCACTCGAGGGGAGTAAATTCTCAAGATGGGTATATTTCGAAAGGTCTCGTCAATATCTTGAAAACGAATGTTTGAACTATAAATCTGTGATAATTTAAAACAAAGTTATCGATTTTTTTACTTTTAACGACAAAAAAAAAAAAAAATCGTATATATATATATCTATATATCTATATATCTATATATATATACATATATATATATATATATATATATATTTTTTTTTTTAACGAAATTTAACCAAACTTGGTATTTAGTTGGCCCCTGACATAAACGGTGCTGAACGGTGCTGATTAGATTTGGGGATCAATCGCTCAACAGGTGGCGCTGTGATCGTATTTTTTCTAAATTTTTAACATGGCAGTATAGCACAAAATTTCGTATAAATGCACATAACGAGAATTATTCTTAACCTGTGATTGTAAAATTAATATCAATTATTGATAATAGTAGTAGTTAAATTGGAAAAAAAAATGTGCATGTGGGGGCATCACTTCCCCCCCTCTAAAAAAATTGGTAAAAAAATAGTATTTTTTTTTTTTTTTTTTTTTTTAATATTGTTACTGAGTGAATTTGTATAGGAAAATATAGAAGAAAGTCTTGTGGTGGCCACAACATACTAGTTTTTATTCGTGTTCAAATATTGTTTTTGTCATTTCAACGTAAAAATTTGTTATGCAGTTATCTCTAACCATACTTTTCGTTTTAGGTTGGCGTTCACGTTCCTCACCCCGGTGTTGAAGGTTCCGAGAAGGAAGAACAATACGAGTATCGAAATTTTTACCAATATGTACACATCGTACTTTTCATTCAAGCACTGCTGTTTTACGTCCCACATTTTCTATGGAAAAATTTCGAACCAGACTTCATAGATTCCATCAAAGAAGAAATTCAAAAAACTCTCTTCGTCGGAAAAGATAATGCTGAAGTTCTTGAAAAAATTTCCATTTTCATTGAAGAAAGATGGGGCAGTTTCAATATCTTAGCTATCAAATATTTTATGTGCGAACTCATTGCTTTTTTTAATATTTTAGTGCAAGCGTATTTATTAGACGTATTTTTCCACGGAAAATTTTTACATTTGGGGCTATTTTTCAAGACCTATTACATTTCTGAAATTTTTAGTGATCCCGTACATTTGTTCCCTGTTGTTACTATATGCACCTTTAAAAGATATGGACCATCTGGTTACATTGACGTGATTGACTCACTTTGCGTTTTGCCTATTAATGCCATAAACGGAAAGATATTTCTTTTCGTTTGGATTTGGTTTGCAATTCTGCTTCCATTATCCTTTGCTAGTCTGATATATTTGGCTATTTCTTGTGTTTCTCCTGATTTTAGAACTTTTTATCTAAAAATTGCACGTTACATCAGAGGTGATCGCAAAGATTATTCTTACACGAAATTGGCCGATGTAAGTGATTTTGGAGACTGGTTTATCCTATCGTCTCTTAGAAATAGCGTCGACGAATGTAGCTTCTCTTTTTTAACAGAGAGTATTCTGTCTAAGCTTCCTTCCCTTGAAACAGAAGACGAAGAAGATTAAAGTTTCAAATCGACTTCACTGTTAAAGAAAAAACTGTTGTCGCTGCATTGAAATATTTTTGTAGCTGGAACCATAAAATGGTGAAACATTTTACAATGCTTTGGCATTTTATGATGCCAAATAAAGATAAAATAAAATAATGTTATTTAAAAGGCTCAAATGATTTCAAATTTACTTCTCTCGCGCAATTCACAAATTAAAAATCTGTCCTATACAGAATTTAATTTCGGACGAGAGGCCTATTCTTAAATTTGTTATTACATTGCTTATTTTCAGATGTTTTTTCAATTAAAGTATTTCATGCTCAGAATAAATCATGTTTTTTTTTTTTTTTTTTTTTTTTTTTTTCCCTACTATGAATAATAACACTAAAAAAAAAAAATAAAAAAATTGGAGGGTAACAAAAATGAAATTAGCTATTTTCAACTAATTTTGTAGTGCAGAATTCAAAAATAATAGCGAAAAATATGTAACACGTACAGATTTTTTGTTACGATTATTTAATCTGTACTGGAAGCAATAATCCCTGTCTAAAAAAAGTACACTTAATACTGCTTTGTTAAATAAATCCTTGTCGAGTCATGTTCTTAGTTAGTCTAAGAAAATGATTCGATAAGGATTTATTTAACAAAATAGCATTAATGTAAATTTTTAATATCGAAATTATTGGCCAGTGCTCGGATACTTTTGCTGTCGACTGTATTGTAAAAATATTTAAAACTAGTATGTTGTGGCCACCACAAGACTTTCTTCTATATTTACCTATAAATATTCAATCAGTAACAATATTAAAAAAAAAGTACGATTTTTTTTTTTTTTTTTTTTTTTTTTTTTGTTAAAAGTGAAAAAAATCGATAACTTTGTTTTAAATTATCACAGATTTATAGTTCAACCATTCGTTTTAAAGGTATTGACGAGACCTTTCGAAAGATACCCATCTTGAAAATTTATCCCCCCCGGGGGGGTACTTCCCCCCCAGGGGGGGAAGCGATGCCCCCCCATGCAGAAATTTTTTTTCCTAGTTACATACTACTATTATCAATAATTCATATTAATTTTACAATCACAAGTTTAAAACAACTCTAATTATGCACATTTATACGAATTTTTGTCCTATGCTGCCATGTTAAAAATTTAGATAAAATGCTATCACAGCGCCACCTGTTGAGCTATTGATCCCCAAACATAATCAGCACCAGTTTATGTCGGGGACCAACTAATTACCAAGTTTGGTTAAATTTCGTTAAAAAAAAAAAAAAAAAAAAAATACGATTATTTTTCTAAGTTTTTTTTTGTTAAAAGTAAAAAAAATCGATAACTTTGGTTTAAATTATCACAGATTTATCGTTCAACCATTCGTTTTAAAGGTATTGACGAGATCTTTCGAAAGATACCCATCTTGAAATTTTGCCCCCCCGGGTGGGAACTTCCCCCCCCCCCCGGTGGGGGGGCAACCGATGCCCCCACATGCACAAAAATTTTTTCCAAGTTAACTATTACTATTATCAACGAGACCTTTCGAAAGATACCCATCTTGAAAATTTACTTCCCCGGGGGGGGATTTTCCCCCCCAGGGGGGAACCGATGCCCCCCCATGCACAAAATTTTTTTCCTAGCTAACTACTACTATTATCAATAATTCCTATTAATTTTACAATCACAAGTGTAAAATAACTCTCTTTATGCCCATTTATACGGAGTTTTGTCCTATGCTGCCATGTTAAAAATTTGCATAAAATGCGATCACAACGCCACCTATTGGGCGAGTGATCCCAAAATCTAATCAGCACCAGTTTATGTCAGGGTGCAACTAAATACCAAGTTTGGTTAAATTTCATTCATTGGTTCGTGAGATACAGCGTCCACAAAAAAATGATACAGACAGACAGACAGACAGACAGACAGACAGACAGACAGACAGACAGACATTTTCTAAAAACTATTAATTCGTGTTCTCCATATCCCAAAACATGTAAATCCATCAAAAAGTGGACTTCGAAAATTTTCGCGAATCCAATACTTTCTCTATATTACATATAGAAGAAAGTAAAAATATATCATTTAGCATCGGGTAAAAACTCACACCGGGACAGACCCATGCGCGCTGCGCGCGCACGTTTGAAGATATACGTGCGCTGTACACGCATATTCCTTCTCAACTCAAACTTTTATTATTAAGAAAATAAAATTAAAAAAAAAAAATCTTTTATCATCGGGTAAAAACTCGCACCGGGTCCCAAACCCATGCGCGCTGCGCGCCTATTCCTTCCCCACCGTTCCAGCCCCTCCTAATTAACTTGCATATACCAATTTTGAACGGTCTTACTCATTTAGCTGAGATGCAAAAGAAAACCTGATCAGGACACTTTAAATTGTAAATCAGATGAAATCTCGAATTCCACTTTCGATAATGTAAAAGAACTTTAAAATATCTTTCGAATGATGCAGCAGAAATAATTTAATCATAATTAGAATTTGAAATATTGAAATTTTAAAATATTACAGCGCCAGCTGGCGGTAGAAATTTCTGTAATCTTTTTTTCCATTCCAAATCAACAAAGCTCTCAAATGATGTATTACTCATGAAATTATTTTAATTAGTAGATGAGATACAAAAGAAAACCTAATCAGGACACCTCAAAACGTGTAAATCGGGTGAAATCTCGAATTCCATTTTCGATAATGTAAAAGTACTTTAAAATGTGTATCAACTAAAATAAGCTTTCAAATGATGTATTACTTATGAACTTTTTTTAATTAATAACTGAGATACAAAAAAAAAAAAACTGATTCAGGAGACCTCAAAACGTGTAAATCTGGTGAAAACTTTCGATAATTTAAAAGAACTTTAAAATATCTTTCGAATGATGTATTACAAATAATTTAATCATAATTAGAAATTGAAATATTGAAATTTTAAAATATTACAGCGCCATCTGGCGGTAGAAATTTCTGTATTCCACTGTTCGATTCCAAATCAAAAAAGCTTTCTGATGATGTATTACTTATTAAATTATTTTAATTAGTAGCTGAGATACAAAAGAAAACTAATTCAGGAGACCTCAAAGCGTGTAAATCTGGTGAAAACTGTCGATAATATAACTTTAAAATATCTTTCGAATGATGCATTAAAAATAATTTAATCATAATTAGAAATTGAAATATTGAAATTTGAAAATATTACAGCGCCATCTGGCGGTAGAAATTTCTGTAATGCACTATTCGATTCCAAATCAAAAAAGCTTTCTAATCATGTATTACTTATAAAATTATTTGAATTAGTAGCTGAGATACAAAAGAAAACCTAATCAGGACACCTCAAAACGTGTAAATCGGGTGAAATCTCGAATTCCATTTTCGATAATGTAAAAGTACTTTAAAATGCGTATCAAGTCAACAAAGCTTTCAAATGATGTATTACTTATGAAATTTTTTTAATTAATAACTGAGATATAAAAGAAAACTGATTCAGGACACCTCAAAACGTGTAAATCTGGTGAAAACTTTCGATAATTTAAAAGAACTTTAAAATATCTTTCGAATAATGTATTAAAAATAATTTAATCATAATTAGAAATTGAAATATTGAAATTTAAAATATTACAGCGCCATCTGGCGGTACAAATTTCTGTATTCCACTGTTCGATTCCAAATCAAAAAAGCTTTCTGATGATGTATTACTAATGAAATTATTTTAATTAGTAGCTGAGATACAAAAGAAAACTAATTCAGGAGACCTCAAAACGTGTAAATCTGGTGAAAACTTTCGATGATTTAAAAGAACTTTAAAATATCTTTCGAATGATGTATTAAAAATAATTTAATTGGAATTTGAAATATCGAAATTTTAAAATATCTGGCAGTACAAATTTCTGTAATCTACTGTTCAATTCCAAATCAACAAAGCTTTCAAATAATGTGTTACTTATGAAATTATTTTATTTAGTAGCTGAGATACAGAAGAAAACCTAATCCGGACATTCTAAAATATGTAAATCACGTGAAATCTCTAATTCCATTATCTACGGTAGTTTTATTAATGGAAGTAAAAAGAAAAATAAATATCTTTTATTTCCCCAAAACCTATATATACCACGGTAGTCGGGTAATGGAAATAAAAAGAAAAAGAAAAGGTATTTTTTAGTTCCTTCAAATGTATTTTGTTGCTATGGAAACTCCTATTGTCTATTGAAAGATAGATTACGTGTTAGAATAAAATTTAATTTGCAATTAAAATGTAACTGCTTTGTTTATTAATGAAAATTGATGAAATTTTAACTGCAGGTTGGTTTTGTGCTGAATAGGTTGTATATTAAGTGTTGTGTACGAAAAAGAAAATTTGAAGCACTTTGAAATTTGCAATTTTTAACCCCAGTTAGAGATCATGTGACATTAATGACTTGCACATGTTTTGTTTCCGTTAGAGACAGCCTTTAAAATCGTCTGCTGAATGCTGATAGAATGGTGTCGTGCCCTTAGCGACCGTGGCCTTAGCGGAGGCCCCGATAGAAGGTGTGCCTCTTTTTAAGCAATAAGGATTTTTGGTCATTGTTCAATCGACATGGGTCAACATTTTAATTAATATCTCCGAAACTAATTAAGATTTTTAAATTCTGTTTCGAGGAAAACATCGGAAAGGCTCCAGAGCATCCGTATGTCAATTCTTGTACTTCTGCGTTCAATAGGGGCTGAACGTATAAAAGAACCGACAGACAGACAGACAGACAAACCTTTCCATTTATTATTATAGATTTTGTAATTTTTTTTTTTTTTCTTTATCCATAATAAGTCCCAATAAATACAGTTTCGAACTAAGACTTATTAAAAATCCTTTCTAAAAAAATTTTTATTTTCAGAATTTTCAAAATATTTTCCTTTTTCTTTTTCTTCTCTTTTCTTTTTTCTTTTTCTTTACATAACCCGGATATTAAAACCTGATCATATTTTATTAGAAGAAATCAGACGCAATGACAGTCTTTTTTTTTATCAATACACATTTGCAATTGATTTCTCACATAATACCTTGTAAAATTATTTTTACTCAAATCATTTTTTAAATTATGTAGTGCATTATAAAAATTGAATCATCTGAACATACTTTATATTTTGAAAATAATCACAGAAAAATATAAAATCGTCCAAATTCTAAGAATCACTCATCGTCTACAGAATTTCTAGACATAATCAGGTAAAACATAGACATAAGGTAAATACTACAGACATATATATCTGCGCATGTCTATAGAAAACATTCTCGTAACTATTCTAGATAACTTATTCGCATAGTTCATGCATTTGCATTTTAAAGGCATATAGATTAGTTTCTTTAATTAATTTCTAAAACTCCTAAAATCTAATACGTAACGCATAAATTTTAATTACGAAAATTGAGGTGAGTATTTTTGCATTAATTTAAATTCTATTTCAAGAGTGGGTTCCCATTTTATTATTATTATTATTATTATTATTATTATTATTAAATTGCTATTTTAGTTCTTTAAACAAAGATAAAAGTATTGTTTTAAAATTATATCAATAAAAAGTCATTACATTTTCATTAAAATTTTGCAACTGTTTCATAGTTGCAAACTTTTCCACGTTTTGGATACCACTATTTTTGTAGATTTTTTTTTAATTAAAGACTAATTTTCTTCAATTAAATAAAAAATAAATAAATAAATAAATAAAACATTTTTCGTATACAGTGATACCTAAAAATGTGTGAAAGTTAGCAACTATGAAATATATAGCTTACGAAAAATTTAAATTGGATTTTTTAGGTCTTCATCACACTATAGGTATGACGATAGGTAATCGTGAAAAATTTTCCACCTCGATTTTTTGAAGTTTTCACACGTTTTGAGGTGTGAGGAATACGAAAAAGGCAAACTTCATATCCGTCTGCAGCTTCTCTGTTGATGAGTTAGTGGGTTAGTGGGTTAGTGGGTTAGTTTGATAGTTTCTTAGTATGTTAATTTTTGTTAGTCTGTGTACACGATATCTCAAAAACAAATGATCGCAGACAGGACGAACCAGTTTTAAAAATATTACGTATGAAATTGACAAAAACCCTATTAATTAGCAACATTCTAATTTAGAAACTTCGTAAGTTATTCGAAATTTACGATTTTCTTAAAGTGGGAAAATAGTTCAAATTTTCGCTCAAACGTGCATTAAAGGGAATAATTTTAATGTGGAGATATCATATCTTTAAAATAGTCAGTTATGAACACCATTAACTATAAAAATTGAACTTTAAAAACTTCGTGAGTTATTTGAAACTTACGAAATTCTTAACATGGGAGAATAGGGGGAAATTTTACCCAGGGCCGTGCCTACACTTTTAGCCGCCCTGGGCGAAAGATTTTAGCCGCCCTCCTAGGCAAAAGATTTTAGCCACCATACTAGGCACTAAAATTATTTCCCTCCTTCTGCTTCTGAAAACTATCCTTTAAAGCCAAAAACTGCCAGGTTGCCACAGATAAAAGTTATCAAGTTTTTTTTTTTCCTCCGTTTTAAAAATAAGCCTCCAGCGGCCGAGTGGTTATGCGCTCAAAGCTGGTAGACATGAGGTGCCAGGTTCAATCCCAAGTTGCGCTTGTCAGCCTAGCCGATCGGAGTTTTCCATGGTTTTCTCCGAAACTTGTGTAATTACGGGCTAGGACCCCTTAGAAAGACCCCCCACGGAGGGCACTCCTCTTTAGGTCTAGGACCTACAGCAGTCAATCGGCCTTATTCCCAAATCCAATTCAATCCTGCTTTTAAAAAAATCTAACAATTTCAGTAAACCTAATTTTTAACTGAAATTTTGTCATTTTTAGTCACACCTAGCTGTTAGCCGCCCTGGGCGACTGCCCTGGTCGCCCCCCCCCCCTAAGCACAGTCCTGATTTTACCTGCACATTCATTGAAAGGAATATTTTTATAATAAAAATGTTAGACTAGCTTTTTAACATCGGTTATAATTCTGGGATGAACATCACTAACTATGAACACAGTACATTGGACGTTTCGTAAGTTACTCTAAATTTTCAATTTTCTGGACATGGCAGAAAAGGCCAAAATTTCGCATAAACGTCCATTTTGAAGATTATTTTCATCGTAAAGATATCGGACTACTTTTAAAATATCTTTAATGATACTCACTTGAAAATTATAGATTACAAAAATTCTTAATTTGAAAATTACATGTGTTATTCGAAATTTAGGTTTTCTTAACATAGCTAATTAGAGCAATAATTTATATAAACTTGCTTTATAGACAGAGTTGCACTAAAAATAATATGAAACTGCACGGAAACTAAACTGCAAAACTGATCGAAATAAAATAAATTAACAAATTAGGATAACTTATGTGCATCGAATCAAATGGTGGGTAGTCTATTAGGTGGGAAATTTCAGTTTGTGACCACGGTGATATTTATTTCTCATAACATTATCATAGTGTCCTGTACTAGAAAGTTATAAGAACATATATATAATGAGGAACTAAGCACAGTCCACTATACCAACTATTTTTTTTTTCTTCAACTGAAAATATTAAAATTTATTGAATGCTCGCCATAATGCAGAATGTCACTATAAAAATAAAATTATTTCATTTTATTTCATTTTCCATCTGTATATTATTTCAGATATAATCAGATATCAGAAAATTGAATTTTTATTTGCATTTCAAAAATTAAAAAGCAAAATTTATAAAAAATAAATAAAAATAAAAATAATTTTTAAAAACCCTAAGCCTATTTATTTATTTATTTATATTATTATTATTATTATTATTATTTACGTAATTGGTACAAAATTTTCACAAAACAAAATTTAATTTAGTATGACAGGGATTATTTTAATCTATTCTTATAAATAAGGTATACAGTGTAACAGTTTTTCCTTCTCCAGCATCGGTTACTATATTCATCCCTTAAAATTTCTTTGGTATAGCTTTAGCATAGAAGCCCATTGGCGACATTTATTTATTTATTTATTTATTTATTTATTTTTAATCATTTTGGGGATGAATTAAAATTATCGCAATTGCTTAAGTAAAAATCTTGACAAGAAACGTACGAGCCAATTCGGTGCAAAATTTAAATGTCACCAAGGAGTCTTATGCTAAAACTGTTCCATTTCATAAAGATTTCTCTCAAATTTATTACTTTCCGAACACACATATGTAAGGAAAGTATTGGAATCATGTCAAAAATCCGAATTTCAGATTTTGCTGTTTGTATACGTTTTGAGGTCCCTTGAGTACGTTTTCACAATTTTTACGATGATGTATGTATATTTGTGTGTATGTGTGTGTGTATGTATGTGCATATGCGTGTGAGTGAACACGCTAGCGTCTGAACGCTAGCGTCGAATGAGCTGAAAGTTGGTATGTATGTTGTAAGTCACCGTAGCACGAACCCTATTGATTTTTGTGAATCTAGCACTTATAGTTTTTCTACAGGGACACCAAGAAAAATTCTTTATAATTATGGCCTATGGGACCAAAATCTTAAAAGTGCGGTAGCGTCTAAACGCCTTATTAAACTGAGCAAAAAAATTATACACATGTTATAAGTCACAGTGTCCCGAACTGTATAGATTTTGATGAATCAAGCACGTGTAATCTTTTTACAGGGACTCAAAGAAATTTTTTTTATCATTATGGCCTACGGGAAACAAATTTTAAAAAGTGCGATAGCGTCTAAACGCCTTATTCAATTGAACAAAAAAATTATACACATATTATAAGTCACAGTTTCACTATCTGTATAGGTTTTGGTGAATCTAGCACTTATGGTTTTTTTACACGGACACAACAAATAATTCTGTATCATCATGGCCTATGGGGTGAAAATATTTAAAGCGCGATAGCATCTAAATGCCTCTCCCGTTTGAGTTAAAAATTTATATACATGTTTTAGGTCACTATCATACAAACTGTATAGATTTTGGTGACTGTAGCATTTATATTGTTTTACAGGGACACAAATAAAAATTGTTTATCATTATGGTCTGTAGACTCAAATTATTTAAAGTGCGACTGCGGCTAAACGCCTTATTCAAATGAACTGAAAATTTATATACATGTTATACGTCACCGTCACACGAATATTATGAACTTTAGAGAATCTAGCACTTAATGATTCTTTTTTCAGGGACAAAATGCAAATTTCTTTATCATTGTGGCATATGGGTTCAAACTTTAAAGTGCGATAGCGTCTAAATGACTTATCCGATGGAGCTAAAAATTTATATAAATATTATAAGTCGCTGTTGCACTAACTTTAATCATTTTGGTGATTTACAGGGACACAACGAAAAATCCTTTATCATAATGATCTATGGGCTCAAAGTTCAGTAGCGTTAAATTAAACATCATGCACTATATGGAGAAAAATACTCAAACATCCTATTATAATTTTCTCTCTTTTGTTTGTTTAAGAACTCCTCTTACCTTACTTTAGCTACAAAACCGTTAATTACTCAATGTTCGAAAAGTCGAGTGGGGTCACTCCAGATTTTTATTATATATAGATATATATATTTATTTAAATGTTTGCATTATTTTTTTTTTTAACTTAACCAATTATCTGATTAAACTAAAAAATACGACGTTAGATAGATTTTGTCCTGATCAATAAAATGAGGAGCAAACATTCAAACTGTGTTTTCTCCAAAAATAAAAAAAATGAGTTAGTGATTTTTCTTTTAACTTAACATAAAAATAGTATGTCTACATATCTTCTTTGGTATGTCTACATATTTTTATAGTATCTAGTAGTACATCTAAAGAAACGATAATTAGTTTTTAAGTTTAGTTATTTTTTAATTTATTAGTTTTTGTGTTGTCTGAAATATTTTGTCCGAAGGAGAAAACACGGTTTGAATGTTTGCTCCTCAGTACCATTTTTTGATAAAATCTAATAATCTGAATTAAATATTCAGGCAGATACAATAACAAGCTGTCAGCTTTTTATATTTGCATAAAAACAAAAAGATTGCAAATTTATTCAAGGCGACAGATAAACATTGCCAACGATGATGTTTAAACGAAATAGTACGACCTGTGTTGCTACTAATAAAAAAAAAGTGAAATATTATTTTCGCGACAAAGGACTTATTTAAAAAAAAAAAAGAAAAAAAAGAAAAGAAAAGAAGACTTTTTTTTTTTCATTGAATATTAGATAGTGTTATATAGAAATTGATAAGAGGACATTTTTCTTTTTTTTTTTTTTTTTTTTTTTTTTTTTCTTCTTTTTTCCTAATTCCTTATACCGCTAGATGTTTGTTTTTGAGTTGTACACGTGACATAAACTTTCAGTTATTACATTTGCGTTTTTTGTTCTTTCTTCCTTTTTTTCTTTTATTCGAAATAAACAAAAAAAAAAAAAGAAAAGAAAAGAAAGAACAATTTTAATTGCAATTTTATTTTTAATAATTATTTATCGCTGAAATAAACGTACATCGTTTGTAAATTAAAATTTTAGAATTTTTTCCTAAATGATATTTTTATGAATCCCAACTTTCTTTTCACTCTTTATAGAGTTCTTCTTATCATTTTTTTCAGTAATCCTCTGATTAATTTATTTTTCTTTAACATTTTTGTTAATTAAGTTATTTAATATAAGTTCTGTGAGGAAAATTCGGGAGCGAATAAACTGGTCTTAAAGAAACGTAGCTGTAATACATGTGGATTTTTCGAGAGGTTTCATTGTATATACATATATAATTCACGCCATCGTGGCAACATTGCTACAGTTGTAGCCTACAACAAATATCGCCTAAATCATAGGCATAAACGACAAATTTGTTGCTTAAAATATTTTTATAAGCTTATTTTTTCTATTTTTTATTAATATTTTTTTTCTTTTTTAATAAAAACAGATATATTTTCACATTTATAAAATTTATACAAATGTGTTTTGATATTTCTAAAAAAAGTTTTTTTTAGAAATTAACATATTAAAACTTACTTTTAACTCCAGTTTTCGTTATCAACTTGATAAACACAGTTAATATCTTAACAGTTAATTTCCAGATTTTTTCTGTCTTCAAATCAATGCTACTTTGAGTCTGCTATGCTACATTATTTCTTTTACACTGTGCACGTACCTACATTTTTTGACTGATGAAAAGCTGTGCTTAATTATTTCGACCTGAAACGATTGTTCTATGCATTTATGATACTTGATATTTTTTTCCTCTTTTAACACGAGTTTTGCGAAAAAGTGTTAGGAACTTTTACTATATAATTTCTATATTTAAGTTAATTATTACTGATTGTACTTTCTTCGCTTTTTTGCTGGAATAGTGTTAATAATATGGGCACTCTGTATTAAAATGTAGTAAAGTTTTCCGCTAATTTCGCACAAAAGCATTGAACTATGCAGTAAAAATAGGTATAAAATATGCACATTCTGGAATATCTTTATCAATCATTATAAAGAGTACGTAAGATAATGCAGCAAAATGGAAGATATGCAAAACCAATATTAATTTAAAAGTTGAAAAGGAATGCAGACTAAAAATTTAAAATATAAGCAGGAAAAAAAATAGAAATATATATCTAACCCACACTGAGAAAAAAAATATACAGCCTTTCTCTAGAATGAATAAGTGGCTATTTTCTAAATCCCTTAACTAGAAATATAGATTTCCGAGCTATGCGCATACGGCACACCAATAAACTGAATAGACGAAATTACACAGAATTTCTAGTGTACACATTTCTAGGTGGTGAAACAATATTCTGAATACACTAAATATTCCGAATCATTTATATAGCGAGAAATTCTCGCTTGATTTTCAAGAATTTGGTAATAAACCAAGATTATAGTTGCAGAAACCCACCGCCTGTAGTCTCATTTATTTGCAGAGATTTTTAAATAACTCTGCCCTTGAGAATATAGGTAAACGCTCTAGAAATCTAATAGGGGCTTCTAGAACTCGCTTTCCAAGGGAACTAGAATTTATAAGGATTACATGGAACTATTTTTTCTAGAGCCACAATTTAGATTCTAGACGTCAGTTACAGAATTTTTTCTCAGTGCAAGAATCATTGAGGCCATTGTCAAGAGAAACCTCCACTTCAAGGTAGAAACAGTAAAAAATTTCAAGAGCTGCTAGTAAAAACAAGAAACAGCTTAGCAGCTTCCTACATTTTAACAAGAGAAAAGAAGCAATCCACAGCAGTTCAGAATACAAAAATATAAAATGAAAGAGATAAAAGAAAAAAATCTGGAGTGACTCCACTCGACTTTCCGAACATTGAGTAACTAACAGTTTTGTAGATAAAATAAAGAAAGAGGAGTTGCTAAACAAACAAAAAAGAGAAAACCACAACAGTGTGTTTGAGTATTTTTCTCCATATATCACACGCGGTTTTATTTAACGCTACTGAACTTTGAGCCCTTACATCATAATGATAAAGAATTTTTCGTTGTGTCCCTGTAAAAATCTATAAATGCTAGATTCACCAAAATGCTTATAGTTAGTGCAACAGTGATTTATAATATTCATACAAATTTTCAGCTCAATTGAATAAGGCGTTTAGATGCTATCGCTGGTCTCATAGGCCATAAAGATAAAGAATTTTTCTTTGTGTCCCTGTAAAAAAACTGTAAGTGCTAGATTCACCAAAATCTATACAGTTGGTTCAAATGTGACCTATAACATGTGTACAAATTCTTTGCTGAGATTAATAAGGCGTTTAGACGCTATCACACTTTTAAAAATTTGGCAAAGAATTGTTCTTTGTGTCCCTGTAAAAAAACTATAAGTGCTAGATTCTCCAAAATCTATACAGATTGAGTATCTGTGACCTATAATATGTGTATAAAGTTTTTGCTCAATTGAATAAGGCGTTTAGATGCTATCGCACTTTTAAGATTTTGGTCCCTTGGCCATAATGATAAAGAATTTTTCTTTGTGTCCCTGTAAAAAAACTATAAGTGCTAGATTCACCAAAATCTATAGGGTTCGTACTATGGTGACTTACAATATACGTACCAACTTTCAGCTTATTCGAACAAAGCGTTTAGACGCTAGCGTGTTCACTCACAGACATACACACATACATACACACACACATACACACATACATACACACACACATACATATATAATCGTAAAAATAGTGAAAACGGACTCGTTGGACCTCGAAACGTATAGAAACATCAAAATCTCGAATTCGGATTTTTGACATGATTACAATACTTTCCTCACAATAGTGTTCGGAAAGTAAAAACTTGCAAAATCCACCGTATTTCATACAAATACATAAACTTATAAAAAGATTGAAAACAAACTTAATTAAAAATTGAACTAATATATACGTTTGATTTTTCTATCACTTTGTATGTTTATATATTTGCATAAAATATTGTGTATTTATCAAAATTTCCCGTTTACAGTTTTTGTATTCTGATCAGCAATGGATTAGTTCTTTTTTCTTGGTAAAATGTAGGGGATCTTTTCTTTTTTTCGCGCAGCTCTTGAAACATCTGTTTCTACCCCGCATTGAGAGACTTCCCTGGTTATGGCCTCAAAATTTTTTCGGTTAGGTATAAATTTCGGTTTGTTTTCCTGCCTGTTTTCATTTTCAATTGTTTACAGACGACAGGAAAATTATTCACTGCGGAAAGAATTTTTCATCTAGAACGAATAAGTGGTCATTTTCTAAATCTCTAAACTAGAAATATAGATTTGCATATAAGGCACCCCAATAAGCTGAATAGACGAAATGATCGAGAATTTGTAGTTTATTCATTTCTAGATTGTGAAACAATAGTCTGAAAGTTCTGAATTCTTTGTATTGTCAGAAATTCTCGCTTGATTTTCTAGAATTGGGTCATAAACCAAAAAAATAGTTGCTGAAACTCGCCTCATGTATTCACATTTATTTGCAGAGATTTTTAAATAATTTTGACCTCGATAATATAGGCAAACGCTTTTGAATTCTAATAGGTGCTTCTAGAACTCCCTTTTAAAGGGGACTAGAATTTATCAGGATGACATGGAACTATTTTTACTAGAGTCGCAATTTAGGTTCTAGATGTCAGTTTCAGAATATTTTCTCAGAGAAGTTTTATTCCCGCAACCATTGGCTCCAGACATATACTTCCAATTACAAAATGTTTTTTTAAAAATGTAGGCATTTATGATATAGCATGTTTAAATTTAAAAAATCATTTTTTTTTAATTATTATTATTATTATTATTATTATTATTATGAAATAATTATCTTTAGTAATAGTTGAATCTCATCCTAACGGATATAACACAAAAAGTTTCACTTTTGTGTGTCCAAAATTGACCGACATATTTAATTTCAAAAAAAAAAAAAAAATTAATTTTTTTTTTAAACCTTTATTAAGAGATAGTTTAAAAAAATTCTTAATAAAACTCGAGCAAAGGCGAAAAAATCTCTAACTTTTAAATCTCGAGCAATTTTGGACACTGAGAAGTGAAACTTGTTATGCTATATTTGTTAGAATGAATATCAACTTTTATTAAATATGACTATTGAGACATGAAAACTGTATAAAAAGTTGTACTAATATATATATATATATATATATATCTTTAAATATGCCATATCATAAATGCTTACAATTTTTAAAACATGTCACTGAGAAAAAAAATATGCCGCCTTCATCTATAATGAATAAGTGATCATTTTCTATATCCCTCAACTAGAAAAACAGATTTCCGAGCTATGCGTATAAGGCACGTCAATAAACTGAATAGACGAAATGATCGAGAAATTCTAGTCTACACATTTCTAGATGGTGAAACAATATTCTGAATCTTTTGTATGGCGAGAAATTCTCGCTTGATTTTCTAGAAATGGGTAATAAACAAAGATTATAGTTGCTGAAACTCGCCTCTTGTATTCGCATTTATTTTCAGAGATTTTTAAATAACTTTGCCGTCGAGAACACAGGCAAACGCTCTAGAATTCTGATAGGAGTTTCTAGAACTCGCTTTCAAAAGGGACTAGAATTTATAAGGATGACATGGAAATATTTTTTTCTAGAGCCTCAATTTAGATTCTAGATGTCAGTTACAAAATTTTTTCCCAGTGTTTGTAATTGGAAGTGCATCTGGAATATTGATTGCGGAGATAAAGCCCTCTTTCAAACTTTGCTTTGCCTCTGTATATTTTTTTAACCATTTCCTCATAACCCATATCGTCTTTTTGGACCATTAAATTTTCCCTGCTAGCGTGAACCCTAATATATATATGTGGGGGTATGAGTTACAAAGAATAAAGGTACGTGAGTTATAAAGAATAAAGAAAGTTTTTTTTTTTTTTTTTTTTTTTTTTTGTAATAGTAAAAGTAATTTTAAGATAAAAAAAAAAAAAAAAAAAAAAAAAAAAAAAAAAATCTGGAGTGATTCCACTCGACTTTCCGAACATTGAGTAATTAACAGTTTTGTAGATAAAGTAAAGAAAGAGGAGTTGTTAAACAAACATAAAAGAGAAAACCATAATAGAGTGTTTGAGTATTTTTCTCCGTACATTACACGATGTTTTATTTAACGCTACTGAACTTTGAGCACATAGGCCATAATGATAAAGAATTTTTCTTTGTGTCCCTGTAAAAAGACTGTAAGTGCTAAATTCACCAAAATCTATACTGTTGGTGCAACCGTGATCTATAACATGTGTACAAATTTTTTGCTTCGATTAATAAGGCGTTTAGACGCTATCACACGTTTAAAAATTTGGCCCCATGGGCCATAATGATAAAAAAAATTTCCGTCCCTGTAAAAAAACTATAAGTGCTAGATTCACCAAAATCTATAGGGTTCGTACTATGGTGACTTACATTATACGTACCAACTTTCAGCTTATTCGAACAAAGCGTCTACACGCTTGCGTGTTCACTCACAGACATATACTCATACATACACACATACATACACACACACATATATGCAAATATCATCGTAAAAATAGTGAAAACGGACTCAGGGGACCTCGAAACGTATAGAAACATCAAAATCTCAAATTCGGATTTTTGACATGATTACAATACTTTCCTCACGTTCGGAAAGTAAAAACCCTTATAATTGATTAAAGCTTTAGATTTCGGTTTAGATTAGGCTAAGGTTAGTTTTAAGATTTTCTATTTTTCTGAAACGAAATTTCTCTTTTCTCGCGATTTTGTAAGAATTGTTTGATTATTATCATTATTATATTAGTTAAATATTCAATCATATTTTAACTTTTAATAAAATAATTATAGCAGCTTCAAGAAAATTTAGAAATGCATTTACATTGCTTCTATTATTGTTTAAGAACATTTCGTTGAAAATTAAGTTAAGCATTCATAATAACTCCGAGTTCAAGAAACTTTCCAAAAAAGCATGTTCATTATCACATCTGAGTTACACTTGTAACATCTGCTTTCAACTTTCTAATTGCAAAAAGACGCAAATTTGCTTCCTGTTGAAGTCTTCCGCTTATTTCTCACATACGAAACAGGTGTTTGACCTAACAATTAATGAAGTGAAGACATAGGTACAGTTCAACATAAGTTTATATCTTTAAAGAAATTAACATTAAAGAAATTTCGTAAAAAAATTAACATTTGCTAAAATTTTCATTAACGGCCCTCTTCACTTACCGTCGCCGGAAGCCCGAACCAATGTTATTCTATGGGAAAATTTTCTTTACAAATAACTTATTAACTAATACATATTTTGAAATTCTGTTTTCACATTCAGAAAATTCCCAACTGTTAAATGGACGGACATTTTTTAAAAATGTATTTTTTTTTTTTAATTTTTAATATTTTATTTTGAAATTGCAAAATAAAAAAATTTCACATATTGAAAATTCGCATTTTGCAGCTTCGAAATAAAATATAAAAAATTTAAAAAATATTTTTTTAAAAAAGGTCCGTGAATTTAACAGCTGAAAATTTTCAAAATGTGAAATAAGAATTTAAAAATATGTATGAGTTAATGAGTTATTTGTAAAGAAAAATTTCCCATAGAATAACATTAGCTCCAGCTTCTGGCGGCGGTGAGTGAAGAGGGCCCTTAAGGGTACAGTGGACATTATAAAGTGTTTATGTAATTTACTGTCTTAAAATTATGAAATTTTGCATCCATATGCTTTGATATGTTGCAATATTAAGTGCATTCAAATTTCTTCAAAATTATTTAAAGTTAAAATATATATATATATATATATTATGTTGTGGCCACTATATGACTTTCTTCTATATTTTCTTATACAAATTTACTCAGTAAAAATAGCTTATTAAAATTATCTTCCAGGATGAATGCAGACCTAGAGAAGTAGTATTCTAGGTCTGCTAGAAAAGTAGTATTAACACAAAATATCCAAAAAAGTCGATTTTATTCTCTATATGGTAATCGCTCCAGTGATTGACACTTTTAAAGCAATTTCTGATGTTTTTAAATGTTTTAGTCATCAGAAATTATTTTTAGAAATCCTAAGTTAATATGTATCGTATGCAAGACTTTCAGAACTACATATATGTTAAAATATATGCATTTAATAATAATAATAATTATTATTTTTATTTTATGAATTTTTATTTTACACCCACTCAAAGTTCCAGTATCACTGTAAAATAAAATCCCGTAAGATTTCGGGGAAAGCCTGGCAGCAGAGATTCCAGACAAAGCCCGTAAAAAGAATCGCTTAGACCGTAAATTGAGTATATAATAATCTTAAATTACGTTACATGCTTGCAAAAAAAAAACATTTTGCCCGTAAAACCAATGTTTTTTTTTTTTTTTTTTACGGGCTTTGTCTGGAATGAAGAAAGCAAAAACGTGGAATGGCTTTATTCGACTTTCGAAACATTTACGTAGTAGTTATCAGGCGTTTAAATAAATTTTAATCATTAAATAATTCAGTTTGATAATCAAAAGAAAAAATTAAAATGCACTGTTTAAAAAAAAAAAAAAAAAAAAAAATCTGAAGCTTTTCATTTTGAAAAAGGCAACTAGATGCCTTTTTTTGAAATAGATCAATTCGTTTTCTGAACGAAAAATTTTAATTTACACCACGATTCGTTTCAGATCTACAACGAAACCAATCTTTTTGTTAATGAAAGAGGCTTTTTAAATCATACAGGTTTAAATGAGTGTAGGACCATAGCCTCCTAAATTAGATGCTTTCCGCGTGGCTCGGAAACATGGCGGTAGTACTGGTACAGACGACTGGTAACTGGTACAGACCTCGCGACTTTTTTATTCAACAACCACCAAAAAATTTTAAAAGTGGGATTTGATATGCATAAAAGGCGAACAGAATCAAAGAAACGTCGATTATATACATCATATATCACTTCTTAAAATTATTGGTAACAGTTGAATAAAAAAGTCGCGCAATCTGTACCAGGTGGCGCTGTCTACCGCTTGAACTATTGCCAAGTTTCCGAGCCACGCGGAAGGCATCTAGTTTAGAAGGCTACGGTAGGACATAGATTTTTATTCATTTATTTATTTGTTTTATCGAGAAAAAAAGTAGAAGTTTTGTGCATAGGCGTAGCGTGAACGAAAATTTTTGGGGGGCACACATATATGAAAAACCAATAAAAAAATTTTAAAAGTTTCCTCTATGCTATAAGTATGGAAATATTAAATATTTATGAAAATTTCAGATCTCAATTCTTAAACAATTTTTATGGTATGAGAAATCCAAAAATCATAAATTGATGTGGTGTCAGTGTCTGTGTAGACATCAACTTAGAAATGATTAATTGTGAAAACGTCTAATTTTAAGTGACAAATTTTAGTTTTCATGAATTCAGAAATTAGGACAAAAATTTTACAATTCAAATGTTATTTTACGGCATCTAGACCTGAAAAATCCCTGTCATTACTCATTAAATAATACATAATTTTAAATTTTATTTTCACATTCAGAAAATTCATGAATTTTCTAAATTTCGTCAATATTCCAACTTTTAAATTCGAAAAATGTAAGAAGAAACTAGTTGGCATAGGTGGACTTTGCTCAGTTCCCCATCATATTTATGTTCTCATAAATTTCTAGTATGAGACATATAATCATGTTAAAAGAAATGAATTTCACCAAAGCTTGATACAGTGACAGAATGAAATCCCTGCATAACAGTCTATTCACCGTTCACTTCGATATATTTACCTTATTCTAACGTATTAATTTATTTTATCAGGGTCAATTCCATTGTTTAGTTTTCATGCTAGTATTTCCAATGCAATAATCTTAAAAATTCATACTTATATGAAAAATTTACCATTTCGCTACATTGATAAAATCGTAAATTACGAATAATTTACGAAATGTTCCTATTAGAATATTTGTATTTAATCATGTTCAAACAAATGTTATAAATGTAATTTTGAAGCTGTCTAATGTATTTACGATCCTCAAAATGGAAGTTTATGCTTAATTTTGCCTTATTCTGATATGTTAAGTAAATCGTAAATTCCAAATAACTTACGAATTTTTTTAAATTGGAAAAATCATACTCTATGATATTCATGCCTGTATCCTAAATAGTATTTTGAAAGTGGTTTGACATCTTTACGATGAATATATCCCTCAAGATTGACGGTCATGTGAAATTTTCTCTATTCTGCCATGTTAAGAAATTCGTAAATTTCCAATAACTTAAGAATTTTTTATATTGAAAAATTCATAGTCGTTAATATTCATGCCAGTGTCCTAAATAATATTTCAAAAGTAGTCTGACATCTTTACGAAGAAAATATCTCTCAAAATTGACGTTTACGTGAAATTTTGCCCTATACTGCCATGTTAAGAAATTCGTAAATTTCCAATAACTTGTGAAATTTTCAAAGTAGCATATTTATTTATAGTTTTTGATGTTCATTCCGGCATCAAAACGGATATTTTAAAACTGGTCTGACATTTTTACAGTAAAACGTTTCCATTTAATGCACGTTTAAGTGAATTTTTGTCCTACTCTCCCATGTTAAGAAAATCGTAAATGCCTGATAACTTACGAAGATTTTTAATTCGAATGTTGCAAATGAATAGGGTTCTTGCCAGTATCGAAAGTAATATTTTAAAACTGATCTGAGCTCTCTGCGATCAATTGTTCGTGAGATATCGTGTAAACAGACTAACACACTAACAGACACCATACAAATTTTGTCATTTTCGGATTCCTCACACCTGAAAACGTATAAAAAAGTCAAAAAACCGAGGTCGAAATTTATCACAATTACCTAAGTTCCCCATACCTATAGTATGATGGGGAACTAAAAACGGCAATGAGAAAAATTTAATTTTTCAGGATATTTCAGACACAGAAAATAATGATAGTAACGATGCAGAATATTTAAAATTTTAGTGTTATTTCCCATCAAAACCGAAAAACGATTGGGTAAAGGTGAAAAATTTACAATTTCGGAATTAATTTACGTCTTTAAATGCCAAAAAATATTTTGAGTAAAGAAAAAAACCAATGAAATTTTAATATTTTATACGGCTATTTTAATATTTTATACGGCTTTGGGATCAGTAGACTATTTTTTTTTCTCTCTCTCTCTCTGATTACTTTCCGAACACTATAGTGAGGAAAGTATTGTAATCATGTCAAAAATCCGAATTTGAGATTTTGATGTTTCTATACGTTTCGAGGTCCCCTGAGTCCGTTTTCACTATTTTTGCGATGATATATGTGTGTGTGTGTATGTGTGTGAGTGAACATGCTAGCGTCTAAACGCTTTGTTCGAATGAGCTGAAAGTTGGTACGTATATTGTAAGTCACCCTAGTACGAACCCTATTGATTTTGGTGAATCTAGCACTTATAGTTTTTTTTACAGGGACACAAAGAAAAATTACACAATTCAAAAATGCAGTATTTTGGAAAAAAAAAAAAAATGTAAAGATGACGATAAATCATTGATTAGCCTACAATAATGCTGATACAACTGCCTCTTAGGTCGATAAGTTACGGAATAGAGAAGAGAAGTGACGCTTTTCGTGAAAATTGGGGTACTTCATATACATTTTTTAATTACATAAACTCATAATTGCTATTTCTTTTTTATTTGGGTTTTCTTTTTTTTTTTTTTTTTTTTTTTTTGTTTCACGATGTGTGATAACACAATTTTTTAATTGACTTTATCACATTTCCTAGTCTAAAAAATTTTTAGGTTCTGAAAGATTGAGGGGGCACGTGCCCCCTCGTGCCCCCCCCCCCTCCCGACGCTACGCCTATGGTTTTGTGCATTGCCGTCTATGGGATCAAACTACTTAAAGTGTGCTTTAGTAATGTTAAATTGCTTAAAACATAAAATCAAAAAGATAAATATTTGATATTGCGAGCTTACCAGATATAGTTCTTTTGCAGTGACACAGAAAGGAATTTGAATACATTACGATCCATTAAACGGTATGCAAAGTGGCGAGAAGTACTCAGATATTTTATCATGATTTTACCTTTTGTTAAGGTAGTATACTTCCTTTATCTCAATAATAATTTTTTTTTTCTTATAATGGAAAATAAAAGCATCGTTTTACTCAAAGATTGGCTGTGAGTCCGATTAGGTGAGGCGTTTGGATTAAGGCCGATTGACTACAATAGGGTTCTACACCTGAGGTGGTGTATCCTCTGTGGGTGCTTTTCTAAGGGGTCCTAGCATGCATTTACGCAAGTTTCGGGGAAAACTAGGAAAAACTTCAAACGGCTAGGCCGACGAGTGCGATCTGGGATCCGTGGCACCTCTCGTCTACCAGCTTCGAGAGAAAAACCTGGAGTTCAATTAGAAAAAATTATTTTATGATTCTTTCATCATCTGATTCACTAATGACTGACGTGATTAATAAATACGATTAGATGCAAAATTATACTGTACAAAGATATATATTTATATGCATGTATTATACAGTACAAGAAAATAAATATTTATTTAGAGAAACAAAAATAATATCTTTCGAGGTTACCAACAGATTATTTTTGTTTTAATAAAGCTTATCGCCGTAAATAATTTGAAATTTCTGCACTGCCTACCGATAAGTATTTGAGCACTTTCGAATTTAGAAATTTTATCAATTATTTAGAAAAGTTCTTTTGGAATCATTTTAAAACTTTGGTAGAGTAAAGAACACGTTATACTTCATATATTTCAGCAAAAGTTGTGTCCTGAAAAGGAAAAAGAGACCAGTAAAAAATTAACGAAAAACCGAAATGTTTTGGATCGTCCTGTAAAATGTATTGCTTGAAACGTATTTTGGCTGTAGCATGTGATTAAGAGAAAGTTTCTCATTATCTGCATACACACATTTTCAAGTTATATACATTTTTCCACATATATTCCTGGAGATATAACGACTGTTTTATAACATTGCAAAAAAAAAAAAAAAAAAAAAAAAAAAAAAAAAAATATGTCCACTTTTTTAAGTATAACACTTATGGTATTAGACCCAGAGCAAAAACATTTTCAGAAAAATTTGGCACACTTCATTAGACACAGCATCAGAATGGGGAAAATGTTAAATATCTTACAAAATAGGATCATTTTTACTTTCTTCTATATGTAATATAGAGAAAGTATTGGATTCGCGAAAATTTTCGACCTCCGTTTTTTGACGGATCTACACGTTTTGGGATGTCCTGAACACGAATTGATAGTTTTTAGAAAATGTCTGTCTGTCTGTCTGTCTGTGTGTCTGTCTGTCTGTCTGTCTGTCTGTGTGTCTGTATCATTTTTTTGTGGACGCTGTATCTCACGAACATATGAATGAAATTTAACCAAACTTGGTATTTAGTTGCACCCTGACATGAACTGGTGCCCATTAGATTTGGGGATCAATAGCTCAACAGGTGGCGCTGTAATCGCATTTTATGCAAATTTTTAACATGGCAGCATAGGACAAAATTCCGTATAAATGGGCATAATGAGAGTTATTTTAAACTTGTGATTGTAAAATGAATTTGAATTATTGATGATAGTAGTAGTTAACTAGGAAAAAAAAATTGTGCATGGGGGGGCATCGGTTCCCCCCCTGGGGGGGAAGTACCCCCCCGGGGGGGTTAAATTTTGAAGATGGGTATCATTCGAAAGATCTCGTCAATACCTTTAAAACGAATGGTTGAACCATAAATCTGTGATAATTTAAAACAAAGTTATCGATTTTTTTTACTTTTAACAAAAAAAAACTTAGAAAAATAATCGTATTTTTTTTTTTTTTTTTTTTTTTACGAAATTTTACCAAACTTGGTATTTAGTTGGTCCCCGACATAAACTGTTGCTGATTATATTTGGGGATCAATATCTCAACAGGTGGCGCTGTGATAGCATTTTATCTAAATTTTTAACATGGCAGCATAGGACAAAAATTCGTATAAATGTGCATAATAAGAGTTATTTTACACTTGTGTTTGTAAAATTAATATGAATTATTGATAATACTAGTACGTAACTAGGAAAAAAATTTTGTGCATGGGGGGGCATCGCTTCCCCCCCTGGGGGGAAGTACCCCCCGGGGGGGGGTAAATTTTGAAGATGGGTATCATTCGAAAGGTCTCGTCAATACCTTTAAAACGAATGGTTGAACTATAAATCTGTGATAATTTAAAACAAAGTTATCGATTTTTTTTACTTTTAACCAAAAAAAAAAAAAAAAAAAAAACTTAGAAAAAAATTCTATTTTTTTTTTTTTTTTTTTTTTTTTAAATATTGTTAGTGATTGAATATGTATTAATTTTCACAAAAAAAAAAAAAAAAAAAAAAAAAAAAAAAGGAAAAAAAAAATCTTTTTTTTTTTTTAAATATTGTTACTGATTGAATATGTATAGGAAAATATAGAAGAAAGTCTTGTGGTGGCCACAACATACTAGTTATTAAATAATTTGTATCTACACATGCGCTAGCTTTTAAAAAAATTTATTTGTATAATTTAATAGCTAAATGTATTGAGCAACTTATATGAAAACCTCAAACAAATATCGTGTAAACTTAATAAGTAGTACGACATAAAATGAATAGAATTTCTGTTCTCAAAATAAAAGGGAGGTTTTATCAACATTTATTTACAATCAGCGAACACTGTATTGCTGTTGGGCATTGACTGAATCAAAATAAAAATGTGAGTAAACCCCCTTTCAGTTTAGCTTTTATTTTGAGAGGACTGAAATTTTGTTCACTCCATCTCTCATAACTCTTTAAATTTGCAATATTTGTTTGAGGTTTTCATATAGGTTTTTCAATACATTTGGCTATTACATTATACAAAGGATTTTTTTATTCTTTTTTCTTTTAACCTAGCGCATGTATAAGTAAAAATTATTTAGTAAAAATTAAAAATGCTCATATATCGTAAGATATTTAACATTTTTGCATTCTGATTGCAGTATGCTGTGTCTAAGGAAGTATGCCTTCTGAAAATGTCTTTACTCTGGGTCTAATACCCTACGTGTTATATAATTAAAAAAGTGGGTTTTTTTTTCAATGTTTAAAAAAAATAGTTATATCCATGAATGTATGTGGTAACCTCTTAAAAATTTATACTGATAATGAAAAAACTTCTTTTAATCATATGCTAAAGCCAAAATGCATTTAAAGCATTACTTTTTAAGTATTGGATTCGTAAAAATTTTCGACCGCGGGTTTTTGATGGATTTAACGTTTTGAGAGCTGTAGAACACGATTTGACCATTTTTAGAAAATGTCTGTCTGTCAGTTTGTCTGTGTGTGTGTGACAAAATTTTGTGGCAACTGTATCTCAGGAACTACTGCACAGAATTTCATACAAATTGGTATGTAGTTGCACCTTGACATAAATTAGTGCCTATCAACTTTTGGTAAACATTGTCTTACAGGTTGCGTTGCCATCCCGCTTTTTCTAAATTTTTAACATGGTGATATAGGGCAAAATTTTGTATAAATGTGCATAAAGAGAATAATTTTTTAGTAATCATTATGAAATTTACAAGAATTATTTATAATAGAGATAGTCAACTGGGAAAATTTTTTTGTATGTGTAGAAGCCTCACCCCCCCCCCCCCCGAGGGGGAATTCCCCCCTCGAGGGGAGTAAATTTTGAAGAAGGGTATCTTTCGAAAGGTCTCGTCAATACGTTTAAAACAAATGGTTGAACTATAAATCTGTGATAATTTAAAACAAAGTTATCGATTCTTTTTTTAACGAAATTTAAAAGAAACTTTGAATTTTTTTTTTTTTTTTTTTTTTTTTTTTTTTAATTGTTTCTGAGTGAATTTGTATAGGAAAATATAGAAGAAAGGCTTGTGATGGTTACAAGATACTAGTTTACAGGGTGACCCAAAACATTTTGATTTTTCTTTAATTTTTTACTGATCCCATTTTCCTTTTCAGGCCACAACTTTTGCTGAAATAAATATATGAGGTATAACGTGTTCTTTACGCTACCAAAGTTGATGATTTCAAAAGAACTTTTCTAGATATTTCACAAAATGTCTAAATTTGAAAGTGTCCAAATAGTTATTGGTAGGTAGTGCATAGTTTGTGTAGAAAGATACTTATACAGGGAGCCACAGTGTATCATTCTTTGATACTACCTGCACTGGATAATTTTTGTTTTGAATAGTAACGTTATCACCTGATAAGTTGAAACTTCCATTTTTGGATAAGGGTGAAAAGGATGAAGATTCATACAGTGTACCAAGAAAAAAACTAAGCAGTAGATCGAGATACACTTGGTTAGTTTTTGTTTGGGATAAGGCTTTTTTTTTTTTTTTTACTGAAAAGTTTACGTGAAATAAATGTGGTATCTAAAAATGAGAAAAGCTTTTTCATTTATAATTTGATTATTATTATTTAGTTTTTCCTCTGTATATGGAAATTAATTCTTGAAAAATTATGAAAAGTATTTTAAAATTTATCATGTTGTTACTTGAAATTGTTATATTTGAATGAAGATACAAATGGAGAATGTATGCATACTTGTAAAAGGTAACAAGGCATATATTTAAATGTGAAACCAAGTGTAATATTTTTGTATGCTACCAAATATAGTTTTTTGCTACGTGTATTAAAAAGTTTTTCTATATTACTTGAAGTCCTTGTCCTTGGATTAAGAATAAAGACATATATTTATATAAAAGTGTAAGGAACTAAAAGTTGTATCGCTGCGTGCAAGGTATGGGTCGTTTTATTTATTTCATTTTATTTATTTATTTATTTTTAATAAGCAAAAAGATCAGCAGTAAATAAATCAAATGTAGTAATAAACACGAAAAGAAATACTTTTTATTATAATTTGATAATGAATATTTTAATTTTCTAATAAAAGAAAAATTTGTTTTTAAGAAATAACAAAGTTTAATCCCTATATATCAAATTTAAAATCGTTTTGTTGTCTTACTGTTTGCAATTTAATACAGATGTTCCACGTCATAGGGCATACCAGTTACAATAAAATAATTCATTCCTTGAAAATGCTTTTTTTTTTTTTTTTCTTTACAATTGTAATTGCAATTTTGAAAAACTTTTTTTTTTTTTCCAATCATTTTTAATGTTTTATAGATTATCTAGATTGTCACTTAGATGGTCTTTTCTAAAATAAATTCTAAATAAAAGTTTAAAATAGCAATTTCACAAATTCATTTTAATATTGATCAATACTATTCCACTTTCTAGCTTCGAAAAATGCTATCGTATTTTAGCAACTTGAAATCTGCTGTCAAGCTCAACCGGCTGTGCACTGAAACTTGTGTCTTCTTTCTGCATTATCGGGTGACAGCTCTGGCTCTGCTGTTCTGCAGCATCCTCATATCAGCTGACCGCTTTGCCGGAGACAAGATCAAATGCCTGTCCAAGCCCAACCGTGAAATCACTGCCGAATTATTGGACAGCTACTGTTGGTCGACCTCCACTTACTCGATCACCTCATCTTATCTAAAAGAAGTAAGAAAATAAAATTAGTTGTGGACAGTATGAAAATAAAATGAATTGTTAGTCACTTGAGGTCGATACCGCCACAATGGCGGCGAAGAAAAACTAGTTGGCATAGGTGGACTCTAGTTGGCATAGGTGGTGGCTCAGTTCCCCATCATATTTATGTTCTCATAAATTTCTAGTGCGAGACATTATAATCATGTTAAAAAAAATGAATTTGACCAAAGCTTGATACAGTGACAAAATGAAATCCCCGCCTAATAGGCTATCCACAGTTCACTTCGATATATTTATCTTATTCTAATCTATTAATTTATTTTATCAGGGTCGACTCCGTTGTTTAGTTTTCAAGCTACTATTTCCAATGCAATAAACCTCAAAATTCATATTTATAAGAAAAATTTACAATTTCGTTATGTTGATAAAATCGTTCATTACGATTAATTTACGAAATTTTCCTATTAAAATATTTGTATTCAATTATGTTCAAACAAATATCATAAATGTAATTTTGAAGTTGTCTAATGTATTTATAATCCTCAAAATGGAAGTTAATGCTCAATTTTGCCTTATTCTTACATGTTAAGTAAATCGTAAATTCCAAATAACTTACGAAATTTTTAAATTGGAAAAATCATAGTCTATGATATTTATGCCAGTATCCTAAATAATATTTCGAAAGTGGTTTGACATCTTTAATATGCAAATATCCCTCAAGATTGACGTTTATGTGAAATTTTGCTCTATTGTGCCATGTTAAGAAATTCGTAAATTTCCAATAACTTACAAAAATTATTTATTGGAAAATTCATAGTCATTACTATTCATGCCAGTATCCTAAATAATATTTCGAAAGTGGTTTGACATCTTTAATATGCAAATATCCCTCAAGATTGACGTTTATGTGAAATTTTGCTCTATTCTGCCATGTTAAGAAATTCGTAAATTTCCAATAACTTACAAAATTTATTTATTGGAAAATTCATAGTCATTACTATTCATGCCAGTGTCCTAAATAATATTTCAAAAGTAGTCTGACATCTTTACGATGAAAATATCGCAAAAAATTGATGTTTATGTGAAATTTTGCCCTATACTGCCATATTAAGAAATTTGTAAATTTCCAATAACTTGCGAAATTTTCAAAGTAGCATATTTATAGTTACTGATGTTCATTCCGGCATCAAAACTGATATTTTAAAACTGGTCTGACAATTTTACAGTAAAAAGTTTCCATTTAATGCACGTTTAAGTGAAATTTTGTCCTATTCTCCCATGTTAAGAAAATCGTAAATTTCTCATAACTTACGAAGTTTTTTAATTCGAATGTTCCAAATGAATAGGGTTCTTGCCAGTATCAAAAGTAATATTTTAAAACTGATCTGACCTCTTTGCGATCATTTGTTCGTGAGATATCGTGTAAACAGACTAACAAACTAACGGACTAACACACTAACGGACTAACACACTAACAGACACCCTACAGACAGACACCATACAAATTTTGTCATTTTCGTATTCCTCACACCTGAAAACGTATAAAAAAGTAAAAAAACCGAAGTCGAAAATTTTCACGATTACCTAAGTTCCCCATACTTATAATATGATGGGGAACTAAAAAGTTACAAGAAACAACTGAAGTTTTTACTCTAAGTTATTTATATATATATATATATAAAGTACAGTCGGTAACAAAAGTGTCCGAACACTAGCAAAAATTCTTATGTAAAAAAAGTAGAGTTAATACTGTTTTGTTAAATAAATCCTTATCGAATTATGTTCTTAGACTGACTAAGAACAGGGTTCGACAAGGATTTATTTAACAAAACCGTATGAAGTGTACTTTTTTTACATAGGTATTTTTGCTAGTGTTCGGACACTTTTGTTACCGACTGTACAGGGCGAGTTTTTGAAGTTTAGAATTAAAATAAAATGGGTTAAAATATAGCCCACTGCCCCTAAAACAGTTAAAGGAATGCAGAATCTACTTTGACTGGCTGTCTAACCTCATATTATTCTATGGAGAAATCTGTTTTCAAAATTACTCATTGCCTAATTTTTCTTTTTTAACTTGTACTTTATTTTGAAGCTATAAAATGCAAAAAAATACTCTTAGTTAATTTTTCGCCCTTTACCAACTTTAAAACGAAAGAATAAAAATTAAATAATAATAATTAAAATAATTTTCGTAAAACAAGTAAAATTTGTACTATTTTTAATTTTTTAACTGTGAAAAAGGAGTTTAAAATAATTGCATTATGTAATGAGTAATTTATAAAACAAATTTTTCCATAGAATAACATGGAGTTAAACTGCCAGTTAGTTTAGGTGAAGTATCCTTTAAGGGCCCGCTTCACTCACCGCCGCCGGAAGCCGAAACTAATGTTATTCTATGGGAAATGTTTCTTTACAAATAACTTATTAACTAATACATATTTTTAAATTCTGCTTTCACATTCTGAAAAATCCCAGCTGTTAAACTGAAGGACCTTTCTTAAAAAAAAAAATATTTTTTTTTTAATTTTTTATATTTTATTTTGAAGCTGCAAAATACGAATTTTCAATATGTGAATTTTTTTCATTTTGCAACTTCAAAATAAAATATTAAAAATTAAAAAAAATACATTTTTAAAAAAGTCCGTCCATTTAACAGTTGGGAATTTTATGAATGTGAAAACGGAATTTAAAAATATGTATTAGTTAATAAATTATTTGTAAAGAAAATTTCGCCATAGAATAACATTGGCTCGGACTTCCGGCGACGGTAAGTGAAGAGGGCCGTTAAATGTCGTCGGCATATAATGTTTAAACGAGGAACTCTTTCGATTTAATTGATTTAAGTACGAATACTTATTATTATTTTTTAAATACAAGTGAATAAGGAAAGATAAATCCGGTTTTAATCTTCACCTATTTGCAATGGATCCTTAACACTACTTCTCATTTAGTTTTCTTTTCTAAAATTGCTAAAACTTTTCATTTCTTCTAATGTTCCATTTTGAGAAAAATTAATTTAATCTCAGTTTAAGAATTATTGTTTATGTAAAAATTACATAAAATTCGATTAATGAATACATCATCCTAATTTTATGTTCATACGTTTATTTGTTTAAAATTTATGCGCATAAAAAGAAAATAAGTATTTAAGTTGTTGCTTTAACTCTACATGTCAGTGTAATTATAGAGAAATATTACTAGAGAATGCACTTGAGAACATTACTTTGCAACCAAATTTATTTTTGTTCGTGTTAAAATATTGATTATACCGAAGATGTTTAAGAGCGGACAATACCTAATCTCGCCGGCAGCCTTCGCCCATGTTATTCTATGGGAAAATTTGTTTACATAATTACTCATTACCTATAATGAATATTTTTCAATTCTGTTTCCACATTTAGAAAATTCATAAGCGTTAAATTAGTACTTGTTTTCCAAAAATTGATTTTTTAAAATTTTAGTATTTCATTTTGCGATTAGGAAATGAGAAAAATGCATTTTGTGAAAAATCGCATTTTTGAACTCAAAATTAAAATGTAAAAATTAAAAAAAAAAAAAAAAAAATGAATTTTTCAAAAATGAGTACTCATTTAACGGTTATGAATTTTCTGACTGCGAAAACAGAATTTAAAAATATTCATTAGGTAATGTGTAATTGTAGCAACAAATTTTCCCATAGAATAACATGGGCGAAGGCTGCCGGTGAGATTAGGTATTGTCCCCTCTTAATACCAGGATTAGTTTCATAATAAAGTCGCATTGCACATATCAACTAGAACAATGAAGAATATTTTTTTGTTCAAAAAAAAAAACAGCATTGAATCCAAATACACTGACTTTTATTATGCATAGTTCAAATAAATATATCATTTAGCACAAAGTAACGAGTTTATTTCTCATCAATCTGTATAAACAAATGCGACTACAAAATTCCATCGCAGGTATTCAGATACGGAGGGAGAGGAGAAGATCGACAAAATTACTTCTTTTTTCAAGCGAAGTCTTTAAGAGATCTGCCAGTCTCAGAGTCAAAAAGTGCCAACCGAATAAGTTGGCATCGTTAAAATTCAGCCAAAAAGAATGCCAAGCTATTTCTTTGTCTTTAGTAGATTTTAATACAAAATTTTTGAATATAAATTGTCGTCACTAAAACTCAAACCAATTTGGCATAAAAAAAAAATGCGCCACGTGTCAATCAAAGCAACGGACGAAGTCGGTTCGGAGCTGCGCGCCAGCCAGTCGACATTAATCCATTAAAAATCTATTTTTAGAACAATAATGATCTGCTCGAAAATTAATAGTAGCTTTTAATGTAAACACAAGCATTATAATTATTAACTGAAATTCCTATTTATTGTTTTATTAACCCGTTAGTAGTCGCTAGTTGGTCGATCTGCCGCCCATCCTTCAGTGTTGCCAGATTTTTTTTATTCAATTGCCACCAAAAATTTTTAGAAGTGACATTTGACATACATACAACGCGAATAAAATCGAAGAAACGTCGATCACATCACTTCTTAAAATTATTGGTGAAAGTTAAATAAAAAGTTCGCAATTTGTAATTGGTGGCGCTGTCTACAGCGACTACTAACGGGTTAATACATACATATGCTAGAAATAAGCTGGTAACGAATTTTGAAATACATTCTCAAAATAAATACCGTAATTTCTGGTAGATAACTCGCAGGTAAGATGTCTCATTTCTCCACCAGAAATTTTATTTAATAGAGAAATCTATACTTTTTCGAAGGAAGAGCTCGTACAAATATAAATTTATTTATCAATTGAAATTTCTGGTGCAAAACTGGATTATATAACCTGCGGGGTATGTACCAGAAATTACGGTAATTATAGCGAAAATGATCCTTTTGTCATTTTAACGTAAAAATTTACTACGCAGTGATCGCTAACCATTCTTTTCGTTTTAGGTTGGCGTTCACGTTCCTCACCCTGGTGTTGAAGGTTCCGAGAAGGAAGAACAATACGAGTATCGAAATTTTTACCAATATGTACACATCGTACTCTTCATTCAAGCACTGCTGTTTTACGTCCCACATTTTCTATGGAAAAATTTCGAACCAGACTTCATGGATTCCATCAAAGAAGAAATTCAAAAAACTCTCTTCGTCGGAAAAGATAATGCTGAAGTTCTTGAAAAAATTTCCATTTTCATTGAAGAAAGATGGGGCAGTTTCAATATCTTAGCTATCAAATATTTTATGTGCGAACTCATTGCTTTTTTTAATATTTTAGTGCAAGCGTATTTATTAGACGTATTTTTTCACGGAAAATTTTTACATTTGGGGCTATTTTTCAAGACCTATTACATTTCTGAAATTTTTAGTGATCCTATACATTTATTCCCTGTTGTTACTATATGCACCTTTAAAAGATATGGACCATCTGGTTACATTGACGTGATTGACTCACTTTGCGTTTTGCCTATTAATGCCATAAACGGAAAGATATTTCTTTTCGTTTGGATTTGGTTTGCAATTCTGCTTCCATTATCCTTTGCTAGTCTGATATATTTGGCCATTTCTTGTGTTTCTCCTGATTTCAGAACTTTCTACCTAAAAATTGCACGTTACATCAGAGGGGATCGCAAAGACTATTCTTACACGAAATTGGCCGATGTAAGTGATTTTGGAGACTGGTTTATCATATCGTCTCTTAGAAATAGCGTCGACGAATGTAGTTTCTCTTATTTAACAGAGAGCATTCTGTCTAAGCTTCCTTCCCTTGAAACAGAAGACGAAGAAGATTAATGTTTCAAATTGACTTCACTGTTAAAGAAAAAACTGTTGTCGCTACATTGAACCAAATGTCGCTACATTGAAATATTGTTGTAGCTGAGGCCATAAAATGGTGAAACATTTTACAATGCTTTGGCATTTTATGGTGCCAAATAAAGATAAAATAAAATAATATTATTTAAGGCTCAAACTATTTCAAATTTTCTTCTCTCGCGCAATTCACAAATTAAAAATTTGTCCTATACAGAATTTAATTTCGGATGAGAGACCTATTTTTAATCTTGTTACTACATTGCTTTTTTTTCAGATGTATTTTTTTTTTTAATAAAAATATTTCATGCTCAGAATAAATCACGTTTTTTTTTTTTTTTCTTTCCTACTATGGATAATTTATTTTCCCTCATGGTGACTTAGATGTCATTTATCCTGTCATCTAACAATATTCCCTTTTTCAACGATTTTCCTTTTTTCTTTTTTTTTTAAGATAATTCATAATTTGAATAAAAAGAAGGATAAATTATACAGTAAAGATACAATTAAAATAATTCAGTCTTAAACAGAATTAAATATTGGATATAACTGCATAATTTTTTCTTTTTGTAATTTGTTATATATTTAGACCTGCTAACTATGCTAGTTTATCCGTAATGGCATTAAGCCCCGCCTTTTTTTCACACCAGAATAGTTGTAGAGTAATATTCAGCAATATGTTCCGATGATTAAATAAGAACAATATTGCTCTACAACTATTCTGGTGTGAAAAAAAGGCGGGGCCTATTACCATTACGGATAAACTAGCATAGTTAGCAGGTCTATATATTGTTTATTTAAACTGGAGGCCTAAGGTAAAAAAAGAGAAATTGTTTTTATTTGAACTGTTTTGTCTGAAAGAAATAGGTCTCTCGTCCTAATATGTAATTGCAATCTAAATCTTAGTTCAATTTGATCCAAAATTTCTAACAATATTCTTGTAAACGTATTTCTCTGCTTGGTATTATTAATGTTATTATTATTATCACTTTTCTTCTAGGAGGTGGGAGTAGAATTTTATAATATTCTTTAGATAACTAAATAAGAACAATACTTGATTAAAGAAGCTAATAACTCCGCTCTGCATAAAAATTGCCCCAACACCATTTTTGCAAGTTCTTATGTAAAATGCCCTCCTGAATCCGAATATTATGCCCATTATGCCCTATCATCCACCGATTTTTAGGGACGTGCCCTTATTTTTATCACTTTTCGGTAATTTTATGGCTATAAATTTGATTTTTAGGGGGGGGGGATTATTTTAACAGTTAAATATCTTCTGAGGGGCTACAGAGTTGAGAAATTCTAAAACATGAACATTTGCGGCAAAGTGAAAGTTTAGAGAGGAGGGGGGGATTTGCCACTGAATTATGTATTACATTTCTTATACATATTTTTTTAATTCTATTATTGATGTTATTAAATATTTATTAAACATTGTTTATTAAACATTATATTTTTTTGTTTTTTAGTGTTTAATTATTTTTCATTCTCCAAATCAAATTCATGGCCATAAAATTACCGAACAGTTATAAAGATTGGGGTAGGGGTGGTATCCCGTGAAAACGGTGGGTGACTGGGCAAAATGGTAGTCATATTCGGATTCAAGAGGTCATTTTATATAAGAATCAGCAAAAATGGTATCAGAGCTCGTTTTTCTTTTCTTTTTCTTTTTTTTTTTTTTTCTTCAGCGCATTGTAATTTAAATAGCTGAGATGAAACATTTGTTTGGGAGTATTCATAAATTCAATATATAAATAACTGTTTCCATTAGCCCAGAAAACTGTGTTTCCTGTATTACTATTAATCATTTTTAGGTCAAATAAATAATTTATATTGTTTTAATAATATAGTATGCAAACGTATAAATAAAGGAGTTAAGAACTTAAGGGCCCTCTTCACTCACCGCCGCCGGAAGCAGTGCTGCCAGATTGAGGGAAATTTTTATGTAACTCCCACCACTAAATTTTATTTGAAACAGTTTGGTAATTAATTCGAAACATTTTTCACAGAAATCGTCTATGTAATTAGGTAACTGTTGCAAGTAAAATTTAACGGCGACTGTTGAATAAAAATTTCCCTCAAATCTGGCAGCACTGGCCGGAAGCCGAAGCTAATGATTTTCTATAGGAAATATTTCTTTACAAATAACTTATTAACTGATACATATTTTTAAATTCTGTTTTCACATTCTGAAAATTCCCAGCTGTTAAATTGACGGACCTTTTTTAAAAAATTATTTTTTTTAATTTTTTATATTGTATTTCGAAATTGCAAAATGAAAAAATTTCACATATTGAAAATTCGTATTTTGCAGCTTCAAAATAAAAAATAAAAAAATAAAAAAATAATTTTTTAAAAAAAGGTGCGTCAATTTAACAGCTGGGAATTTTCAGAATGTGAAAACAGAATTTCAAAGTATGTATTAGTTAATAAGTTTTTTGTAAAGAAAAAATTCCCATAGAAAAACATTGGCTCGGGCTTCCGGCGACGGTGAGTAAAGAGGGCCGTTAAATGACTGGAAACTTAAACATCTGACTATTCATATATGTAAGAATATGACTATCGTCATAAGCAAAGACATTAATTTTCCTGGTGTACTTCTGTTAATCATTAACAAAGCCTCCATATTTCGCAATACAAAATATGCAAATTACTAATTATTTGTCCGTATGTTCTGTAAATATTTTAATTGAAATTTTTCCTAATATACTTATTAGAATTTTATCGAATGGAAAATAAAAATATATTATTAAGTACTTACATCTTTGTCACATTCAAACTGTAAACAAGTGCTATTAAATTTAAAACATTATTTTTTTTCCTTGTACAAAAACGATGCTTTTGTCAATGAAATATTTTTTATTTATTTATTAAATATTGTATTTTTGAGTGTTTAAGCCCATTTTCTTTTTTATGTTGTTCTTTTATGTTTGTCAATAAAACTTTTCTTATTTATTTGTTTTCTGATATATAATAAAATTTTTATAAGAAGATTTTATTCAATTTATTTTAAATGTATTCTTTCACGCATTATAACACATAAAAATTAATTTTTAAAGAATCTTTATGGATCAATTCGTTTCTTTGTTATAAAGCATTAGCTTTTTATTAGATAAAAATAATGTAAAAGTTAATGTAAAACATTAACTATATTATTATCAGTCTTTCTTCTTTTATTTAAAGCATTATATCTATTATTATTATTTTATTATTACAGTAGAACCTTGTTAACATGAACAATGTTAACGTGAATTACTTTTAATAAGAACGGTTTCCACAATTCCTATCAAAATGAAGATTAGTTTAGTTAAATGAAGATTAGTTACTGATAGCATGAACTACTGATAACATGAACAAATTTTTTATTCCACTGGAGGTTCATGTTAACGAGGTTCGACTGTATTATTATTATTATTATTATTATTTTACAAATATCTGACATTAAAAAAAAAAAAAAAAAAAAAACTGTGATTTATAGCTTTTTAACTTGGTTTTTTTTTTACTAAACCTCTTTTAAAGTACTCAATCTTATATACTTTTTATTCTCAAATTGAATAACAATAATAATAAAATAAATCTTAACTTTGTAAGCTTTCCTTTGTTTCTCTTTACATCAACTTTTAAAAATAGAAAGAAAAACATTCTTTTTCATTATTTCTAATTAATTTCACGTTTATATATAACGCAACTTCAACGTTCCTTTCAATTTCCTGGGAAGAGGCTAATAAATTGTTTCTTAATTGTTAGCTAAATATACTTTTTTTTTTTTTTAATCCCAAAACAAATCCTCTCTGTATATTTTTATTTTCTACAACACAATCCTGTTTTTATCCACCGTATTCGACATGTTATCTGGCAAATGTTTCTTTTCTTTCTTTTTTTTTTTTTCTTCTTTTTTTTTTTTTTTTTTTTTTTAAATCTTTACCCATATACCATAAAGGAAATATTATTTTAGGCTTAAAAATAATTATTATTATTTGTTTATTTATTTATTTATTGCTATATTTACTTTTTTTCTAATGGTACTCTGAATTCGAAAATCACATTTTTAGGGTTAATCTGTATCTGTTATCATTATAATTCTAGAATAAATATAAGCAGGGAATCCAAATTCAGTACAATAAATCTGTGTCATATGGGGGTCCGACTTGAAACTGTTTATTGAGGTGATACAAATATTTCGTATGCAGGAATATACAAAAGTGTTCAAATCTATTACACGTCTATGAACAAAAGCACAGTTTAACAGCTTCAGATTGCACTAAACAAAAGGAAATGAACATATATTTTTACACACATAAAAACATGTGTAGTATAGGATATAGTACGTAAATCCCTCATCATTCATTTACAGAGCCACACAAAAGAATTCGGATACATCATGGCTATACTAAAAATTGCTGGAAGTGCATTTCAAGTATTATTATTATTATTGCTGTGCCACATTTAAGGACCCTGTGTTATCTGTGTATAATTTATATACCATACATTGTTAAAATTTTCAGTTCAATCTCGGTATATGGAGTAAAGTTATAAGTAATACCATAATTTCGTTCAACCTCATTCTTTAGTTTTCTACTTCTTGCGATGGAATTTCAGTTGCACCAAAACTTAAAGCTACCATACATCCACTCACAAGGGAAGTGTTTCGGCGTACATGCAAATGTAATTCCCTTTGTATTCAGGAGATGGCGCCACTAACACGCTGAAAGTCACCGGCTGCAAGACGGGGAGTGAAAAAAAAATTCTGAGAGGTGAGATCGTGTGTGATTATGTCATTCTAAACCGACATTCATCACAAGAAAAAAGGAGTTCTTTATTCAACTAATCACTAACCAGATGTTACTCTAAGACAGTTTATTGAAGTATATCCTTTTAAGAAGAGAAAAAAAATCTATTATATGCAGTCCAGGAAGTATGAATCAATGAAATTATTTTTGAAACCAAACCAAGCTTAAAAAAATAGATAAAAAGCATAGGGTAAACTACAAATTTTGTGTAACAACTCACCCACCAATCAAGATAAGACCCTAGAAGATTTAGTCTCTTTTATCAAAATTAACGAAAAAGAGTTATCGGGCAAGAGAGCGTGGCATAGTGCCAAAGTGTTAGACTTGAAGCAAGAAAGCCTTTAGTTCAATGCCCGCCTCGGTAGAATGTTGAATTTTTTTTTTTTTTTTTTTTTTTGTAATTTAAAACATAATACCAATATTTGGTTCAATATAAAATTACCAAATCATGGTAAAAGGTTAAACCATTGGATGGTTGCAGCTATTTCAGTACCAAGTTTAGGTTCAAAATAACACCAAATTTTTTACAGGGATATTAATCTTCTTAATAACAAAAGCCCAAGCTTTCCGAGGCTAATGCTAAACTTACAGTTATATAACGTGTACACTAACGTCATAGCCACAATATTGCATTGATATAAAGAAAAGAAATTTTCATCCTTGGTTTGGAGGAATGAATAAACAATGGCAAAAAATGATTTATCAAAGGAAAATGACGTCACAATTGCACTGATGTATTGTAAAATAAATTTTATCTGTAATCTGAAACAAAAACAAAAAAAAAAAAGTTAAAAATATAATTTAAAAGAAAATGTAATGCTATGCAGAAACCGTCAGTTGATGATTTCGCTTGTTTCTCGACCTTGCGATAAACCATATACAGGGTGATTCCGAGATCATGGGACAAACTTGGAAAGGAGGTAAAGAACATCACGAAGATTCGGAATTGTATAGGGACCCATGTCCTTAAACGTCATTTTAACTCTTTAAGAACTAGATGATTTTGCATGGATATGAACGTGGCTCTCCAATGTTGCATTTTTTAAAAAAGAATTTTACCTCCTAATGTGCTAATGTTTACATAAATAAATAAATTCTGTTTTTATAGATGTATTTCAGAGCAGCAATCGCAATAATATGAGCATTGTGTATGATTTTGAAAAATAATGATGCATGCAAGATTTTAAATTTTACACAATAGGCGGAGTTAGTAGTACACAGCAGCTCGAAACATCCCGTTCTTAAAGGGTTAAAATGACGTTTGGGGACATAGTTTCTTATACAATTTTGAATTCTTGTGATGTTCTCTACCTCCCCTACAAGTTTGTCCCATGACCTCGGAATCACCCTGTATATGTGTGTGTGTGTGTGTGTGTGTATTAAGATGTAAAAGATGATGTGACTAATTTAAAAATATCCTGAAGCTGATATTAAATGATTTAAATTCGCTTGAGAGTCAAACGAGAAATATGTAATAAATTAAAAAATACGTTCACTAGGAAATATTGACCACTTGAAATGAACTTCAACAGAACGAATGTATGTATTCAAATGAAAAGTTGAGGGAGGAGGTAGCTCCTCACACACAGAAATATATGTGAAATAAAACAAACTATATTAAACTATGTTCAACTGTTTTTTTTCTTCATATACAGCACTTCTTATCTCACAACTTAATATAGAATCTGTCTTTATATTATTTAAATTCAGGGCAACAGAAAGTCGCGTGAGTGCCATATCAGATAATTTTTCAGTGCAAACATTACTGCATTTAAAATAATCTAAATTTTAAATGCAAACATTGTCAATTTATTTATTTTTAGAACAATTACAACCAGAACTCTTTCTAATGTAAATTAAAGAATTTCATTATAATATAAATTAACTGTTCAAATTATGAAGCTATTCATCCTACAAATGTGTGTGTGTGGAGGGGGGGGGGGGGGAGGATTCTGAAAGTATGACACGGAAAACCGAAATTAGGGCCGTTCATATCTTAAAAACGGCTCTAGTGATTTTCTTCAAAATTGCTATCTAAAGTCTCATCCAGATGTCTTTTATTTTCACGTGTATTAGTTGAATACTTCAGAAAAAATTATCGGCATCCTGAATAAGTACGCCCATTTTAGGAGGTCCCACAAGTGGGTTTCCTACAAAAAGACTCTTTGAATTTTCTAAAATTCGTCATATTAAGGGGATACAGCACAGATCAGCAAAGTCAGCCAAAGCCCATGTTATTCTATGGGTTTTTTTTTTTTTTTTTTTTTTCCTACATACATAGAATTATACATTACCTGATGTATTTTTTTTAATTCCGTTTTCACATTCTGGAAATTCACAACCGTCAACTTAGCACTCGTTTTTCAAAATATTATCATTATCATCATCATCATCATCATCATTATTATTATTATTATATTAATTTTTTAAGTTTAGAAATGGGAAAAATTTACTAACAAAATGCGTTTTTCTTATTTTATAGCTGTAAAATGAAATATCAAAAAATAAATAAATAAATAAATAAATAATGGTGACCGGAGACGAAAAAAAAACGAAAGAGGGAGTGTGGAGTCTTAATTTTATTTTAGATGTAATTTCGTAAGGTTCAGATGATTCGCATCTCAAAAACGTGTGTCTCAAAAAACAGCTCTAACAATTTTCTTTAAAATCATTTTATTAACACGCTTTTATTAGCTTCACATGTAAGTATGTTTGTATGTATGTTTGTAACCGCGCTGGGAGCAAACAAAAAGTCTATATTGTAAAAAGAGACTTTCCCTACGTGAACGTTGTGGCTGTGAGGTAAAGCTCCGGGCTACGAACCTAAAGGTCTGACGTTCGAGCCCAGTCAGGGGAGATTTTTTAAAAATGGTTTTTGTTTAATTCTAAATTATTTATGATACTATAAAGTTAGATATTTTGTGCTTTTTAGTCCACGTTTCAATAAAAGCGTGTTCTTTAATTTTTTAAAAGTATAATTTTATAAACTCTTCTTTAAGTATCTTTACGACTATCAGTTTGCTATCACAAGAAAATTGTTAGGTATCCGATTTGTTAAGTTATTTCTGGCCACACTATCTACAAGAAGAATTTATAATAATATGTTATAGTGAATAATGAAAGTCGCGTAGTTGTTCTTGTTACGCCCAAGATTTTTTTGTTTGTTGTCTAAAGATAACTATCGTTACCTTTAGTGAGCCAGTGTGAACAAAGCACTCATCAAGATCTGACTCCTTTAATTTCTCTAATTGCTTAGAAATACTATCTAAAACTCAGACCCTACAACGTTATGAAATTCGCAAACAGGTAAACTTTTATGTCATTTTTAAAAGATGAAAACCATTCCCTTCAAATTTTAGGTAATTTATTCGAAATATATTTTAGAAACGATATGTAAGGTGACCAGACGTCCTCGAAAACCACCCTTCGTCCCCAAAATATTCGAACCAATTTGAGGATTTATTTTATTATATTTATTTTATTATAATAATTTATTATAAATGTAATAATTAAGCTGAGAGAAGTATTTTCAGGTACTTCATATATAAAAATTACTAAAATTTTACGTTTTAAGATTGGTTGGACGGGTTTTACATCGCACTAGTGCTGCACAGATGGGCAATTGGCGACGGTCTGGGACTCACCCCTAGAGGTGGTCAGGAGACATGCCATCGGAATTATGGTCCTCCACGAAAGGGATGGCTCTCCCGTTTCGGTGACCCCCAGAGGTATAATTTTTTATGGGAACATGGAGGACATTGCGGACACGACAGATTTTACGTGTACCAGCCACCATTAGTGTACACGACGGTCTTTGGTCGGCTCGAGTACCAAACCCGTAATCTTCCAATTACGAGCCTGGCGCTCTACCAACTGGGCTACAGCGGCCCTACGTTTTAAGGTGATTTACTTATTTTGTCCTAAAAATTCAAGGACATCGCTATATTTGTCCTCAAATTCAATTTTAAAAAGTCTGGTCGCCCTAACGATACATAAAGATGGATGTTTGGGCTTTGCGTCGCACTATGCTGCGCAGATGGGCAATTGGCGACGGTCTGGGACACAACCCTAGAGGTGGTCCGGAGACATGCCATCACAATTTTAATCCTCCACGGAAGGGATGCGTTACATAAAGAATAAATATAAAAAGCTAAAATTTTGTATTTGGAAACATTTAGAAGTTTATCTAGAGCAGTGGTAATCAACCATTTTTATACCTACCGCCCATTTTTGTATGATTGTTAACAGTAAAATTTTTTTAATAGCCCACCTGTTCCACAAAATGATCATTTATATAGTAAGAAAGTAACTTTACTCTATAAAATTTATGAAACAGAGTTAAAGCAAGTTAAAGCTTTTAATAATAAAGCATTTGTGTATTTCAATATTTTTGAAAAATCAATTAAATTTAAAAATAAAAAAGGAATGTACCTTAGTATTGGATAAATCCCCTACCGCACACCATGAAAGCTGGAATGCCCACTAGTGGGGGGTAGGGACCGAGTTGACTACCACTGGAGGGTTATCGCGGGGTTCGACCCACGAGCTGGTCGAAAACCGTCGTGTTTATTAATGGTGACTGGTGCACGTAAAATCCGACTTGAACACAATGCCCTCCATGTCCCATCCGAATTATATTTTGGGGGTTACCGAAGAGCGGGTGTCATCACTTCTGTGGAGGATCAAACTTGCGATGGTATTTCTCCGGAACACCCTTAGGTGTGTGTCCGAGTCCGCCGTCGCATACCCATTGCCCTTAGCATAGCACTAAAAATCGTTCACTCTCTCACAAGAGGACTGGCGAGAATTAACTCCCTACTGAATTTTTTTTTTTTTTTTTTTTTTTTTGAAATATGAAATAGGACTAGAGGAGCTTGGCACACAGAAAAATGCTTATTAAATCGGAGCGCTGGTTAAATCTGAATTCAAGTTTATACAAAATAGTTTATATTTACAAAAATAACATTAACCGGAATTTCTTGATAATTTTTATTTAAAAGTGAAATATATATATATATGTATATATATAATTTTTGACTTTACAAAATTCTATAATTATTAACTCTTCCATATTTTTCGCTCGTTAAATTTCAGCAAAATACAAAAAAAGACTTGCTCGCTAAAAAGGCATTCTCCAAAGCATTGTTAACATTATATTAAAGAAAACACTCTACCTCATTAAATCCGGAATCTCGTTACATGCGGATTCGTTACAAGCGGGTCCTAGTGTACTTTACCCAATTTAAATGAAACAAAAAGCCAGGGCCCGACTTAGACTACCTGCAGCCCCGGGGCAAGCCTATTCTGGGGGGCCCCCTTGCAGTGGCATAAGAGGTCTTTAGGTTGCAGAATTTCTGTATTCGCCTGTAGGGGGGCCCAGGGCATTTGCCCCGTATGCCCTGCCGTAAGTCGGGGCCTGCAAAAAGCATTGTCAGGGAAACTGAATTTGCTACGAATTCGGATGATTTAACCTTCTATTTGTGTAATTTAGCAGTAAAAAAATAATAATACAGCCAATCTTGCTTGTCTGAAGTGGCTTTACAAATAGTTAGACATTCTGGCTTGCTTAAAGTAGCTACTTTTAGTCAGTATCTCCACGTTCAAGAGCTACTAGTCATATAAATTAAGATAGCTTGCTTCTAATTCGGCGTATTTTATCAGGAAACAAACAACTCTCCTCATAAACTACATGTCTGCCTTTAAGATTGAATAGAAGGAGGATAAGGTATTTGATTTTTGGCATCAATCCAAAGTTTTTCTCATTTTCAAAAGTGTTTCAGTAGGATAAAGAATTTTTTTACTTGAACAACAGAAAAAATAGAGCTCGGCTGCTATTCTGGGCAGAACATTAGAAATTAATATCTGAAGAATACATGAACTTTAAAAGAATAATAATTACTGATATCATTTGCTTACAAATTTAAATTTTGTTTTCGTTGTCAGTAAGAGGAACTCAACAGAAGCATTATTTATGGCCTATTATGATTTTGTTAAAATTACCAATGGCTGCGCTAAATCTTAGGAACGGGAGAGGGGAGGAACTATTTTTCTATTGATTAGTGAATTTTATAAGTTTTAGTAAAAAATATTAATTGATTAAAACAAATTTCAAGCAATTAAATGTACTACTACAGATTGTCCCTTTTTTGGGGACAGTGGCGATGCACTGTCTAAAATATTATCTAAAACAATAAAAAATGCAATATCCCATAAAAAGGAAATTGGTAAATAGTGAGTGAAGGCTTTACTTGTTTATTGAGGAGCCTAGAGCTGAGGCGGGATGTTCCCCATGGGGAACCTTTCTAAATATCCTCTCATATATACGCGAGTTTCGAAGAAAACCACGATAAACTCAGAACGGTTAGGCTGACGAGAGTGACTAGATTTAAAATTTGCAACCAGCTTTGAGTGCTGAACTTCCACATATAAGCCTTTTTTTTTTTTTTTTTTTTTAACCTTTTGAAAGGGGCTTTAAATAAAGAAATTACTTCTTAATCGATTTATAAATTTTTTATTATCATTATTATTATTATTTGGGAATTAATGGTTAAATTTCTTTAGGGAGCATTTTCAAAATATTAAATATAATCGATATTAAAGAAATTTCTTAATCTGTTCCTATAAAAACGGAGCGATAGGCAAAAATGAAGAGTTTTCTATCCAAAACACTTCTAAAATGTACACTGCCGCCATCTAGATTCTTCTATCTGAATTAAGACTGGCATTAATCGGATTGTACTGTTTTCTGTCCTATCGGTGACACAGGGTTTCTGTTCTCAAAGCAGGTAGGTAGGGGATTCCGAAAATTCAAAGGAGTTCGAACCTAAGTGAAGTTCATCTGCCTAGTCGTTCAGAGTTTTCCCTGATTTTCTGAGAAACTCGCACAAGTATAAGCTTGGGCTCATGTGAAAGATCTCCAATGGACGTTATCGCCCCCCTCCCTCCCCCCCCCCCAGGTAAAGACACCTTGTATAAACAACCGACTTGCCCACACACCGTAGGCTTCTTATTTATAAACTCGGTTATATGTCAGACTAAAAGAGTTATAACATGTAAATGTCTTGTTTTATTTTCTCTACATATTCATTATGGAAAATATAAATAAAAAAATGAGGATAACAACATAGACAATGTTGGAAAATTTAGAAATTACTAAAACCAAAAGAAGGTTTATTCAAAATTTTAAATATAAATAGCAATATTTAAATTTATCATTAAAAATTAACAATTCATTATAAAAACGCAGCTGCAGTTAAATAAATAGAATATGGTCACTGTAAAAATTATCGAAAAAGTGTTTTAAATAAACACCGTAAAATGCACAAACACGCAGCTATTTTTCGAATAAATACACTTAAACTCAAGTCTTCATTAGGCAAAAGAGTAGGCACGAACGTAGTGCTAAAACAGCAATCTCTAATAATAATAATAACAACAATAACAATAATAACAAGTAAGATTCATTAAAAAAAAAAAAACTGACATGTTCTGGCCTTCACAAAAATATCTTCTAAATTTTCCTATATGAATTTACTCAGTATAAATTATTAAAATTATCACTTAATTAATATTTACTTAATTTAATGAAATTATTATTCCATTGTAAATACAAAATATTTTCATGTCAGCGAAGTACAGTCGGCAGCAAAAGTATCCGAGCACTAGCAAAAATTTCTATTTTGAAAAAGTACATTTAATACTGCTTTGTTAAATAAATCCTTGTCGAGTCATATTCATAGTCAGTCTAAGAACATGATTCGACAAGGATGTATTTAACAAAACAGTATTAAGTGTACCTTTTTTTACATAGGAATTTTTGTTAATGCCCAGATACTTTTGATGCTAACTGTATAACACTAGAAGTCGGGAAAAAAATCAGTTTTGCGTCTTAAAACCAGATATGAAGAAATGCTCGTATCTTCTTCTATCATTTTCTTTTTTCTTTTCTTTTCTTTTTTCTTTTTTTTTTTTTTAATTAAAAATTTAAAAAATCGATAATTTTTTCTTTCTTTTTTCTTTTTTGTTATATTATCAGATCTATGGCTCAATTATTTGTTTTAAGAGGGGACCTTTGCCTGCTGCACTGAAGTACGCTTCGTATAAAACCTTATATTTCCATTTAATATTTAAAAATTGAACTATATTAGTTTTGTTCAATAAAATACATATTCAGGTAGCAGTTCTTATGATTTTTTATACATTTTTTACGGTTTTGAAATCTTAAAATTGTGTTAGTTTTCTCAGTTTGTATTTCTTCATGAATTCATGATCTTCAAAATGATTTAACTTCTACAGATAATTAATAAAAGACTTTTTTTTTTTTTTTTTTTTTTTTTTTTTTTGAATGTTTAATGGAACTTGCTTAGAAGAATTATCAATGGGTTATAAAATTTATTGATTAGTTTCTGAGAAAAAAATAAATAAATAAAAAGTGCATGTCTATGTAGAAATTTGGGGGAGGGGGGGGGGTGATTTTCGTAATATTTTTACTTTCCGAACACTATAGTGAGGAAAGTATTGTAATCATGTCAAAAATCCGAATTTGAGATTTTGATGTTTCTATACGTTTCAAGGTCCAATGAGTCCGTTTTCACTATTTTTGCGATGATGTATGTATGTGTGTGTGTATGTATGTGTGTATGTATGTGTGTATGTCTGTGAGTGAACACGCTACCGTCTAAACGCTTTGTTCGAATAAGCTGAAAGTTGGTACATATATTATAAATCACCATAGTACGAACCCTATAGATTTTGGTGAATCTAGCACTTATAGTTTTTTTACAGGAACACAAAGAAAAATTCTTTATCATTACGGCCTATGGTACCAAAATCTTAAAAGTGCGATAGTATCTAAACGCCTTATTCAATTGAGCAAAAAATTTATACACATATTATAGGTCACAGATACTCAACCTGTATAGATTTTGGAGAATCTAGGACTTATAGTTTTCTTACAGGGACATAAAGAAAAATTCTTTATCATTATGGCCAATGAGGCCAAATTTTTAAAAGTGTGATAGCGTCTAAACGCCTTATTAATATAAGAAAAAATTTGTACACATATTATAGGTCACGGTTGCACAGACTGTATAGATTTTGGTGAATCTAGCACTTACAGTTTTTTTACAGGGACACAAAGAAAAAATCTTCATCATTATGGCCTATGGGACCCAATTTTTAAAAGTGCGATAGCATCTAAACGCCTTATTCAATTGAGCTGAAAATTTGTATGAATATTATAAATCACTGTTGCACTAACTATAAGCATTTTGGGGAATCTAGCATTTATAGGTTTTTACAGGGACACAACGAAAAATTCTTTATCATTATGATATATGGGCTCAAAGATCAGTAGCGTTAAATAAAACATCGTGGAATATATGGAGAAAAATACTCAAACACTCTATTATGGTTTTCTCCCTTTTGTTTGTTTAACAACTCCTCTTTCTTTACTTTATCTACAAAACTGTTAATTACTCAATGTTCGGAAAGTCGAGTGGAGTCACTCCAGAATTTTTTCTTTTAAAGATATTGCAAAATACATCCAAAATTCTTTCAGGTAGGTTCTATTGAGCATCCAAATATATATATATATATATATAAAGTCTTTGCTTAAATATCTGTAAAAATCTAAGTATTTTGAAGGTCATGAATTCATGAGAAAATGCAAACTGGGGATACGCAATTTCAAATTTTCAAATCTGTAAAAAAATTATCAAAAACCATAAGAAATGTTGCCTGAATATATATTTTATTCATTAAACCTAATATAGTTCAATTTATAAATGTTAAATGAAAATATAGACTTTTATGTGAAACATACTTCAGCAGTGCTGTCGAAGGTGCCAAGTCAGTCCCCTTAAAAGCCTTCACGACTTCATTTGAAAAATATATTAAAAATTTACACTCCCGGATCGTTAAATTTAAAAATGCTTATTGCAAATTAAGTTTTGACTTCGACTTTCAAACTTTTTTTTTACTTATCCGCGTTTGTAATGATCGATAAATGGCGCTTTTTCAGCTTTTGTTGTTAGTAAATATAATAGCCACGTGTATTTATTATTGTTCTATTTGTGTTACTACTTAATAGTCGTTCTATAATTTCTCCGCCATTACATCATGGAAAATTGATTGCTTTTGGAAAAAAATATTTCTGTTTATTCAAAGTTCGATCGGAAGTAGATTTTTAACTGAAGCTGAACAAATATTAGTTTTAAATCATCTGATTAATTCTTGACTTCCATTAGTCGAAGCAACTGAAATTTTAAATTTGTCATTTGGAAATAAATGGAAGCTTAATTCTGGATTTCTTGATCCTTTGGAGTTACACTGTAGCACACAACAATATGTGTTATCTTTTTTACCGGATTTATTCATTTTTATTCAATAAATATGTGTGAAACTAAACATCGGCAAGCAATAGCGTCTCGCCGAAAGCTATTCATGTCAGTGGCGCAGCGACGGGGGGGGTCCAGCGGGTCCGGACCCCCCCTATCAGCTAAGATTTTTTATTCGGAAATTTATGCATTATGCAGGGCCTGATTATCGCAGTGGCATGTGGGGCCCGGGCCCCTGACCCTGAATAGCAGGGGGCCCTAAAACTAATTTCTTTTGTGATTATTTGATCACTATTTGTTCTGTGTACAAAAATTTTGGTCACTTTTCAACTATTTTCACATCGTCAAGTACTGGCGTGGGTCTAAGAAAGCATGTGTGCCTCAGGCCTTACATCAAGTCAAGCAGGCCCTGGCATTACGTATAAAAATTCGACCAGAAATTTGTAGAAAAATCGACATATTTTTACTTTCCAAACATACGTATGTAAGGAAAGTATTGTAATTATGCCAAATAATCCGACTGCAACAATTTGAGGTTTTAATTTTCTACACGATTTTAGGTTCCCTAAGTTCATTTTTGCTATATTTACGGTGATGTATGTATATAAGTATGTATGTGTGTGCCTGCGAGTGAACACGATAGCATCTAAAAGCTTTGTTTCAATAAGCTGAAAGTGTGTACGTATGTTATAAATCACTTTAGCAAGAACCCTATTGATTTTGAGGAATTTAGTCCGTATAGTTTTTTTTTTTCCTTACAGAGACACAAAGAAAAATTTCTTATCATTATGTCCTATGGGCCCAACTTTTTTTAACGTCAACTTCAACGTGAGTGCTTTATTCCATGCGTGAGCAGAGACTTTTCAGAGTGAAGCACCAGAAGTTAAAAAAATAAATAAAAATAAAATAAAATAAAATTTTTAACTCCTTGAAAAATCCTAAGTGCAACAGAGAAAGCTATTGCATGCGTTGACGAGACAAGTCCGAACCGCGGAAAGGAAGCAGGGCGTCCCCCAAAACACGGTAAACCGTTCAGAGTCTCGCAATTAGTAAAAAAAGAAGGGGGTGGAGGCATAAATTTAAATAATTATAATAAAATTCAGAAAAAATCTGTAGTGAAATAAAATATAGAACTTATAGCATCTACATGCCTTATTCAATAGAGGTGAAAATTTATACACAAGTTATGGGTCTCCATCGCACAAACAGTGTAGATTTTGGTGAATCTAGCACGTACAGCTTTACTAAAATGACACAAAGAAAAATTCTTTATCATTATGGCCTATGAGCCCGAATTTTTTATGTTCTATAACGGCTTTGTAATGTGAGTCGATATATGTGAGTGAACACGATAGGGACTAAGTTCAAATGAGCTGAAAGTTGATACGTATGTTATAGGTCACCGTAGCACGAACCCAAATGAATTTGGTAAATTTAGTCCTTTTTTTTTACGAAAACAAAGAAAAATTCTAATTATAACCTATGGGTAGAAATTACTTAAGTACGATAGCGTTTAAATGCCTTATTGGACTGAATTGAAAATTTATATACATATTATAGATCACCGTCACACGACGGGTAGGAATTTTGTAGAATCTAGCACTTGTAGCTTTTTTACAGGGACACCACAACGAAAAATTCTTTATCAGTATATGGCTTATGAGCTCAAATTATTTAAAGTGTGATGGTGCCTAAACACCTTATTCGATTGAGCTGAAAATTTGTACACATATTATAGGTCACAGTCGCACGAACTGTATAGATTTTGGTGAGTTAAACCCTTATTGATTTTTACAGGGACGCAACAAAAAATTCTTTATCATTATGATCTATGGGCTGAAATTATTTGAAGAGAATTAGTGTCAAATTAAAAAGTATACTCAAACATCGTATTATAATTTTTCATTTTTGTTTATTTAACGACTTTTCTTACTTTAATTTATTTATACAGCCATTAATTAATTAAAGTTCGGAAAACCGAGTGGAGTCACTCCAGATTTTTTCTTTTATAAAAGCATTATTGTCTTATTACATTCTCTCTTCTCTTTAAACATATTAAATTAACATAGTATATATCCCATAAATCCACTCTAACCCTATATATGAGTATGCTAGCAAAATTGTTTCACAATACACATATTCTTGATTTCCAGTTCCACTTAAATTTCTTCAGAAAGTATCCAAGGGGCGAATTACATTATCCTTTTTTGAAAGAATGTTTTTCGGCAAGCTCGGGTGTAACAGTTTTCAGAAAACATCTGATTCTAGCGCCAAAGCACTAAATTACCTTTTCACAGAAGGTGACAAATTATTTTGAAACTGGAAACATGGGAACAATAATCTCTGTTAACAGACTTAAAATTGGAGTTGAAATCCCTGTTTTTGATCTGTTGCGTTTTGTCGGCTTTGCGGCAACATGTGTTGTACGCTATTATTCATTCTTCAGACCAGACGACACCCCACACAGGTCGCCGTTGGTAAGTATTCCGGAAATTTTTCTTTGTTTGCATACATCTAGAATTTCTAAGAAAAAGGGATTATAGACGAGGGTCAGTTTGGGAGAAGACTTCTCCGAGAAGTTCAGAATCAATGAAACAATTTAAGTGTCTCAGCCAGTTACAGATTTTGATTTGTTTTTTTAGACAAAAAAAGGTAAGCACTTTTCTGTTCATGTTTTAAATGGTTTAATTATAAATTCAAATTACAAATGTTAAAAAAAAAAATTGTATTGGAGTAGGGTTAAGTCCGATTATCTTCTATAGGGATCTAGGTCTGAGTGGAATGCCCTCCGGTCTTTCTGAATAATTCTAGTCCGTATTCACGTGAGTTTCGGAGAAAACAACGACAAACACTGTACGGCTAGAGAAAGGAGCGCGACCTGGGCTCATTCAAAAGGACGATAAGTCTAGTTTTAAATGTTGTAAATTAATAGTTAAATATATAGATCTAAATCAACAGAAAGTGGAAAAACTCACACAAAATTAATCTCGAATTTTAATAAATTAATCATTAATTAAAAAAAGTTAAATTTATTTACAAATATAAGATTTAAAGTTCTTTTGTTATTTGGTATTTCTTAAAAAATAGTTTATTTATGCACTTATTTATTTAATATTTTTTCAAATATATAATTGCAAGGAATTATACTCGTATTATGCATTTTTCATCTTCAATAAGTTCAACCCATGTACAAATTTAGAAGTTTAAAACTGAGTCTAGAGTTAAATGTTTCTTGGTTGGATCTAAAAAAAAAAAAAAAAGAAAAGAAAAGAAAGAAATATATATGCTTCATAATCTAAAAGGATTTTTTTTTTTTTTTTTTAATTAAAATAGTGTTTTACGAATTTTACTATTTAAGATTTATGTACAATTTTAATTTCATCAAAATCCTGAAAGGGGTATAGGTAGTAAAACACTTAATTAAAAAAAAAAAACTCTTACTGTTTTGGATAAACTTTTGATTTGAACCAAAATTTGTGGATGAAAGTAAATATCTTTAATGTGATTTAATTACTTTTTTTTTGTCCTTTCAATTGTGAGGAAAACTTAAAATTACTGTATTGTTGCATGGGATTTTAAAATTATCCTTGAGAAAAATGACATGTACAGTCGGCAGCAAAAGTATCCAAGCTTTAGCCAATAATTCCGGTATCAAAAAAGTACACTTAATACTGTTTTATTAAATAAACCCTTATCGAATCATGTTCTTAGACTGACTAAGAACATGAATCGACAAGAATTTATTTAACAAAGCAGTATTAAGTGTACTTTTTTAAACAGGGATTATTGTTAGTGCTCGGATACTTTTGCTGCCGACTGTAGTTTACAGTCTTTCAGTTTGGGATTTGAATTGAATATTAAACTATTATGATATGAAGGGGGTCATTACAAGTTTTTCATTTATATCTTTCAAACATAATGAATAAAGTACTTTCTGGCACATCTTTCGCCAGAAAAGAAAAAAAAAAAAAAAAAAACAGTTATTTTTAAAAAAACTACTGGCATAGTTATTTTTGTTCAATTACATCTTATAGATTCTGAGATATAGTTTTCAAAAATTTGTAGCATTGCAACAACACTTGTTAAGCTATATACACAAAAGTTAGACCAACAGTTGATATCATTGTTGTTATTATTATTATTATTATTATTATTATAACGTAAGTATCACTGATATAGAATTCGGCAAATTCCACGTGATAGATTCTGTGGTAGATCTTTCAATAAATATAGTAAAAAACCTATTATTTCATAATCTTATTTGCTCCAAATTATCATAATGTAACTAAATGAGACATTTTGTGAAATTACATGCAATTGATCATGCGTTACTGGGGGAACGAAATTCTTGCAGATCATTCAATAAAAAGGAAGGAAGAAACTAATAATAATAATAATAATAATAATAATAATAAAAATTATAACAAAGGAACTCGCTAAACAAAGAGGGATAAATATGGTGTTGATGTTGGAGTATCCTCCATCTGGTCGTTTCAAAGGATTCTAGCCCGTGTTCACGCGAGTTTTGGAGAAAGCCACTGTAGACTCCGAAACGCGAAACCGAAGAGAGTGACCTGGGTTCAAACGAGGGCTTTTAGATATTTGAGAAAGCCCTGGTTCGAAACCGGCATTTTCTGTCGACGAAGTTTGCGGGAAAAATGTCAAAACATTCAAATAAAACAAAATCTCGCAAAAAATTAACTGAAAGCTGAAAAAAAGAATATTAAATTTAAAAAAATAGAAAAACTAGGCAGAAACTGGGGGTAGTTATTAAGTCTTTCAACAGCAGTTCAAGTCTTTAGAAACACAACTAGATACATTAGAATGATATGGAAAAAAGTTTTATGATGGCCAAGCAATACAAGATTTTGTTGGTTTCTTGTTAAGCTTTACCTAATTATATACACAAACACAATTATGTGCACAATGTAAATTTTTCATAATTTATTTATGTAACTGCCGTATGGAACAAAAAAAAAAAAAAAAAAAAAAAAAAAAAAAAAAACTAGCATGTTGCAGCCACCGCATGACTTTCTTATATATTTTTTTTATACAAATTCACCAGCAAAAGTAATTTATTAAAATTAGCTTCGACGGTGATTGCAGACAATTTACACCCTAAATATATAATAAATAATAGTACTATAACATTAAATATCCAAAGAAAGTCAATTTTATTCTTTATATGACATCTTTAAAAAAAAAGTTTTTTTTTTTTTTTTTTTTTTTTAATAAAAAAAAATCGATAAGTTTATTTTAACTTATCGCAAGTCGATGGTTCAACCATTCGTTTTAAAGGTATTGTATGGACGAGCTTCTTTGAAAGATACACAAAATTAAAATTCGTCCCCCTCACTCGGGGGGTCTTCCCTCCAGGGGCGAAAGCATTGCTCCTACATATACAATTTTTTTCCCAGTTAACTATCATTATTTATTACAATTATTATTATTTTTTTTATTTCATAATTAAAAAATAATTCTCTTTATGTATTTGTACGCAATTTTGTCCGATACCATCATGTTAAAATTTTAGAAAAGTGGGATGACAACGCCACATGTTGGACAATTTCCCCCAAAATTTGATAGGCACTAATTTATGTCAAAGTGCATCTATATATAAAATTTTCTGAAATTCTGTGCTGTAACTCCTGAAATACATTTGCCACAAAATTTTGTCCTACACACGGACAGACATTTTCTAAAAGTGCTCAAATCGTGTTCTAGACTTCGCAAAACGTGTAAATCCATCGAAAACACGATGTCAGAATTTTTCACGAATCTAATATTTTCTTCTATTAAATATCGGAGAAAGTAAAAATAAAACATGAAACGATTTGTAAAGATATTTTTGCTCCATTTTCAGAGATTTTACCCCCCGTTTTGCATTTGAATATGTTAATTTTATTTCGAAATTTGAGGATATGACTTTGAAGCGTGCAGTTAGGGTCATCCTTTTTTAATAAGAAAAAAAATGTGATATGCAAAAATCTTAAAAAAACTCGAAAAGTATTTTCCCCCTTATTATTTAATTTAATTATTATAATTATGTTAGGTATGGTAGCTTTCTCAGATGTGGTAGCCCATGACCATAGAATAATAATAAAGGAAGAAGGAGCGTATATGTTTTGGTTTCAGTTTGTAAAATCCAGGAATGCCGGGTATAGGGTTGTAACAATGCTTCAATCTGATTGGTTGGCGAGATTTTTGAATCGTCTCATCCCTCTGTCAATCAGTCAGCGAGGCAGCACCCACAACAAACAGCGATAAATGTGCCGAGCATGGGGGATCTACTTTAAGGTTTTGAGTAGCAAAAATAGCATTTCACTAGAAGCAAGGTTATTCTATCATAAGGTTGGGCCATTTGAAGAGTAGCCAATCAGAAGCAAGCAGAAGTGAAACGTCACAAGGCGGAAGACAGAAACAAACTACGATACAAGATATACAGCTGTTAGCCCAGAGCTAGCTATTACTTACTAAAAAATATATCCTATCATCTGATATAAATATTACCCAAAAACGAAAATCAAGAACGGTATTACATGAATAAAAGTACATTCGTTAAAATATTTATTTTAAATACATATTCAAGTTGATAAAAAATTATAAAGCTTTCGCGTTTTCGGCAACATTGCTATGCATTTGTTTACATTTATAATACTTTAATAAAGCGATGAATTTCAATTATATTAAAATGAAATGAAATAAAAATGCAGTTATTTAATTGTTTTACTCAAAAGAAAGCACACATTTTTTTTTTTTTTTTTAAGAATGTAAAATATATACATTTTACTGTACGATCGCGATATGTTTGTTTACATTTCAGATATTTCAGTAAAATTATGAATTTTAATTTTATGAGTAAAAATGAAATATAAGCACATTTTTTTTAAATATTTCTTCAAAATAAAACACTTACATTTTTCAATTTAAAAAGAAATACACAATATATGAAGTTATCTGTAATTTATGATATGTTTGTTTACTTTTAAATACTTCAACATTGTCATGAATTACTTCAATAAGACGATGAATTTCAATTATATTAAAATGAAATGAAAGAAAAATGCAGTTATTTAAAAGTTTTGCTCAAAAGAAAGCGCACGTATTTGTTTTAAAAAAATCTAAAATATATAAATTTTGCTGTACTAGTGTGATTTGGTTGTTTATATTTCAGATATTTTAGTAAAATCGTGAATTTTAATTTTATGAGTAAATATGAAATAAAAATACATTCTTTAAAATAGTTTGTTCAAAATAAAACACATAAAATTTTCAATTTAAAAAGAGATACATAATATATTCAGTTATCTGTAATTTATATGTTATGATATGTTTGTTTACCTTTTAAATACTTCAACATTGTCATGAATTACTTCAATAAGACGATGAATTTCAATTATATTAAAATGAAATGAAAGAAAAATGCAGTTATTTAAATGTTTTGCTCAAAAGAAAAATTATATTCATTATTTAAATATGTAATGACAGAAATAGTTTCAAAACATTTTGCTCATGTTGGCTTGTTGGTATTTTTAAAACTGTTTTCATTGGAAAACATGTGCTACTACTGACACTTTTAATATGTTATTACAAAAGTTACATTGAAATGTGTTACTACATAAAAACAATTTCATAAAATTTTCAATTATCCAGATACTTTCTACAGAGGATTAAAGAAAGAAAAAAAAAATTAAAATTAAAAAAAAGTACCTAAGATTTTTTTTTTTTTTACACAAAAGTTTATTTCATTTTAATTGTATAAACTGCAAATTTAATTTTGAACTGCAGAAATATTTTTGTATGTACTTATTTTTATCCACTACATAAATTAAACATTTTGTTTATTATGAGATACCACAATTTGTTTCATGTTTCATAAAGATAATAAATTTTAACAAAATCTTAATTATGTCCCTATTTGAATAAAAAAAAATATATCACTTTTGACAGCAGACAACAGGCATTGGCTACTGTCAGCTTTCAAAAGAGTATACTTGAAAATCAAAGGGAAGTAGCATAAACATTTAACAAACATACTTATTACATGATTATTGCTAATTTAATATCCCTTTGATTTATTACTTCTGATCATGAAAATGTATGATATAATATACACGATGATATATTACTTACATGATTTGATTTTATGAGCAATCTATCTATTGCTATTATATATCCCAGTTTTTCATCAATGTTCTATCACTTTCAACAATCTATTCTTTAAAAAATTATGTGCTCTAATACAGAGCACGTCAAAGAAGCAACAAAAGACGTAGATTAAGATTATCACACGTTACATTTAAACAAATTCGATTAAAAGAAAAGAAAACAAAAATTAAATCATAAAAACGCAATTTAAACACACTTATTTCAAATGCAAACAAGATTTGATCCATTCGCCTTATGACGTAGTGCGCGAGAAATCTCAAATAGCTAAAAATTCGCGCATCTATGAAATGGCACCCCCCTGACTAGAAGCAAGGTCTACTAGAAGGGGTTTGTAAGCATTAGAGTATTAGCGTGCTCCTTCTTCCTTTATTATTATTCTATGCCCATGACAACCTAAAAAAAGGGGGACCGATTTATTGAACCAGAAAAAAATTTACAAATGAAGTGAAAAAATTGTTGCCTGTATCAGTCCAATAGACTAAAACTACAAAGAGCTGTCAAATATATCCAATTTCTGAATAAACTTCGTACCAGATTTTTATAATAGTGGGCCTCATTAAATAAAATCGGGCGAAAACACGATCAATGATTTCTATAAAAAATAATTGTTATTTTAAAAATTTAAATGATGACAGCTATAAAAAAAAAACCTCACATATAGGGCCCGATTTAGACTACCTGGAGCCCCGGGGCAAGCTTTTTCTAGGGGCCACGCTTGCAGTGGCATAAAAGGTCTTTACGTTGCAGAATACCTGCATACGATTCTGAGTGGGCCCCTTAAAGAAGAGGGGCCCACATGCCTTAGAGTTAGCCAGGGCATATACATAAAATAGGTTTCAAAGGGCCCTGCATGCTTTATAGTTTTTCTTTTCGGACCCCCCCTACCGAAATTTTCTGGCTGCGCTACTGATTCATGTTAATTGTAATTTCAACTTAGCCCAACAGAGTGCGAGCATTTTATTACAATCGCGGATAGCTTTAGATGCTTTTAACAAAAGTTAGTTGACTATTTTATTATATATCTATTTATTTTATTTTATTTTTAATGCAATCATGCGAAAAACAATTTTTTTCAGTTTTCTTTTTTATTTTATTTTCCAGAATTTTAACTAAGTTTAGTGCTAAGTTATATTTAAAAAAAAGGAAGGGGGAAGTATTAAATGAAGTTTTACGTCGATCCAACAAAAAATAAAATGCAAGGGAATATTTTTAATTTGACGTAACTTCATAAAAATTAGTTTCATGAAAATGATGTTTAAAGTTTTCATTTTACACCAGATTCCATTTCTGTTTACACATATAAACAATTACAACTGAACGTAGAATGATGGGAATTGAGACATTATATTTGACACACATTACTTACTATTATATAGTTTCATATTTTAGTAACACTAAAACATCGAATTTTTAGCCCAAATCTGACATTTTTAAAATCCACTGTCGCCTTAAATTCCTAAAATATCGAATAGAAAGACCATATTTACATAATTTTGTGAAGCCCTACATATTGTTCACAAGTTGTATACGCACCGCAGAACGTACTTAAATTTAGCACAGTATTAAAAACGCATAACGTAATTTGAAATAAGCTTCTAGGAATTTCTAGATACAACCCTGATAAATCCTAATTCTTTCGTATGACCCTGTAAACGAATGGTGACATTTTTTTCATATCATATTCTGTACGAAACGTTTGTCATGTTTATAAAAAATGTATGTTTATTTGATTTACCTTAATGTATTTCAAAGATGTTAAATTGTACTTAGAAGAAATTTCACTTAAAGACAAATCCCAGATAGCATGCACATTTGCAGCAAGTATAATTTTTCTTCATATTATCTTGCCATGACAAATTTGACGCGATAAATTTGTAGTAAAACTCCCGCAAGGTAGACGGAACATAAATCCATCTTCTGTTTTTAATTTTTTTTTTCTTTCACACCGGTTTTGTTGCAAACTAAAATTACTATGCGAGAATATAAAATTCAATCGCGATATTCGAGGTCTATTTTTGAGAAGTTTACACCACGTTACTTTGTTTACTTTATTCAGCAGAGGAAGATGGAGTGGCTTTGTATATATAGGGGCTCCCGAAATCTTTGAATTCTAGTATTGAGGCAACTTCTATGTGCTATGTAATATATTTCTATGCATATTTGAAGATAGTGTGACGTAACAAGAATCTAAGTTTGCAATGCATTATCGGAGGGTGTGACGTGACGTGACGAGATTGCCAGTTGCAATGCATTTGCAATACTCTTTATACGACAAAGTTAACGTTTCTACTAGTTTAAAATAAATTTGTAGCAAATTCGGTATAGCAAGAGTGCAACTTGGATGACAAATTTGCTACAATTTTGGCATAAGCTGACTTCGAAGTTTGCGTTATCTTGCTGCAGTCTTGTTATGAACTTACAGACTTGTCATGCTGAACTTGTTGCAAGTTTGTAGGCTTGTAAAGCAAGACTGCAGCAGCTTTGCTGCAAATTAAAATTGCTGTGTGAGATTGTATTTGAATACTTTTGAATGCTCCTGTACATGAATTATTAGTCCGAATTCAGTACAGAGTGACAGGTAATATCCACATGTGGATTTAGAATACTCGGTTTAATCTTCTAATTGCTAATATTTGTTTCTAAAGTTATGCTGATAACACACGTACATACGACACAACACACAGGCATACACTCACGAAGAGATCTATCGCAAAAAACTTTATTTTAGGGTTCATGGGACCCCAAAATTTGTAATTATAACAAAAACTCAATTTCGAAAATTTTAACCAAACAAAATACTGACTCTACCTTGTATGTGTAAAAGAGGATAAAATATAGTATATTGTGCACAAAACTTTCTTCTATATCAGTCTATATAACAACAGCCCCTACCGGTTAACATGCGCAAAAACTTAATCACAGCTTCTCACAATAAAGATTTTACATATGCACTTTTAACGAATAGATGCAGAAACGTAGCCATACGGACGATCGCAGAAAGAGAATAATAGCAACGACATCTGTCTGCCGATATACACTCGAATTAAGTCAGCATTTTTTTCATAATGACAATCTTACATTCTATTTATACGCTATAGAAGCTATAATATACTCCTCCCATACATGGAAAATATTGAATATAAGAGTGTCATCTGCCGTCCGATAAAGCAGCTAAACTGAACCAGCGTAGCTGTTTATAGTGGTCCCCATATATAAAAAAAATTATACCATTATACACAATAAAAGCTGAGGTATAGTGATCCCGTAAATGAAGGAAATTGCAGTTTAGCGGCGCCACCTGTCGAGTGATATGCACTAAAAACTGATAAGCACCAATTTATGTCAAGATGCAACTAAATATAAAATTTTACGATATTCCGTGCATTATTCTTTATTAAAGCTGGAACATTTTTTTTTTTTTTTTTATCGCACACACAGACTAGATTCCTGCGCGGATCGAGTAAACTTGACCCACACCCGACCTGCAACTCGACCCGAACCCGCAAAAATGTTTTATTCAATTTACGTTATATAAGAAACTGAATTAAAATTCTATTTTACAAAATACAATTATATTATTGAACATATCTTTCAAAGAATTAATTTTATATAGATATTAGAAGTATATAATTATATTAAAATTAATGTATAGTTATAAGCAAACCTTCAGTGTATGCTATAACAAAATTTCTTGTGCATTACACTTACTTTTAAAAAAAATCTACTGTTTTAAATATTCACATTATACAAAAAAAAAAAAAAAAAAAAAAAAGTAAAATAAGGAAGCAAATATAAATTGGAAAGGGAATAATTTTCTTGTACAACGTTTTAACCATCATGTATTAATACTTATGTATCTTTTGTTCATGAATTAAATTTATGTTGTGAGGCTTTAAACTGCTATGAAGGAAGAAAATTACATCCAATCTCTGCATTCAAAGGATTATATTCATAAAAAAGCAACATAAAAAATTCTTCGAAGAAAAATATATTGCAGGTCAAAAATTGATGCTAATTCGATCCGCACCCGACCCACAAAGCGGGTAACCCGCTGGTAACTGCGAGTACCCGACCTGATGCAGGACTATAACACAGACAGACGAACATTTTCTAAAAATGTTCAAATCGGGCTCAAGACATCTCAAAACGTGTAAATTCACTGAAAATTTTTAAGAATCCAATATTTTCTTCAATGAATATTGAAATAATAATCAATATATGCTGTATTAGTTGCAAAAGCGACTATCACTATGAAATCGGTGAAAAACCAAATTAGCAATTAGCTTTGAAATTCACATTCTAGCTTAAGACGCACACTTGCGTCCTATATTCTTTTGAGAAAAATTAATGACGTACGGAAGTACGTCATGGTTTTCAATATATTATGTATGCTTGTGAATTTATTGATAAAAATCACATTTTGTCTTCTTTTCTTAAGGTCAGTTTCAGAATCGATAAATTGCATTAAATTATAAAAATTTACATTCATGTTCACGCATTCTTCGCGTATCTTTTGTCACTTTGAAAATACTAAAGATTATCGAAAAGATGTTTAGAAAATGCCTCTGTACATGCGAGAATGCAGGGTTGTATTCAAAAAACAACAATGTGTTTATGACGTCAATGATGACGCATCGTGAAAATTCATGATTTAAAGAAAAAAAAAGATCTTTCAAGTATTTTTCTTTTGAATTCATTTAATGGAAATGGTTGACATTAACGAAAAGGATCTCGTCGTGATTTAAGTTCACCTTTTCTTCTGGAGAAAATTTTGTTAAAGTTCACTTATTTCTTTATCAAGCTTCATGTCTTTTTTTTTTTTTTTTTTTTTTTTTAAATAATTCTATGCAAACTTACAACTTTTAACTGATTTTTGTCAGAACTTGGCTTACAAGCATTTTAGGAATCGACTTAACACATTATCGTCGAGACGCTTTCTTATTTTGAACAGTAAACTCCGCTTTTAACGTCTTTTGGCGATAAAAAGGGTCGTAAAGTACGAGTAAATTCCATTTGGCGTTTCTCTAAACCGTTACATTATTTAATTAAATGTTTTTACGCATCTGTTATTAGATAAATTATATTTTATCTTCAGCAATCGATGCGATAAATACCGTGTTTCAATTATAATTTATTAAGTAATTTTGTATTTTTATTTTAATCTACAATTTTAAATGGTTTTGGTGGATTATCATTTTAGGTAATAGTGTTATTTTGATCTTCGTTTTTATGGTTTTACTATGGGTGTTTCGGGCCTGTGAACAAAGAAATTCTTAGCTTTTGCTTTCTTTGTGACAGAAAAACATCCATTTTTTAGCATATTTGCATTCTACCAGACCCTTGAAAACGTTAGAATGCAAATTATGCTTTTTTCTCATTCCAATTTCCAATATTCATTTCGATTTTTCTTTAATTCTTTTTTTATTTGATTTGGGTAGTCTTCGCTTATGATCTGAATAATTGTTTTAATACTGAAGTGAAATCATCTTTAAATTTCAAAAAACTTTTGCACTGATATTATTGTATTACTATATATATATATAGTATATATATATATATACGCCGACGCCACATAAATTGTTGAATACAAATACAAAAATAATTTTTTTAAAGGTATTTACAAAGGTGCTTTTTATAAAGGTATACCTTTTTAAAAGTATTGTTTAGATGAACACCTGTGAAGATGAGGCTCAATTTTTCTCAAAGAACGTACTTCTGCGTTACTAGCAAACAATGTAAATAATAATAATAATAATAATAATAATAATAATAAATAAAATAAAATAAAATAAATTACTTTTCCTATTTTACATTAACACTTTCGCGACTGTGGTGTTACTTTATATACTACCTGCTCTTGAATAGAAACTTATCATAAAAATATTCTATTTTGGATAGAGGCTGTTTTTAATCCAAAACAGAAGATATATTAAAAATAGTGATCGTATAAAATAATGATGAGTGAACCCTAGGCTTCGATCTGATCATACATGGGTACATACCAAGCATAAGATAAATTCAATTTTTTTATTTTTTTTAAGATATTTTAAAGTTTAGAATAAAGATTTAAAGACAAACATACCCAGTCTTGAAAAAAGAAAGGCAGCATTCAATTGCACAAAATTAGAAGTCTTTATTAATTGGTTTCTTCATTTTCAGGTATGTTGAATCTGTACATGTACTCATATTACAAATCTCAAATCTATGATAACATAGCCATTTTCTTTAAAAGAAATGGAAGATACTTCACAAAAATATTTTTAAAAAATCATCTCCGGTCATTTTCACAATTTAGTTTCAAGTCATAATAACCGTTAATAATAAAAATCTTTCGATGGAAAAAGATTTAAAAATGTATCAGGGTGTGGGACCACATATAAAAAAAATAACGGTAAAATATAACGCACGGACGCAAGCGCCCGACCATTCTTCTCAGGACCAAGGTGGAACACAAACTGAACTGATTTTTAAATTTTAAAAATCGCTCTTAAAGAAAAAACAGGTCCGCACTCCTAAAATTACGGATACGCGATTTTGATTCGTTAATCGGACCGCCAAAGTAACCAATGAACAGTTCGCGCACGCAAGAGAAACAATTGCGGATTCCCCTTTGACAAGTGTCGCGGAAAGCAAACTTTACAGGGTGCGTTGAGCCAGGAACGAACGGCTGCGATGAGATGCCTGCAAAACGATGTATTTTGGCATAGGAATTAAACAAGAGGTGATGTATTTACATAACAGCGACCGCATGTTTTTATCTTTTTGACAGTAGGGTCCGCCTGTGGGCGTTATTCTCCCAAGTTACAATATTTCAGACCAAAATTTTCTATATTCAGATTAATATTACAAATTCATATACATTATAGTTTTATTCTTCCTAATCAAAATATTTGTATCCATATTATATTTGATTTTACAAATTTGGATATTGGGTATATTCTTAAGAAATAAGTACATACAAATCGCGAAAGAAACGCCCACTGGTGGAGTTACAGATTTTCAAATGACGTGAATCTAAGTCAGGGGTCGCGAAAGTGTTAACAGGCTGAAGAAAATGACGGCTGTAACGTCGCATTAACAGTATACAGCGATTTCGTCAATAAGAGTTTAAAAAAATGTTTTACTTGTTAATAAACAGTAAAAAAAGAAATCTTAAACTCTGCATTCAATATGATTTAATTTCTACGTGTTAAATGATCTTTACGAACTGAAATTAAGATATAGTAAAAGAAAATATTTGGACTTGGTAACATGTAGTGACAACACATTACATTCAACAGAGAAGAATTTTTTTCGTTTAATTTTAGGCAGCCATGCATATTATCTTTACATGATGTGCACAGGGCCTGATTATCCAAAAGGCACAGGAAGCACAAGCTTCCCCTCTAAAATTTTAGAGGAGACCCCATAAAGATTAAAAACATGGTCTTGAATTTTTTGTTTCCTATTTTCACACTGAGATTAAATTTTTTCTGAAAAAGGTTACCTAAAACAAGACAAAACACTCACTATTTCGGGAAAAATCTATTATTTAACCTCAAAAATCTGAATGTTCTTAATTAAAAAGTTGTATGATTTTAATGTTCTGTGTAGAAACCACACAGATGTATATAAAAGAAAAAAAAATAATAATAAACGCACACTATTTTTTGGCCTATAGCATTTTTATATTACAACATTTAACAGGAAAACAAGATTTTCCGAAATGAAAGGAGGCCCCGAAATGATGCTGAGCTTCCCCTAGCTTCAGAGCTTAATCGGGTCCTGGATGTGCGCGCCACATAGTGCATTTAAATTTAATACAATATGAAAAATATACAAAACAATTTGAAATGCACTTTTAGCAGTTTCTAAGTACAACCCAAACATATCCCAATTCTTTTGGGTGGTCCAGTAAACGAATAGTACATGATTTTCTTACAATATTCTATACGATAATAAGCGAGACGTATCAAACCCTCGACGATAGCTTTAGCAAATCCATTACCGCTCTTCGAGGACTTTTTCTAGTCAGTTTTGGCCTCTTGTTTCTTCCGGTGTTAGCTGTTTTTTTTTTTTTTTTTTTTTAACTCGCTTAATATTATGAGTTTTTTTTTTTTTTTTTTTACACACACTTAACATTGTGAGTTTTTTTTCGTTTTCAACCCATGCCACCTCACTTTAGAATGTAGAAAACGAGTGGGGAACAGGTCCTGATTACCCAATAGGCATGAGCATGTGCTTCCCCTGAAAAATTTTGAAAAGGCCCCAAATTAAGCAAAAATATGAGCCCCAAATTGTAAGCTTGTGGTCTAAAAGCATTATCTGATTATAAAACGTCACAGTTCTACCTGACTGCACGTCTATCATTTCTAGATTATATAAGATATATGCTAATAAAGCTCTTACACATTCATTTATGATGGAATAATTTCATATATTGTGGTGAATATAGGCTTTCACCAGTTTATAGCTTGGTACAAAAATCACGTGAATTTGCTTGTCCATATTTTAGGCGAATTTACTTGTCCTCAATCCCAGGTAACTACAAAATTGAATGAAAAATTTATAAATTTTTCAAGATGTTTGTATGAGTCTTTAGACCAAGAAGTCAGTGGGGGCCCCCAAATGGATTTGTGCTTCTCCTCAATTGTAAGGTTAACCGGGCCCTGGGGGGGAAAGCTAAAAATAACATAGTATTATATCCTTATTGCATAAAATTGGTAGATTCCATTTTAGTACTTGATTTCAGAAATAATACACTGTAAAACAGATTACTTAAAAAGAAGCAATTTGTACTCATTTTTGAGTACTTTGCGATCTGATAATAGTTCCGAGTACTTAAATCTTAAATTTAAGAATTACACTTTAGAATGTAGAAAACGATGGGGAAAAAAAAGCAAAAATTCCATAGAAAAAGCATCGGATAAAAACGAAAAAAACTCACAATGTTAAGTGTGTGGGGAAAAAAAAAAAACGGCTGAGGCTGGAAGAAACAAAAGGCCAAAACTGACTAGAAAAATTCATCGAAGAGCCGGAAGGTACTCAGGTAGGGGCCCTAAAGCTATCGTCGAAGGTTTATTACTTTTCGCTTTTATGCAAATTATAAATATATGGTCATTTCCTGTTGTTTAGTAAGAAAAGAAAGTTAGTCTAAAAATATAAAACTGCACCTATCAGAAATTTCATCCATAGTCGTAATTCTCTTGGATTTCCCCGTACACAAACTTTTTATCATATTTAAACAAAATATTTTAAATAACATCCCCATAAGATATGGATTTAGAATATCGAATTTGAACTTAATACTAATATTTGATTTTAGTTGTGCCAATAACAGACCATAGCCTCCTAAACTAGATGCCTGTCGCTTTGCTCGGAAACTTGGCAACAGTTCAAGCGGTAGACAGCGCCACCTGGTACAGATTGCGTGACTTTTTTTATTCAACTGTCACCAATAATTTTAAGAAGTGATATATGATATATATAATCGACGTTTCTTTGATTCTTTTCGCCTTTTATGTATATCAAATCCCACTTTTAAAAAATTTTGGTGGCTGTTGAATAAAAAAGTCGCGCAATCTGTACCAGGTGGCGCTGTCTACCGATTGAGTTGTTGTCAAGTTTCCGAGCAACGCGACAGGCATCTAGTTTAAGAGGTTATGAACAAGCTCACACACAGATCGACAGATACACTGACACATATACAGAAACACACAGATCAGTAGCTAAAAACTAGATTTTCGGTTACAAAGGACCTGAAAATGTGTAAACATAGCAAAATCTCAATTTCAAAAAATTGACCCAACAACAATACTGTTTGTATCATGGGTGTAAGAGAATAAAAATTAAAAATTAGCAAGGCAGGAAAACTATCCAAAATATTAAAATTCTGAATTTTATTTTATTTATTTATTTATTTAAACAGCTTCGGAGAAGTTTTAATCTGCTTAATCGTCTGATATTTTAATGCATACAGAGAGAACGTTTCTTTATTTCAAGACGATAATTTATATAAAACAACTGTATGATAGAAACCCTCCCCTTAATGTAAAAACTATTCAATCACAAGTAATTTCACTACCAAAATCTTTCTAGTCACGTGGATAATCCAAAACAAAACTAGTTGACATAGGTGGACTCTGCTCAGTTCCCCATCATATTTATGTTCTCATAAATTTCTAGTGCGAGACATATTATAATCATGTTAAAAGAAATGAATTTGACCAAAGCTTGATTCAGTGACAGAATGAAATCACCGCCTAATGGGCTATCCAACCGTTCACTTCGATATATTTATCGTATTCTAATCTATTAATTTATTTTATCAGGGTCAATTCCGTTGTTTAGTTTTCATGCTACTATTTCCAATGCAATAATCCTCAAAATTCATATTTATACGAAAAATTTACAGTTTCGCTATGTTGATAAAATCGTAAATTACCAATAATTTACGAAAT